>JADEYB020000026.1:66799140-66844167 GCA_015832495.2 Alces alces
AGGCAAATAGATGGGGAAACAGTGGAAACAGTGACAGACTTTATCTTCCTGGGCTTCAAAATCACTGCAGATGGTGACTGCAGCCAAGAAATTTAAAGACACTCCTTTGAAGAAAAGCTAAGACCAACCTAGATAGCATATTAAAAAGCAGAGACATACTGGGCAAGAAAGGTCCCTATAGTCAAAGCTATAGTTTTTCCACTAGTCATGTATGGATGTGAGAGTTGGACATTAGAGAAAGTTGAGCACTGAAGAATTGATGCTTTTGAACTGTGGTGTTGGAGAAGACTCTTGAGAGTCCTTTGGACTGCAAGGAGATTAAACAAGTCCATCCTGAAGGAAATCAATCCTGAATATTCATTGGAAGGACTGATGTTGCAGTTGAAACTCTGATATTCTGGCCACCTGATGAGAATAGCTGACTCATTGGAAACGATTCTGATGCTGGGAAAGATTGAGGGCGTGAGGAGAAGGGGACGATAGAGGATGAAATGGTTGGATGGCATCACTGACTCAGTGGACATGAGTTTGAGCAAACTCTGGAAGTTAGTGATGGACAGGGAGGCCTGGCGTGCTGCAGTCCATGGTGTCGCAAAGAGTCGGACACAACTGAGCAACTGAACTGAATGTGTATAGATGATGGATGAGGATAAGAGGCTCCTGGCAGCTCCCTGAGGGGAGGGACTGGCTGTGGGGGAATCCTGGTCTTGCTCTGGCATGCTGGACCCTGCTCAATTAACATTTAATCCAGTTTTCTGTTGACAGGTGGGGCTGTGTTCCCTCCCAGAAGTTTGGCCTGAGGCCCAAGTATGTACAGGGGGTAAAGGCCGTAACGGCAACCTCCCCCAGAATGACTTAGGCCAGCACTGTTGTATTCAGTGCCCCTGACCCCGCAGCGGCCACTGCTGACCCACGCCTCCGCCCGGGACTCCTGGACACTCACAGGAAGTCTGTCTCGGCCTCTGTGGGGTCACTGCTCCTCTCTCCTGGTGCGTACACGCTTTGGCTCGCGCCCTCCAGAGTCTGCTTCCCTAGTCCTGTGGAAGTTCTGCAGTCAAACTCCACTGGCCTCCAAAGTCAAACTCCCTGGGGGTTCTCAGTCCCTTTGCGGGTCCCCGGGTTGGCAAACCTGTTGTGTGTCTGATAACTTTCCCAAGTGCGAGAACTTCTTTGGTACAGTTGTTCTGCAGTTTGTGGGTCGTCTGCTCAGTGGCGCTACGGTGGGGATAATGGCAGTCTACTCTAAGAGGACTTAGGCCACATGCCGCGCCTCCCCGTTCTGCTGCAGCCAGAGCCCCGTCCCTGTCGCTGGCCACTGCTGACCCCATGCCTCTGCAGGAGACACTCAGTCACAGGCAGGTCTGGTTCGGTCTCTGTGGGGTCTCTGGGTCCTGGTGTGCACAAGGTTTTGTCTGAGCCCTCCCAGCATTTCTGGTGGGAATGGGTTTCCTTCTAAACGTGACTTCATCCCGCCTACCAACTAGTTGGGGCTTCTCTTTTGCCCTTGGACAGGTGTATCTTTTGGTAGGATCCGTTATTCTCCTGTTGATGGTGTTCAGTGCTTAGTTGCCATTCTGGAGTTCTTGTAGGAGAAGATGAATACACGTCCTTCCACTCCGCCATTCAGACCCAGCGCTCAATATGTCAACAAATTTGGAAAACTCAGCAGTGGCCACAGCACTGGAAAAGGTCAGTTTTCATTCCAACCCCAAAGAAAGGCAACCCAAAGAATGCTCAGACTCCCGCACATTTGCACTCATCTCACATGTTACCAAAGTAATCCTCAAAAGTCTCCAAGTTAGGCTTCAACAGTACATGAACTGAGAACTTCCAGATGTTCAAGCTGGATTTAGAAAAGGCAGAGGAACCAGAGATCAAATTGCCAACATCCGCTGGATCATAGAAATAGCAAGAGAATTCCAGAAAAACATCTACTTCTGCTTTATTGACTATGCCAAAGACTTTGTGTGAATCACAATGAACTGTGGAAAATTCTTAAAAAGATGGGAATACCAGACCACCTTACCTGCCTCCTGAGAAATCTGTATGCAGGTCAAGAAGCAACAGCTAGAACTGGACATGGAACAACAGACTGCTTCCAAATTAGGAAAGGAGTCTGTCAAGTCTGTATATTGTCAGCCTGCTTATTTAACTTCTATGCAGAGTACATCATGTGAACGCCAGGCTGGATGAAGCACAAGCTGGAATCAAGATTGCTGGGGAAAATATCAGTAACCTCAGATATGCAGATGACACCACCTTTATGGCAGAAAGTGAACAGGAACTGAAGAGCCTCTTGATGAATGTTAAAGAGGAGAGTGAAAAAGCTGGCTTAAAGTTCAACATTCAGAAAACTAAGATAATGGTATCTTCCCTCATCTATTTACCATGGGAAAGAGATGAGGAAACAATGGAAAATAGATGGGGAGACAACAGAAACAGTGGCAGACTTATTTCTGGGGGCTCCAAAATCACTGCAGATGGTGACTGTAGCCATGAAATTAAAAGACGCTTGCTTCATGAAAGAAAAGCTATGATCATCCTAGACAGCATATTAAAAAGCAGAGACATTACTTTGCTAACAAAGGTCCATCTAGTCAAAGCTTTGGTTTTTCCAGTAGTCATGTATGGATGTGAGAATTGGACTATAAAGAAAGCTGAGCACCGGAGAATTGATGCTTTTGAACTGTGGTGGTGGAGAGTCCCTTGGACTCAAGAAGATCAAAGCAGTCCGTCCTGAAGGAGATCAGTCCTGAATGTTCAGTGGAAGGACAGATGCTGAAGATGAAGCTGCACTACTGTGGCCACCTGATGAGAAGAGCTGACTCACTTAAAAAGACCCTGATGCTGGGAGGGATTGGGGGCAGGAGGAGAAGGAGACGACAGAGGATGAGATGGTTGGATGGCATCACCGACTCGATGGGCATGAGTTTGAGTGAACTCCGGGAGATGGTGAAGAACAGGGAGGCCTGGTGTGCTGCAGTCCATGGGGTTGCACAGAGCTGGACACGACTGAGTGACTGAAGTGGGTGCTGCAGCTGGACCTGGTTCTAGGAGCAGAAGGCGGCACTGGGGGATGCCAGGTTTTCACTTGGGCTTCTCTGAGCGCAGCTGGGGCCCAGAGGGGGCTGCAGCGTCATGTGTCCCCACCAGGACCGAGTGTGTCCGTGGGGACGACCTGTTTCATGCCTCCTCTCAGTGGAGCTTGGACCTGGCCTCTCCCCACTCCCTGCTTCGCTTCCGTCCCAGGACAGAGCAGCCCCCAAGCTCAGAACTTGCCTGGCCTAGCTTCTTGGTGACCCTGTGAGGACCCCTCCTCTGAAGGGCTTCCCAGAGTGCCCCTGCCCCAACCCGGAGCCATGCCTGCCAGGGAGCTGGGTCATGGCTGGGCCTAGAGCACTTAATTCTGTAAGTAAATTCCACTGCTCAGCCCCAGGGTAGGTAATTTTATCTCAGCGCCTTCTTAAATTTCATCAAATAACTTTCCAGGGTGCGGAAAGCCAGGGGTGTGTGCACAGCAGGAGCCGAGCCACGCCTGCTAAAGTGCGGGGACACAGTGCCCCGCTCAGAGGGGTTTTCAGTCTTAAGCACTCTTTATTGGTTTTCATGGTTTAAGGTCCAAGAGAAAGTACACAAAGGTGCGGAAGTGGTAAGCTGGCTGGCCTGCCGCCTCGGCGGGCAGATCAAAGGCCTCGTGCTCTAAGGAGCTGGGAGGAGATGAGGGTTCTCCCTGAGGCTGCCCCCATGACCCCGCTCCCCACCAAAGTGAAGTGAAGTGCTTGCATGCTCAGTCGTGTCCGACGCTTTGCGACCCTGTGGACTGCAGCCCGCCAGGCTCCTCTGTCCATGGAATCCTCCAGGCAAGAATGCTGGAGCCGTTGCCATCTCCTTCTCCAGGGGATCTTCCCGATCCAGGGATTGAACCCGCATCTTTTATCTCCTGCCTTGGCAGGTGGGTTCTTTACCAGCTGAACCCCGGGAAAGCCCCTCCATGCCCTCAATTTGCTGCCTTTTCTCCTGGCGTCTCCCAGCACCAGCCGGGTGAGTGTGGGACACTGTCCCAGCTCTGCCCCTAGTTATCGGGGGTTTCAGGAAGCCAGCACCCCTGTGCCTGCCACCTCCTCCAGGGCTGGCCGGAGCCAGCGTGCGGGAGTGCCGTGTGAATCGTGAAGCCCCGTGTAAACAAAGACCGCTCTTTCTGTAAACTATCTTCCCCTCTGAGAATTAAACAACCTTCTCAGTCAACCCGAGACAGGAAAAACCCCCAAAAAACAGGGGCAGGAAACACCCTCAGCTCCCACAGAGCCGCCAGGCCCCTGATCCAGGAACGCGGGTGAGGGGATGCTAAAACAGGCTGCTCTGAGTCCCCAGGTGGGACAATGGGTCCCCCGGCCTCAGAGAGCCTGGGTGCCGGGCCCAAGTGGAGCTCCCCAGGGCAGCCCTCCTCCTGGGGTCCCTGCGCCAGGGCTGGCCCGTGTCCTCTGCTCTATCCTTCCCAGGGCCCCTGGGCTGTCTCTCCGTGCAGAGAGCAGGTCCGGCCCCTCCGCCGGGGAACCAGGCCCTGAACGCCTTCCCTGAAGCGGTGCCCCGAGCCGCACGCAGGGTAGTGCCCTGGGCAGTATGTACCTTCTGTTCTCCGCCCACAGGCAGCCCTGCTCTCACACCAGCACCCCTTCCCAGGCGTCTCCAGGCCCAGGGACCGGTCTATCCTGTCCCCACCCGCCTGAGCCCCTGCAGTGAACAGCAGCGACACCATCGAGCGCGGGCAGGGACTCTCACATGTCACTGGTCGAGATGCAAGACAGGCAAGGAGACGTAAGCTCACGGGGCGGCCAGAACCCTGGGCGTCCGTCCTGAGCAACGAGAAACCATGCGACTATACACGGGACGTCCAACACCGATGCAGCCCCTCACAGAGCTGAGCTGGCAACAGCTCCAGAGCGGGGAAAGCCCCAACACCCACTCCTGGGCCAGCGGTTGGATCGGCTGCCAGCCCGGCCCAGCACGCTGCTCCGAGATCGCACGACTGATGCACGGGAGGTGCTGGGACATTTCAGTATCCCAGGGCAGGGCTGGTCACGCGATTCCACACGGGGACCAAAGTGACGTCGCCCTCCAGCCACACGCTCCACCAGGCAGGGTCCCGGTTCTGGCCTGTGTCACGCGGACACTAACCCCGGGCAGAGCTGCATGCTCTCTGCTGCACTGAGTCTCATGGGCAGAGGCTGCCCCTTCCTAGGCCTGTGACCTGAGGCAGCGGGATGACCCTGGCTGAGGTGGACCCTGAGTGAATTAGAGGGTCCTCATCAGGGTCCGGGAGGGAAATGGCGCCTCAGGGGCAGAGGCTGGACTCAGGGAGCTTGAGGGTGGGGGCAGGGCCCGAGGGCCATCTCACTCTCTCTCTCCACTGAGACCCATCTGGGTCCTGGTCGCAGCCTGGGCCGCCCCACACCGCGGCCACAGATCTGAGGATGCCTGGGTGGGGGGCAGCTACCGTGCACCAGGCGTGCCACCCAGAGGGCACAGGCCAGTGCCGGCAGGCCACTGTGGCCCGCCCCACTCCCCGCCGCCCTCGGGCTGCCCTCCAGAGCTGGCCGCCCATGCCCTCGGGGCTGTGGTGCCTCCGAGACCGGTGGCAGTGAACACAGGATGGAACCTGCTGCTCGTGAAGGACAGCCTGCTCGAGAACCATCGTCTAAACCCCCAGCCACGCTCCCAGGGGGTCAGACTCTCTGGGATCCTCCCTCTGCCCGGCTCCACCCTCTGTACCATTTGTGACAGCTCCCTGAAGACTGGGGGTGATGGTCCATGGCCAGCCCTGCAGACGCCCTGCCAGCTCCCCACGGGCTCCCCAGTGTCCAACCACTGCACATGCTTCTGTAAGCTTCGCACTTGGGGGTGGGTGGGGGTCTCTGCTCGCCTCTTCAGAGACAAATGATACATCAGTATTTGTCTCCCAGCATAGAATCCACAGAGGAACCAGAGGTCAAACTTCCAACATCCATTAGATCATGAAGAAAGCAAAGGAGTTCCAGAAAAACATCTGCTTCATTGACTACATTAAAGCCTTTGTGTGGATCACAACAAACTGGAAAATTCTTAAAGAGATAGGAATACCAGACCACCTTACCTGTCTCCTGAGAAACCTGTATGCAGGTCAAGAAGCAACAGTTAGAACCCAACATGGAACAACAGACCGGTTCCAAATCAGGAAAGGAGTATGACAAGGAGGCATATTGTCATTCTGTTTATTTAACTTCTATGCAGATTACATCATGTGAGACGCCGGACTGGATGAATCACAACCTGGAATCAAGATTGCCGGGAGAAATATCAACAACCTCAAGATATGCAGATGACACCACTCTAATGGCAGAAAGTGAACAGAAACTAAAGAGCCTCTTGATGAAAGTTTAAGAGGAGAGTGAAAAAGCTGACTTGAAACTCAGAATTAAAGAAATTAAGACCATGGCATCTGGTCCCATCACTTCATGGCAAATAAAAAGGGAAAAAGTAGTAGAAGCAGTGACAGATTTTACTTTCTTGGGCTCCAAAATCACTGAGGATGGTGACTGCAGCCATGAAGTTAAGTCACTTGCTCCTTGGCAGGAAAGCTATGACCAACCTAGACAGCATGTTAAAAAGCAGAGACAACCAAAAAAAAAAAAAAAGCAGAGACATCACTTTGTCAACAAACTGTGATTTTTCCAGTTGTCATGTACGGATGTGAGAGTTGGACCATAAAAAAAGGCTGACTGCTGAAGAATTGACACTTTTGAACTGTGGTGTTGGAGAAGACTCTTGAGAGTGCCCTGGCCTGCAAGGAGATCAAACCAGTTAATCCTTAAGGAAATCAACTGTGAATATTCACTGGAAAGACTGACGCTGAAGCTTCAATACTGGCAAAGAGTTAACTTATTGGAAAAGACCCTGATGCTGGGAAAGATTGAGGCTAGGAGGAGAAAAGGGCGGCAGAGAACGAGATGGTTGGATGGCTTCTCCAATTCAATGGAGATGAGTTTGAGCAAAGTCTGGGAGGCAGTGAAGAACAAGGAAACCTGGCGTGCCACAGTTCATGGAGTTGCAAAGAGTTGGACACAATTTAATGACTGAACGACAGAATTCCGTCCAGGTGTGAAGCGTGACACCCATCCACTGCCTTCTGGAAGTTCTGGAATCAGATTTTGTTGTATTTCATCATAAACCAAAAATATGAATTTTTTTCTGGAACACCTTCGTTTTACGACGTGGCGACTGACACCACTGTCAGCTCTGTGGAGACAGCGTAGCCGTCCATGTGGCAGTGGACACCGTGTTTAAGAGACGAACGATTTCCACTCACGCTAGAAAAGTCTCCAAGGCTTCCCTTGTGGCTCAGCTAGCATGGTATTAATCACACAGCTTGCTTCTCCTCCTTTTTAAACTATTTTCCATGCTGGTTTCTAGTCGCTGGAGAAGAACACACTTCCCAAGGCCACCCTCAGTTCCAAGGCCATCCTCAGACCTCGTGGTGCTCACAGTGTGGACTTCCAGGAGAGCCACCCATGGTCACAAGGGTTACCAGCAGGGCAGACCCGCGCAAGCGGGATGGACATGGAACATTGCCGGTGACGGACGGAGAGCGGAGGCCTCTTTAAATGCCGTGGCCACGAGGAAAAGTAATTTCTGACCAAGTCTCGTAACGTTATGAAATATTAACCATTTGTTCAGCCATTCATTGTTTGCGGAACTCAGGTGTATCATTTGTGCAAACCTCCCAAGACCCTGAAGCTTCCTGTTTCTCCTCGAACATCCTGCAAGCGTCTGGGTTCGGGTGAGACGTCACTAGGGTGAGTGCTCTGAACTGTGCCCTGGGCCTGGGAGGGTCTCTGTGGCTGGGCTGGAAGGTGAGGCCTTGCTCCTCCTGGGGCCGTGAGTCTCTGGGCCGGCCCTTGACCCATCCTCGTGGTGCTTGTAGAGGGCAGGGCGGCTCTGGGTGTAAAGCGGACCACGGATGGGTGCCAACAGCCCGCAGGTGGTGCCCCGGGGAACCCGGCGCTCCAAGTCTCCCCTTCCTTTGCCCTACCCAGGGGACGGGAGATTAACAGAGAACTGGTCGGAGGATTTCCGTTTATGGTGATGACCACGAAAGAACCCGCAAGGAGAAAGGAGCCTGGAGCCTCCTGGAGCCAAGGAAACCAAGCCTACAAAGTAAGTGCTGCTGATGCCCGCTGCCCGCTGCCCACCGCCCGTTGACTGCTGCCCACCGCCCGTTGACAGCTGCCCACTGCCAGATGACCGCTGCCCACCGCCAGTTGACCGCTGCCCACCGCCCGTTGACCGCTGCCCACCGCCCGTTGACAGCTGCCCACTGCCAGATGACCGCTGCCCACCGCCCGTTGACCGCTGCCCACCGCCCGTTGACCGCTGCCCACCGCCCGTTGACAGCTGCCCACTGCCAGATGACCGCTGCCCACCGCCAGTTGACCGCTGACCACCGGCCGTTGACCGCCGCCCGCGCCGGGGAAGGCTCCATGAACTCCCTCGCGGGATGGTCGAAGATGTACCTGCGCCCCCTCGGTTTCCCCAGGCCCGCCAGGCAGGGGCGGTGGTCCATTCTCTTCTTCGTACAAAGTTACGCATTCGCTGCCATGAGCCCCTTCTGGACCCCAGAGCATCCCTCACTGCACGGTCACGGCCCGCGTGTTAAAGCAACCAACCCGAAGAACCTACTCCCCGCGGACGCCGAACGCACCAGGCCTCCCAGGGACCCCGCGTTCTGGTCCCCTCTCTCGGTACCACAGAGCCTTTCCACTGTGCGACCCCTCGCGCGACCCCTGCGCCCTGGGAGGGCTGGCGGCGCGGGGCTGGGGAGACCGCCCGGGAGCGGCCGCGCGGAGGGGCCGGGTCCTCGTCGTACCTGGGCGCAGACACCGGGGCCACCTCCGCGGCCCCGAGGGCGCGCAGGAGGCGGGGCTGCGGGCGTCCGCGACCCCGCCCCTTCCTCCTCCCGGCCCCGCCCCTTCCTCCGCCGGGACCCCTGCTCCTCCGCGCGATGCCGCGCGCGCCCAGGTGCCGGGCCGTGCGCGCCCTTTTGCGGGCCAACTACCGGCAGGTGTTGCCCCTGGCCGCCTTTGTACGGCGCCTGCGACCCCAGGGCTGCCGGCTTGTGCGGCGCGGGGACCCGGCGGCCTTCCGCGCGCTGGTAGCTCAGTGCTTGGTGTGCGTGCCGTGGGACGCGCAGCCGCCCCCTGCAGCCCCGTCCTTCCGCCAGGTTGGCCGTCCCCGGGGAGCCTGGGCGGGCCCGGCGGGGTGATGGCGGAGGGGGTGGGGGGGGACGTCCCCGTGTCCCCCGTGACTCACGGATTGTCCCCGCAGGTCTCCTGCCTTAAGGAGCTGGTGGCCAGAGTCGTGCAGAGGCTCTGCGAGCGCGGCGCGAGGAACGTGCTGGCCTTCGGCTTCAGGCTGCTGGCCGGGGCCCGCGGCGGCCCGCCCGTGGCCTTCACGACCAGCGTGCGCAGCTACCTGCCCAACACGGTGACCGACACGTTGCGCGGCAGCGGCGCCTGGGGGCTGCTGCTGCGCCGCGTGGGCGACGACGTGCTCACCCACCTGCTCTCGCGCTGCGCGCTCTACCTGCTGGTGCCTCCGACCTGCGCCTACCAGGTGTGTGGGCCGCCGCTCTACGACCTCCGCGCCGTCGCGGCGCCTCGGCCCACGCGGCGAGTGGGCGGGACCCGGGCGGGCCTCGGACTCCCGCGCCCGGCCTCGTCGAACAGCTGCCACGGGGAGGCCGGGCGACTCCTGGAGGCGCGGGCCCAGGGCACGAGGCGGCGTCGGGGAAGCGCGCAGGGACGACTGCCTCCAGCCAAGAGGCCCAGGCGCGGCCTGGGGCCCGGGCGGGATCTCGAAGGGCAGGCGGCCTACAGCCCGCCACGCGTGGTGACACCTACCCGAGACGCTGCAGAAGCCGAGTCTCGGGAGGGCGACGTGCCTGGGCCCTGCCGCCCCTTCCCGGGCGGCGAGCGGGGTGTCGGCTCCGCGTCCTGGCGGCTGTCACCCCCGGAGGGTGAGCCGGGTGCCGGAGCGTGCGCTGAAACCAAGCGGTTCCTCTACTGCTCAGGCGGCGGCGAACAGCTACGCCGCTCCTTCCTGCTCTGCTCCCTGCCTCCCAGCCTGGCCGGGGCGCGGACACTCGTGGAGACCATCTTTCTGGACTCGAAGCCCGGACGGCCAGGGGCTCCCTGCCGGCCGCGCCGCCTGCCCGCGCGCTACTGGCAGATGCGGCCCCTGTTCCGGAAGCTGCTTGGGAACCATGCCCGGTGCCCCTATGGCGCGCTGCTCAGGGCGCACTGCCCGCTGCCCACCTCTGCGCCCCCGGCGGGGCCAGGCCATCAGAACCCCCGGGGCTCGGGCGGCCGCCCCGCGGAGAGGCAGGCGGCTGCGCCCGCGGGCGAGGCGCGCTCGGGGCGCCTGGTCCGGCTGCTCCGCCAGCACAGCAGCACCTGGCAGGTGTATGGCCTCCTGCGGGCCTGTCTTCGCCGCCTGGTGCCCGCCGGCCTCTGGGGCTCCCAGCACAACGAGCGGCGCTTCCTGCGGAACGTGAAGAAGCTACTCGCCCTGGGAAAGCACGGCAGGCTCTCGCAGCAGGAGCTCACGTGGAAGATGAAGGTGCAGGACTGCGCCTGGCTGCGCGCGAGCCCAGGTGAGGCGCCCAGGGCTTTCCCGCACCAGGGGAGGGGGCTGGGTCTTCTCCGTAGCTCCCCATCCGTGTTCTCGGCCCCTGACCCCGTCTCCCACCCAGTCTGCGTGAATATCGGACTTCATGGAGGTTCTGGGCCTGGGAAGGGGAAGTGGAAGCTGGGAACTCTCGGAGGGCAGGGCCGCACCTGCAGGCGGGGCACCTGGAGCCCCGGTGGGCGTGGCTGCGGTAGTTCATCCTCCCTCTCTGACCTCAAGTTAACCGCCTTGAACCGTGCTCCCTGATAGAAGTGGGGGTTGGGCCGAGAACCCCTGTGCCCGGGGTTGGGAGGTAAGGCTCGGGGTTCCCCAGCCGGCTGTGGTCAGCCGTCTGCAGACCCAATGAGTTTTATTGTGCGTCCACCAGGCCAGGGCCACTGGTGGCCAGAGAGAGAGGACTGTGTCCTTGACCGAGGCCCCGGGCTGGGTGGGCACAGAGGGGAGAGCCGGCCGCCGGCTGGGCCCCAGGACAGTGGGCAGCTGCTGGGGTGCAGCGGGACATTCTGTGAAACTGAGCCTTCAGCGTCCCTCCCCATGTGGCGGTCTGGGTTTGATGTTGGGGCTCTTCCCATGCAGCTGCCGCCCAGCATGTGCGCAGGGCAGAGGCAGAAGCAATAGGGCCAGCCCCTTCCGTACACCCCCCCGTCTGACCCCTAAACTCCTGAAATCCTGACTTCTGAAGGAGGCAGGTTTGGCCCCCTCCTGTTGACTCATGAGTCGACTTTCCTCATGAGTGTCTAGTGGCCCTTTTTACGTTAGAGTCTGTTTCCCTGCCTCCCCACTAGTCAGTATTTACCCCTTGTTTTTCGCGATCTAGTTTTTAACTTCAACATCTTCCCATCTTGTGAGGATGCACATTGTAGGTGTCCTATCGCAGCACTGAGCCAACGTCTTACGGTTTTTTCCGACCCCGTCTGCCTGTCTTTACCGCTTTCCTGGAGTGACTGACTTACACTTTTCTGTGCTGATTGTCCATCTGGGTGCATCTTTCTCATCTTTCCAATTTGCCCACTTTTCCCGTGTCCTTATTCCGTTTCTTGACCTGCATTTTCCGACGGCTGAGTGGGTGTCACGTCTAGAATTAGATTTGTGTTCTCCATTGCCCTCCGGGTGGTTTCCTTCCAACCATATAAAGGTCTCGCCTGTTGAGATCGCATCACAGTTGAACTGTTTCCCCGCTCACCCAGCCGTGTCTCAAATTAGACGTTGCTCTCTCTGCTCCCGCGGTCAGTGTGGATGTGGCTTCGCCCCTTCTCTCTCCTTCACTGGCTATTCACTGCCCTACCCCGGACCCGCCTCCGGGCCCCCTTCCTTGTCCTCTGAGCCGGTTGCCAGCGATGAGGCCGCGGCTCCGCCTGCACCAAGGCCCCTGTGGCCGCCGTGCTCCGCGGCTCCAGGGGTTTCCAAGCCACAGAGTTAAACCACGGGCCGGCGGGGCGGGCCCTCGTGCAGGCGTGTGTCCCGAGCCGGCAGCATCGGGCATTCCTCCGCACGCAGCCGCCTCTGCGTGCCTCTCCTGTTCAGCCTGGGGAAACCCCGGGCGTTTCCAGCCCCTGCGGCCCAGTGGCGATGCCTGAAACTGCAGTGCAGCCCCGACCTTGAGCCCCCATGTGGAGAGCAGCCCCGGCTCCCCCAGTCTGCTTGCGCACGGGACAAGTGCTGGGGCTCCGGCAGGAACATACGTGGGCTACATGCCTCATTCAGAATTTTTCAGTAGCCACAAGAAGAAAGTAAAAAGAAAGGGGAACCTCGTTTAAAAGCATTTTTTATCAAAGTGCAATGATCCGGTTAGCATCTGTTTAGCCCGTGCCCCGCGGAAACTCCTGGCCGAGTTACCCGCGTTCTCGTCTGTGCCCGGCTCCGAGTCGCCCTGACCTCGGAGGCCGTGGGCAGCCGTCCAGGCCCGTGGCGGCCGCAGAGGGCGAGCGCCGGCGTCTCTCCTCCCAGGGGCCCGCTGCGTGCCCGCCGCGGAGCACCGCCGGCGCGAGGCGATCCTGGGCCGCTTCCTGTCCTGGCTGATGGGCGCCTACGTGGTGGAGCTGCTTAGGGGCTTCTTCTACGTCACGGAGACCACGTTCCAGAAGAACCGGCTCTTCTTCTTCCGGAAGCGCGTCTGGAGCCAGCTGCAGCGCCTGGGCGTCAGGTACGCGCGGGAATGCCCGCGCCCGCGTGCGCGGACCCGCCTGTCTGACGCCGGCAGCCCGGGGCGCTGGGGGCACCGTGAAGCAGGCCGCCCAGGGGCTGAGTGCTCGCGCCGCGGCCTCGAGCTCTGTCCCCACCCGCCGTCTGTGTCCTCTGCGAAGGCCTGGGCGGCTGTCACTGGACAGGGACCCAGCCAGGGTGGGTGGGTGGGGGGGCCGCCTGAGACACCAGCCAGGCCTGCCCAGGCGTCCCGCGAGAGGGAGAGGTGCCCTGGGTCAGGAGTGGTTCAGGGGTCCCTGAGCACGTGGGCCCGGGTGGTATCCACCTTTGGAGGTCCTTATCTTGGGTCTGAGTGAAGGCACCCCATTAAAGGATTTCCTGGCATGTAAACGGAAGCGGGCAGCGCCGCTCTTCTCGCGGGGCCCCTGCAGCCTGTCCCTGCCTGGTGGACACTGAGGTCCCACCACAGGCTTCCTTCGGGGCCACCAGCTCAGGGAGCATACTCCCTACAATGGCCAGGAGGTGGGAGGACCCGTGCCCATCCCCGTGGATGGTTGTGGGGTAAAGGCTGAAGCTTATGGGTGACCAGGAGCTGGCTGGTCTGCAGGGAGACGATTCTGCTTCTCCCGGGGGCCCCACCAAGCACTCCCTGCCTGTTCCATGTGGAGGACGTGGGGTCCCTGCCCACCAGCCTCCTTCAGACCCCAGAAGCACTTGATGGCCAAGCTGCCCACACTCACTCCAGACCTCAGAGTCTCCCCAGTGAGCCGTCCTTTGGCCCAAGGTCCTGTCCAGTCCTGGTCTGGGCTCTGTCCACCGGGAACCAGGCGTGCTGGTCATGGGCTATGCCCACTTCAAGGGAACGGGTGTCCACCAGGCTGACCTGCCCTGGCTGCCCATGGGCACCTCTGTTTCAGACAACACTTAGACTGTGTGCGGCTTCGAGAACTGTCAGAAGCAGAGGTCAGGCAACACCAGGAGGCCAGGCCGGTTCTGCTGACGTCCAGGCTCCGTTTCGTCCCCAAGCCCGGCGGGCTGCGGCCCATCGTGAACATGGGCTGTGTTGTGGGCGCCCCGGCGCCGCCCAGAGACAAGAAGGTCGCTGCTCGTGTTGTTCCGGGCAAAGCGCGTTTAAACCCAGGCCCAGTGGGTGTGGTCAAAGTCCCGAGGTGTCCAGTCCTGGGGAGCCAGGAGGTGTGGCCAGAGGATTCCAGGGTCCAGAGAAGGAGCTCCCAGTGAGGCCTGTCCTGTGGGGTGCCAGCCAGGCTCTGAGACGCCTCTGTGCCCCCCTGGCTCCTGGGCAGAGGGGGGCAGTGTGCTCTCGGGTTGCCATGGCAGAGAGGCTACGTGACGGCCGTCACCAGCCTGCTGGGGTCCCCAGGACCCCATAGGACCTCACCCCCGTGCTTGGCCCCTCTGACTGTTCCCCCGCCACTCCCTCCGGCCCCCTGCATCACCAGCAGCTCCCTCCCAGAGCCTCCTGCAGCGATTGGGGTGGTTCTACCATTAGTGACAAAGAGAAGCCGTCACTCTTGGTGGGGCTTGTCCATGAGCAGTGACACGTTGCTCACTGCGGTGGGGGTTCCCCAGGAGGCAGCGTCCCTCCTTGCTGGGTGGGGTACCAGGGGAGGGGAGGGACCCAGGGTGTGCCTGCTCGCCTTTTCTATACGTGGTGTCTGTGATCCCAGGATGGGTCCCTGGGGAGACCCTGGGGTCTCAAGTGGGTGTGGGCAGCTTGGCCATATGGTTCTGGGGTCTGAGGGGGGCTGGTGCACAGGGGGCAGCACAGAGCAGGGGACCTGCCACTTATACCTGGGGCTGTCTGACCCCAAGTCCCCTTGGGGATGGTCCCTGGGGCTGTCTGACCCTTGCTGTCCCCTTGGGGACAGTCCCTGGGGGCTGTCTGACCCTTGGTATGCCCTTGGGGACGGTCCCTGGGGCTGTCTGACCTTTGCTGTCCCCTTGGGGACGGTCCCTGGGGGCTGTCTGACTCTTGATATCCCCTTGGGGACGGCCCCTGGGGCTGTCTGACCCTTGCTGTCCCCTTGGGGACAGTCCCTGGGGGCTGTCTGACCCTTGGTATGCCCTTGGGGACGGCCCCTGGGGGCTGTCTGACCCCGAGTCCCCTTGGGGACGGTCCCTGGGGCTGTCCGACACCGAGTCCCCTTGGGGACGGTCCCCGTGGCTGTGGTCGCTCTGGCGACACTGCTGTTCTGGGCTGGACCGGCAGGTGCAGCATCTCAGTTCCCGGGTCAAGACGCTGTTTGCGGTACTGAACTACGAGCGAGCGCGGCGGCCTGGCCTCCTGGGGGCCTCGGTGCTGGGCATGGACGACATCCACAGGGCCTGGCGGGCCTTCGTGCTGCCCCTGAGGGCCCGGGGCCCGGCTCCCCCGCTCTACTTCGTCAAGGTGGGCGCCCGTTCCCACCTGCATGGAGAGAACCGGGCCCGCAGGTGACCCTGGGGGTCCGTCCCAGCTGGTGTGGGGAGTGACCGCCTCCTGCAGCCCGGTGTGCTGGGATGGGTCTCCCCTGGTGGAGTCACATCCATGTCCTACAGCTTGTCCTGTGAGCTGGGAGACGGGGGACCCCAGCTCCCCGGGCAGAGGCTTTGTGCCTTTGGAGTACTCTGGGAGTGCACCCCACTTCTCAGGGACTCCTGCCTTCGGGGATCCCCTCCAGGGAGGGAGACACCTGCTCAGACCCCTGTGCCGGGCGCCCTGTGCGGTGCCCTAGTCGTCCCCTGGGCCCTCCGGGGCACCAGCCCGCAGCTCAGAGAGGGCATGCAGGCCAATCCTGGGGGTGCTGAGTTCAGGGGAGTGGGGGGTCTCCCCATCCCTCATGTTCGATTCACCCCAGCATTCGCTGACGGCAGGTCAGGACTAGCCGGACCCAGAGCTCAGGGTTAGAGGTGAATGTGTCCTCAGAACCCCTGTTCCCACCTAGGCGGACGTGGTGGGGGCCTACGACGCCCTCCCCCAGGACAGGCTGGCAGAGGTGATCGCTAATGTGCTGCAGCCACAGGAGAACGCATACTGCGTGCGCCACTGTGCTGTGGTCCGGACTGCGCGCGGGCGCATGTGGAAATCCTTCAAAAGACACGTAAGCCCATGGGGCCTGTGCAATGCCGGGGGGTGTGGTCTGTGGGGCGGCAGGGTCGGGGCGCACGCTCAGCACCGCGGAGTCCTGAGGACGACTCTTGCCGGTATTCCCGTCGGGTCCGCCCCTCCCCTAGGCCCCACAGCATGGGAGCTGTGCAGAGCGGGGGGCCCGAGGTGTCCCCACGGCCACGCAGCAGGACCGTATGTGCCCCGGGGGGCGGGGCAAGAGGGCGTCCTGCCTGCGGCTCGGAGAGTGCGCTGCCTTCTGCGCGCACGTGCATCATGGGGCAGGCGGCGGGGCCGCTCCTCCCCTCAGAAATGGGGACCTCAGGCCAGGAAGAGCTGCAGGAGGACCCCGCGGCCACCGGGGCTCCTAGCGCTTGTCCCCCGCGCAGAGCAGCATGTGTACCAGGAGGCAAGCGTGGGTGGGCTCCCCCGGAAGCCCTCGGGGAGGGCGCACAGAAGACCTGGCCACAGGCACTGCTGAGCGTGGTTTGTGAGTCCAGGGTGTGTGATACAGGGAGCTTGGGTGTGTGACACGGGTGAGGCAGCACCCATGGGACCCCCACTCCCACCCCAGGCCCCCCAGGCGCCCTCCCCCGCCAGGCAGCAGGCTCACCGGTTTCTAACCTTGCGATGTGAAGCAGGCAAGCTCTCTCGGTCTGGTTTCGGGTGTCTGGGGCCCAGTGTGGCGGCCTCTGATGCCGCCGGGTGGGCTTTTGCGAATTCGTGCCGGGATGTGGATCCAGGCGGTTGCCAGCAACCCTGTGATGTGCTGTCTGTGGGGCCAAACCCTCGTTCCTGCAGGTGGATTCCGGGCTTGTGTCAGTTTAGGAGATGTCGCGGGAGAGGTGCCAGGTGCACTCCCACGGGCCTCACGGGGTCCAGCAGGCGGTGTTGGGGGCCGCCCGGTAGGACCACACAGGCCTGTGCTGGGACCGGGTCTGGGGGATCTGGCTCTGGGCACCTCGTCTGTCAGCCACCCGGATTGCATGTCCTCTGGGGAAGTTGGGAGGCACCTGTCCAGTCTCCCCATGTGGGGCCGGCTGTCTCCTTGGTCGTCTGTCTGAGGGGATGAGCCCATGGTCTGGGGACAAGCCTTGGGGCGGTCCTAGATGCTGTCTCAGCCTACCCTGCCTTTGCCGTTGGAAGCAGAGTCTCTGTGAACAGAAGTTTTTCACTCTGGTGGACCCAGTTTCTCTGTCGTATGGGGCTGAAACCGTGCTGTGCTTGAGCGGCCCGCCTGATGGCTGCCTGACCCCAGTGCTCCGTTGGACACCTGCCATTTGAGCCACAGCATTCGGGGGGGGGGGGGGCTGGCTTTTTAAATTAATTAACTAGACTGCCCCAGGTCTTAGTTCCAGCATGGGGAATGTGGGTCCCTGATCAGGGCCTGAACCCAGGCCCTGCTTTGGGAGCTTGGAGTCCTAGCCCCTGGGCCACAGGGAAGTCCCCAGGGTCTGTTTTGAACTAATTTTTGTGCTGATGCTTTAGCGTATTCCGTCTCTTCTCCAGTCTGGACTTTTGCAGACCTGTCTTGTGGTTCACTCGTCTGTTCTTTTCTGTCTCCAGTTTTAAATGCATTTAACCAACCCTTAAGTTCGATAGCCTGTTTTTCAGGTTTAGAAATCCATGCTGGTTTTTCTCACAGGTTCCATCTCTGGTTAAATCCCTCAGCTTTGCCTCTGTTTTGTTAGCAATGTTATCTTGACTGATTTTAAAAATTCCAGAAATTTGGTGCCTCCCTGGCGCCCAGGCAGGTTTCTCCTGTGTCTGAGCTGTTCTGTGAGAGGTTTTGGTCACACCTGGGCCTGTTTTTCCACGAAGCGCCAGACTTTGTGGATAGGAATTGTAACGTGTGGGATTTGTGAGTTCTCCTCCAGGGTGGATGGAGGTTCTGTGCCTGAGTCCCTCAAGGGCTCGTTGTGGACAGTGTGGCATCCGGCCTGCCTCATTTCACCTTTCCCTGGTGTCCGCTGCGAGGGGCCCCCAGGCCCAGCCCCCTGGCTGCTAGGACCATGTGCTTGGCTCAGCGTGGCCCCTGGGGTGCCTGACTGAGGGTCCTTGCTCCGCAAGCCCCCCCAGGGATGCCCTCAGCTATTGCTGCGTAGTGGCCCTGAACCCCATGGTCTTCCTGCTCGGTGGATCCCGGCCTTGGGGCGAGCTCGGGGGAAGGTGGGATGCACCCCGAAAATCAAGACCCCACCCAGCCCATCTGTGTCTGCACCTCCCCGCACCCCCGGCGGCCTGGCATTTCCTCCCCGGTCCCAGTGGCCATGGCCAGCTCCCCAGGCTCTGACCCCTGCCCTCGGCCGGCAGGTGTCCACCTTCTCGGACTTCCGGCCGTACCTGAGGCAGCTCGTGGAGCATCTGCAGGCGACTGGCTCGCTGAGGGACGCTGTGGTCATCGAGCAGGTGGGTGTGGGCGCCCGCGCCCCTGCCTTTGGGCACCTGCTCCCGCTCCGGGGCCTCCCGCACCCCCTCCACCCATGGCCCCTCTGCGCTTTGCTGCCCATCTTCTCCCTCCGTTTTGGCCTTGAGGCCACAAGAAGGCACGTCCGCCTCCTCCAGGAGGGCAGAGGGCTTGCCCCACAGACCCGCCCCCGACTGACCCCTGTGCTGACCCACTTCCTGCGTGAGTGGGTTCCCCAGCAGGGCTCCCTGCCGCCTCCCTCTGGGTGCGGCCCCGTCCCC
The DNA here is from genome assembly GCA_015832495.2 of Alces alces. Lineage (NCBI taxonomy): Eukaryota > Metazoa > Chordata > Mammalia > Artiodactyla > Cervidae > Alces > Alces alces. Next base: position 66,817,796 of record JADEYB020000026.1, read on the forward strand.
TGGGCCACGCGCCGCCCAGAGCGGCGTCCGCTCCAGCCCAGCGCCCGCCTGCCTCTGCAGAGCTGCTCCCTGAACGAGCCTGGCGGCAGCCTCTTTGAACTCTTCCTGCACCTGGTCCGCAACCACGTCATCAGGATCGGGGGCAGGTCAGTCTGGGCCCCGCCTGCCCGGTCAGCACCCGGGAGGCGCCACAGCCCCGGGACCAGGGCGGCAGCACATGGCCCCCCGCCACCTGGTCGTTCTCCGAACGTGTGTGAATGCATGGCCTGGTGGTGCCCATGTGAGACCCCTCTGCGTCCGGTGGTCGCGGGGGTCCAGGGGGCTTCGGGCTCATGGCCACGGCCCTTAGAGGTCAGTCTAGACCCTGGGGCCTTCTCAGGGGTCGTGACTGTGCTCCAGGCTCAGGGGACTTTCTGTTAAAGGGTGTACTTTCGTTATTATTATGTTCCAAGTAACTACAATGCTTACGGCGAGGCAGTTCCAGTAACATAGAGAATAACACACACCCCTGGGGAGGCACGCATGCCCACTGTGCAGCAGGACACTTTCTGATGGGCACGTCTGCACACGCGTGGAAGCGGCGCCACGGGAGGAGCTCCTCCTCTGCGGGAAAGGCCTGGAGCCTGACTCCTCCCCAGGGCCACACCCCTCGTGGAGCAGGGTCGTGCCGCGTGTGGCCGGGCGGGCGTGTGGCAGGCCTTCGTGGGGGGTGTGACAAATGTGTTGATGCGCGTTCCCCCAGGTGGGAGTGGCCTGTGCACACCTGTCTGTGCGTGTATGACGTGAAGGTGAGGCTCGCCGTGGCCGGCCCGCCTGCTGACCACATCCTGCCCCCCAGGTCCTACATCCAGTGTCAGGGGATCCCCCAGGGCTCCATCCTGTCCACTCTGCTCTGCAGCTTCTGCTACGGGGACATGGAGAACAAGCTCTTTCCTGGAGTCCAGCAGGACGGGTATGGACCCGTGCCGGCGCTGTGTCTGCGGGCGCGGCCCCGTGTCTGCGGGCGCAGCCCCATGTCGGCGGGCACACCCCCGTGTCGGCGAGCGCAGCCCCGTGTCGGCGGGCACACCCCCGTGTCTGCGGGCGCGGCCCCGTGTCGGCGGGTACACCCCCGTGTCGGCGGGCGCAGCCCCGTGTCGGCGTGACCTTGTTGGGCGCCCCCCCAGCCCCGTTTCTGGTCTTGGGTGCAGGTGGGGCTGCACAGCGCTGGGGGTGGTCAGCAGACCTCGAGCAGGGAGTGAGCATGGCTTGCAGCCTGGCCAGGGCGTCTGGCCGGCACTGAGCCCGTCAGCTCCCAGCCCGATTGCTGGGCCCTGCTCGCCCCGGCTGGAGCTGAATCCCACGGACTCTGGTCTGTGGTCGGCTTCTCTGGAGAAGGACCCTTTATTTTCGTCCGGCTGAATTCAGACGTTAAGCCTCGCACCGTCCGCCCACCCCCGGGAGGACGCTGCGTGCGGGCGCAGGGCAGTGTTCAGGGTCTGCCCTCGCCATGGGGTCTCTCCGTGCCCAGGGTGCTTCTGCGCCTGGTGGACGACTTCCTGCTGGTCACCCCTCACCTGACGCGGGCCAGAGACTTTCTCAGGTGAGGACCCCGTGTGTGTGTCTGCCGCACCTCCCGGGCGTGTCCTGCAGGCGTGTGAACACGGTCCTCCCGGGCATCCCTGAACCTCTGGGGAGCATCCTGCAGCGCGGTCCCAGGGCTCCAAGAGCCTGGCGTGTGGTCCCAGCGTCCACTCACGCTTCAGGGCCGATCCTTGGGCCGCCCCTGTTCCCCTCCCCTGCCACCGGCCACCCTGGCCCCTGATCACGAGCAGCCAGTCGCCCCGAAGCCTGGAGGCCAGACTTGGGCTGTGTCCAGCCTTCCTCGGGGGCCCGCGGTCCCAGTCCGCCCTCCACACCCTGCCTGCCTGTCTCGGTGCCGGGTGACACCGCCGAGCGCCCCCGAGATGCCCAGTGCGTCCCGTCCACCGGCACTCACACGGCGCCCGGCCCCAGGACGCTGGTGCGCGGTGTACCCGAGTACGGCTGCCAGGTGAACCTGCGGAAGACGGTGGTGAACTTCCCCGTGGAGCCTGGGGCCCTGGGCGGCGCGGCGCCCCTGCAGCTGTCAGCCCACTGCCTGTTCCCCTGGTGCGGCCTGCTGCTGGACACCCGTACCCTGGAGGTGCACGGCGACCACTCCAGGTGAGCGGCGGGGCCTGAGGGCCTGGGGCCGGAGGCCACACGGAGGGCCTGGGGCCAGGGGCCACACGGAGGGCCTGGGCTCGGGCCACACAGAGGGCGGTGGGGCCGACTCTGAGGCAGCGGTTTTCCCGGCGCTTTCTATAAAAGGAAACCGTGTGGCGGGTTCTGGGGTGAGCATGCTCCCTGGGGAGGCATGTGGTTGTGAACCGGAGAGGCAGGACCTGCTGGACACGAGCCCCAGGTCTCACTGGGCTCTGGGCTTCGGGGTCCCCTCTGTTCCATCGGGGAGAGGGCTTCAGGGCACGTGGTCGGCTCTGTTGGCGATGTCACGGGTCCCTCCCCGGCCGATCCCTCCTGGGGCCTTGCCGGGGCATGTGGATGCATCTGTCTGCGCCCCAACCCCGACATGGTCGACCTCTGTGTTCAGCATCTCAGCGTCTCTTCTTGGGGCACCTGTCCCAGTGGATTACACACCCCTCCCTTTTGCTCTCATTTTGCCTTAATCACCATCTCAAAGGCCTTGTCCCCGAATGGTCGCGGGGGGCGAGGTTCACCCTGTGACTCTGGGGACACAGTTCGGCCCCTGGTGGCCCTCTCCGCATCCCCGCCCTCAGAGCTTGCAGTGAGCCCCAGGCTTTGCACAGACAGGGAGGGGCTGAGGAGAGACGTGGGTGCAGGCGAGTCTGCTGCCTTATGAGTAACGAGCGGTTTCAGGGCAGTGCTAGATGGGGCTACCCTGGCCTGTGCTGGTAGCCGCGTCCTGCTGGGGAGCTGGGGTCTGCCCCCGGCCCCTCACCAGGCGCTCCCTGGGAAGACGCAGAGGCGGACGCTTTTCATCTTCGGTTCCGTGTGTCCGTCTGCTGGTCCCGACGCTGCCTCCCGTGGCCATGCACCGACCACACCCGCGACCCGCCCACCATCGTGTCTGGGTGCCCGCGATGCTGTGACCGTGCGGGGGACGGGCAGCCTTCCTGGCCAGTGTATCCGAGAGGCGGGGCATCCGTGTGGGTCAGTGTGGGGTGGACACGCGCGCTTCCCGGGACCCCGTTCTGTCTCACAGTTATGCCCGGACGTCCATCAGAGCAAGTCTCACCTTCACCCAGGGCTTCAGGCCTGGGAGGAACATGCGTCGCAAGCTGTTGGCGGTCTTGCAGCTCAAGTGCCATGGGCTCTTCCTGGACCTGCAGGTGGGCGGTGGCTGTTGGGTGGGTGTGCCCACGGGGTGCGGGGGCAGCTGGCACCCCCATGTGTTGTAGGTCCTGGGGGGTGGGTGTGCCTGTGTGTGAAAGGGCATTAGTCATCATGTACGTGTGTGCTCATGTATGTATGACCGAGCGTGTGGGTGTGCCCGTGTGTGCATGCGTGTGCCCACAGCCCTCACCTGCTGTCCTGGCCCCTGCTCCACCCCGTGGGGCGGGGCCTCTGTGGCCTCGGCCATGGGGCTGTGGGGTCTGGGCCATAGTCCGGCTGGGCTCCCACCCTCGCCCTTCCTGCGGGCCTGCCCACACCGCCGCCTCTGAGGGTCCCGGGGGACCTGGTCGGTTACTCTGGAGAGGCCACTGGGTTCTTATCAGGGCAGTCCTTTCTCCTGCCGCGCGTGACGTGGCCGTAAAGCAAAATCAGAAACACAATCAGAGGCGTCACCAGCGTTCCCTCTCTCTTCCGCAGGTGAACAGTCTCCAGACGGTCTTCACAAACGTTTACAAGATATTCCTGCTGCAGGCCCACAGGTGAGTCTGTGGAGGGATGAGGCCTCAGCCGCAGTGCCGCTCTCCCGTGCGAGGAGGCAGCCCCTGCGTCCTCGGTATCCCCGACCGCCCCGGGACGCTGCTCTGTCCCCAGGGAGCGCTGGGGGGCCTGGTCCGCGGGGGTCGGTGCAGCGGGAGGGCTGCAGGTGGAGGGGGGTCAGGGGGCAGAGGTCAGTGCGTGCAGTGGCCCCCAGCCCTCAGGTGCCCCCCAAGGGGGCCAGCGGGAAGCCGCTCCAGTCAGAGCAGACCAGCTTCTGGAACATTCCCTGCCCCGGGACCATGCACCCCTCCAGGAGCCGAGCCGGGCTTGGCCCGCGTGGTCTCCAGGGAGCCCCGCGCGGGCGGCTCGGGGGCCGTGTCCTGACGGGGCCACCGCCGCCAGGTTCCACGCCTGCGTGCTGCAGCTCCCCTTCAGCCAGCCGGTTGGAAGCAGCCCCGCCTTCTTCCTCCGGGTCATCTCCGACACCGCATCCCGTGGCTACGCCCTCCTGAAAGCCAGGAACGCAGGTGCTCGGGCGCCGGGGGCTGAGGGTCGGCAGGGGGCTGGGACTCTGGGTGCATGCCCCCCACGCCCCGCGGGGCGGGAGACGGGGCTTGGGCGCCTTTACCGTGCTGGCGGCTCAGGCCCTCCGCCGGCCTGTCCTCCGCCACTGGCCTGGAGTGACTGGGCACCGGCTGGGGGTGCTGCCCTGCGCGCCCTGCCTGCTCACGGGCAGCCCTCCTGCCCTGGCGCCCTGGGCATTGGGTCAGCCAGGCCAGAGGGCCGCAGGAGGCCCTGGGCCGCCCTTGCTCATGCTGGGGAGGAGCCCACTGAGGGGCCCCCATGTGCTTTGGGGTCTCCAGCCCTCAGCTCAGCCGGGGCTTCGCCGATGCATCTGAGGTTTCGGCTGTGTGGTCTGTGAGGTCCTGGGTTTCGCAGGCTTCCTGTCACTATGTCTATGGAGGTTTCTTGGAGAAGTTGCAGAAAACGTGTCAGTTGTCAGAATTCCCTGAGCTCCTATCGGGGCGACCCCTGAAATGAAATGGCCAGTTTACGCTCCCCCCCCGACACACTGTCCCCAAAACCGCGCTGATGCTCTCCACCTGGAGGCCCCCAGTCTCCCTGACACAGCATTGGGCGGGGCCTCAGTCTCCCGTGTCCCCAGGGGTGTCACTGGGGGCCAGGGGTGCCTCCGGCCCGTTCCCATCTGAAGCTGCGCAGTGGCTGTGTCTCCACGCCTTCCTGCACAAGCTGGCTCGCCACCGCGTCACCTACAGCCGCCTGCTGGGCGCCCTCCGGACAGGTGGGTGTGGGTGGCCACAGGGCACCTGCTTCGAGCAGGTGGGTGGGTCCAGGAGCCCCCAGGAGCCAGGGTCACAGCCCTGCCTCGTCCAGGGCACGCCCACCCGGGTCATGCTGCCTCTCACTGCCCTTCTCGGGGTCTCTTCCCATGGCATCTGCCCACCAGCCCCCTACCCGCGTCCCCCTGGGCACTGCCCAGCTGCCCCCGTGGCCCCGGGAGTGAGGGGGTGTCTGCCCCTGCTGAGGCTCGCACTCCCTAGCCCACCAGCGCACAGGGGCGTCTGGCCCAGCGTGGGCGCCTGCGTGGCCTCAACGCTGTGCCTGGCCCCGGTGAGCAGCAGTCTCTGGCGGCCTCCGTGAGGGGCTCTGAGTCCAGTCCCCCCGCCCCCCCCAGCCCGAGCGCGGCTGCACCAGCAGCTCCCGGGGCCCACGCGGGCCGCCCTGGAGGCGGCGGCCGACCCCGCCCTGACCGCGGACTTCAAGAGCATCTTGGACTGACCGTCAGCCCTGCCCGCAGCTGAGGGTGAGCTCCGGAGCCCATGGGTGAGGTCCGCTCCACGGCAAAGCCTGGGCCCCCCCGAGAGCCTTGGAGCGGGGAGCCGGCCCCCATGTCCTGAAGGGAGCGGGGCCGGTGCCCTGTGGCCCTCCAGAGACCATCCATCTCCAGCGGCTGACCGCCAGGCCCGGCAACACGCGGGAGAACCTGGCAGGGTGGCTGGGCGTCGGAACAGGAAGCTGGGGGGTTGTCATCCCTGCCCCCTTCTCTGGAGCGAGGACACATGTTTGTCCAGCGGTGCGGGGGGGCACTTGGGGGCTGAGTGGGCCCTGCCTGCCGCTGACTGCACCTGCGCTCCACCCGGCGCTTGGTCCACGCCTGCCCCCCTCCACCCCCTGCTGAGCTCGAAGTCCAGCCTGCTGGGCCTTACCCGCAGTCAGCTGCTGGGGGCCCCACCCTCACCCCTGGTCTCACCGCCCCCGCCGCCCCATGCCGCCTGTCCCCCTTACCTCCGTGGGCAGCTGGTCCCCGCTCAGCACCATGCTGGGATCGCCTGCGCCTCCTCCTACCCCCCACTGACCCCAAGTCACCGCAGCATCGGAAGCCAGCGAGCCTCCTCCTGTTGTCTTCACAGCTTGCCATTTTTCTCTGGATGTTTGTGTTAAAAGGCGTATCCGTCAGTACTGGGTTCTGTGGTTATAAAAATGCACACCCGCTGGGGTGTCTGATGCTCCTGGGTCCCTGGCCTGGCAGGAGTCCGAGGGGGCCTCTTGGGGGCGGGAGGTGGCGGGAGGGGCCGAGGACCCGGAGAGGATGCCCCTGTGGGGCCAGCCCAGCGCCCACACTGCCTGCAGAGGCCCTGGCCACGCGCTGGGCATGCTCGGGAGATGGCGGGCCTGGAGATTCCGAGGTATAGGACCCCCCGACCCCACCCGTCCCTTCACAGCGGGCCCCGGGCTCATTGTCTCCCCAGAGGGCCCATGGAGTGGACGGCGCGGGCCATGGACACGGGGTCCAGGCGTGGTCCTGGCCCTCCCCCAGGTGTCTGTCCCCTCACCAGTCCCCACAAGCTGGACCCGGGCAGGCGGACGGGCTCGGCGGCAGCCCCTGTGTGTCCGCACAGGCTCCCCCCGCCCTCGTCACCCGGGTGACCCTGCCTCTCCCCGTGTGTTCTGACCGCTGGGGGCTCCTTTGCTCACGTGCCGTCCTGTCCGCTGAGCTGGACTCGGGCGGAGCGCTTGCGGAGAAGCAGGACAGGCCTGGGGCGGGGCACGCAGAGGTGGAGGCTCCTTAGTCGGCGCTGCTTGGGTGCCTGAGGGTGAGACCTCGGGGGGTCACACGGGGCTCCAGGCCAAGGGCTGTGCTTTGGGGGCCACGTGGAGGGCTTGGGGCGGACAGGTGGCCCTGAGGTTGTGGAGAGGTGCGGCAAGCCCCTGACCCAGTCGTGGCCAGCTGTCCCAGAGAGATTGTCCCAGGAGGGCTGGGGCTCAGGCAAAGGGCAGGTTTCAGCCCGAGCCCTCTGGTTGTGTTGGGGGCTGAACCACACAGGTGCTGGGTGCTGGTCTGGGAGGGTGGGTGAACCACACAGGTGCCCCTGCCCCAGTCTCCGGCTCAGCAGGTCTGGGAGTGTGAATCTTGAAGTCCCACATGCTGCTGAGGCTGCTCTGGGGGGGGAGGGGGGGTTGGAGGCTGCCCTGGGGGCAGAGCAGAGAGTGGCTGTGGGCCCAGGGTCAGGATGCTGGAGGTGGGTCGGGGGAGGTGGTGGGCGTGCGGCTCAGCCAGCAGGAAGAGGGCTGTGAGGTTATCGAGGGGCTTGTGTGAGAGCGGGGGTCCCCACCTCAGCCCCCTGTTGGAGGTCTCCGTGTGCCCCCAGGCCCAGGTCTGTGGGGCACCCCCACCCCACCGCCCCTTGGAGGATCCATCGTTGGGAGCTGCCGTTGCTCATCAGGACAACGGGCCTGGCCTGACCTGCTCTGTCCTCGCGCTTAGACCCCTGCGGGCATGGGAACAGGAGGGGCAGCTCAGGGTGCCGCCTGGGCGGCTGGCCACCCTGTGCCCGGCACACGCTCCAGAGGCGTTTGGATGACAGTGACGGCTTCCCGAGGCTTCCTTCCGGGGCGTCGCTGACGGGCCGTGCACTGGGGCAGACGCTGTCAAGGGTGCCTCGGGCGGGGTCATGGGAGCCGCCCGCTTCCGCTAAGCGCGGGCGCCCGGCGCCGGCCGGCCGGGTTTATAGCTGTTGTCTGTTAATTGCCGCCGCCACAGGCTGCGTCTGAGTGACCGGACTGGTGCATTCGTTTATGATGGACCCAAGTCCAGAAGCACATCATCAACAGTGAGGGGAGGCCTGGCTCGCTCGGGGTGCCAGGTGCTTCGGGCCCCCTCAGCTGCGTCCCGCTGACCCCCACCAGCCCCTGCAGGCTCTCTGAGCCCCGGACCTCTTCCTGGCGTTTCCATAAAGGCCAGTCATCACTTAGCTTCCCAGTGTCCACATGCCTCTCAAACTCTGTCTGCTAAATGCATTTTGTCCCAATTTTACTCAAAATCAGTTGTATTTTTCCTGAAGTATAAAACCCTTGGAAAGGGCCTATGTTCTGGTTGGGCTCAACTAAGACCTCACTCTGATTTATCATTTTTAAAACTGCCTTGCAGTTCCTCAGGGTGGAACATGAAAATGATAGAATTCTGAGAAACAAAAAAAAGTCTAGTTTTTCAGGCTTCCCTAAATCTAAACGGGCTTCCTGGTGGCTCAGCCTGCAGTGAGGGAGGCCTGGGTTCGATCCCTGTGTTGGAAGGTCCCCTGGAGAAGGGAACGGCTACCCACTCCAGTATGCTTGTCTGGAGAATCCCATGGACAGAGGGGCCTGGCGGGACCGAGCGACTTGCACTTCACTAGCTCCAAACCACATGTGAAGTAGACCCTCGGGAGCCCCCACCTCTGTGCCACCAAAAGTCAGGGTGAGAGGGGAGTGAGGAGGAGGCATGAGCGAAGGCAGGGCACAGACCACACCCTGGGGGCCCCCGGCCCCACGAGCCTGCCCGCCTCCCTGTTGGAACCCTGGAATGTGCAGGCGCCTGGCCCTGGGAGGCTCACTCGTGAAGCTCAGTGTGGGGCAGAGGGCTTCCCAAACCCCACAGCTCAGAGTTCTCTGGGTGCTGGTGGGAGGCAAGGTGGTGACCCCCAAACATGCCCAGGGACCTGGACATCTGAACCCCAGAACCCAAGAGCCCGTCCCGGATGTGGTGGAGGGGTATTAGAGTGCCAGGGGATTAGGATTAGTGATCATCAGCTGGCCTGGTGGTGGGACGTGATCTGGACCCGCCTCACGGGTGGGCTCGTGTGAGGCTGGGGTCCCTACACATGGAGGACATAGGCTGAGGCAGACGGCCGTGTTGGTGCTTCTCTGAAAGTGGGGGCCCTGAGTCACCAAGGGCAGCATGGGGTGAAATGCAGGCCCGCCCACCCCACGCGGCTTAGGGCTCACTCCGAGGCAAGCTTGCACTGACCCGGCTTTAATACCCACTCCCCTTAGGTGGGCAGCAGTGACCAGCCCTGTTAACCGGGTCCGAGGGCCCCAGCGCCGTGCTGGCCACCTCCGGGGCCATGTCTGCGGGCCTCCTTCAGCACCACGGACAGCGCTTGCCTGCCAGAGCCTGGGCGCAGAGGGATGTTCTCCCAGTGCGAGGCAGAGGACAGGCAGGGTCTCCGGAAGCCCAGCTGTGTGTCCAGGGCCCCTCAGGACCGTCCCTGGCTGGTGTGGGAGGGCCAGAGCGCAGGGGGGGCGGGTGGAGGCGAGCGGGCCCTGGAAAGGGCAGGTCTTGTCTGAGGCTGCTGGGAGCAGGGCTTGGTGCGGGGAGGGACCCACGCTCGGGGAGGAGGCTGGCCTTCCTCCCCTGGAGAGAATGGAGACCTGCATGACGATCAGCCCTCCCTTCTCTCCTTGACTTGAAAGTCTCAGAAGAATAAAGGGCAGGGCTTCTGGGCTAAGCCTGGGAAGAGCCAGCCTCCGGATAGCATGTTGACGCGCCGGCTCCCCCGCCTTCGCGAGGGCGGCCCGTGCTTCTGGGACGATTCTCTCTGCACCAGGTGCCCCAACGTCCGCATCACGCACACCCAGGACAGACCCTCCCCGGGGCCAGGGCTCGGGTACGCAGCGATGCTCCCGTGGGGCCGGGCCTCCATCCCAGCCCTTCAGCCGTCCCTGCAGTGGCCCGGCCTCAGGCTGTCCATCCGGTATGGGGTGCGGGTGGGCCTTCCCACATGCCCCTCCCGCTACCACCAGCTGGGCCGTTGGGACCCCCGCCGTTCTGCCCGTGGACGCGGTACACGGCCTCCCCGAGGGCCCCACGCAGGACCGCTGGCCACAGGGCCCAGGAGGTGGACAGCGGGCTTGGCCCAGTAGGAGAGGAACGTGGACCGTGATGTGGGAGCTGGGCAGTGCCGTGGGCAGGTCCGGCGGGCGCGACAGTGTCGGGAACGACGACCACGGGCTGTCGGGGCCGAGCGCACGTGTATTGGTGCCGCCCCGGCTGCGGCACAGGCAGGCCTCCCGCCTCCCCAGCCCCGTGCTCAGCAGGCCCCGCTGCCCCACGGCTTTGGGCGTCCGTCCTGCGGCGGGTTCCGCGCCTTCTCTCTGCACCGGGCGAGCAGCTGTCCCAGCGCCACCACCGGGACCCACAGGGTGGGCAGGAAGGACAGGAGCGCACAGGCGGCCAGCACCCAGCCGGGGTAGGGCCTCTCCTGCCGCGAGGGGAACCGCTCCTGCGGGACACGCGGCCTGCCTGAGGGGGGCGTCTGGGAAGCAGGCAGGTCGCCCCACGTGCGTTCCCTGCATGGAGGAGGCTGGCCCTCAGCCACAGGGGCCGTGAGCGTGGGGGGCAGCCTCAGCCCGTCTCCTCTGTCGGAGCCCCCAGGGTGGGTGGTGGGAAAGGCATGTGGACAGGGCCGCTCCCTGGCAGTGGGCTTGTGGGCAACTGAAGTTTCAGGGACTTGGCCGGCCAAGCCACCCATGGGGTTAGGCTCCAGGGGGCAGGCCGGGGACCTGGGGTGTCACGTTCTGGAGAGAGCTGCCCTGGACCATCCGAGGGGCCACACGGTCCTGGGGCTGCCTGGGGCTGACCGCTGGGTCCAGTCAGACTCTGCTCCTTCCGCGGCGGGAGTACCACCCGCCCGAGCTCAGGCCCCGCGCTGAGCCCCCAGAAGATGGCGCCGTTCCTCCTACGCCCACCTGGCTGTGTGGAGCGACTGCTCTCTGGGTAGACTTTAGAGCCGGCTGCGTTCACGCCCCGGAGGAGGGGCAGCGCTGAGCTGGCAGATGGAAGACAGGCTGGCGGAGCTCATGGGCTCAGCGCACAGCCTGGGGCCAAGAGCTGGCTCCAGAGTCCAGGCCACGCCCTGTGCTCTGGCTGGCTCAGCGGCGGAGTCCCACCCGAGACCGGCTGGGTGTCTGCAGAGCCAGCCCCACGGCACGTGGGGAGTGTGGCCTGAAGCCACATCCCCGGGAGAGGAGCTGCAGGGACCTGCGGGGTCACCAGAGTGTGGAACCTGTTCCTCTCCTGACACTGACCAAGGCCCTCGCCCAAGGTCAGCCCCAAGGTCAGAAGGAGCGTTCTGGAGAGAGCGGCCCTGGACCATCCGAGGGGCTGCCTGGGGCTGACCCCGGGGCACCGGTGTCCACTGTGACTGTCCTCTGGGTGTGGCGGGCACTGGGGGGTGTCAGGCTGGGTCCTCGGGCTCTGGGCCATCCCCCCACCCAAAGGACTTACGTATTGGGGGTTCCAGGCCTTGTAGCCTGGCAGTGAGCTGGCCAGGAGGGCAACGTAGGCCACGAAGATGGTCAGCAGCAGCAGGGGGCTCACGACCTTCCAGGTTGCCCGCCAGTAGAAGCCAGGCCGCCTCCCGGTCATCCAGGCTATGTCGTCACAGAGCCTGCCACAGAGACGCCGAGCTCAGGCCGGCAGCCTCCGTCCCGTCGCCAGGCTGTGGCCCACGGGACTGTCCCGCCCCCGCTCTGACCTCGGTGCCCATCTTCCCAAGTGGCCCCTGGACGAGGCGGCGGCCTTGGGTTCTGGTGAGGACTCGCGCCGCCCCCAGGTCAATGGTGGGAAAGGCCCGAGGGGGTGGGCCCAGCCCAGGGAGCGGCAGGACCTGTGGTCTGGCCCTGGTCAGGGGGCTCCAGCTTGGTGAGCGCAGGGAAGCCCCCACCAGCTGTGGGGGACGCGACGCCTGGCCTGGGTCCCAGAACGGGGGCAGAGGCCCAGGACACACAGCAGCCGCCGCGCACACGGGAGGGAGTTTCTGCGGCTCAGGACCCCCCCCGGGACCGCCTGCCTGTCCACGTCCCCCAGCTCTCCTCCTCAGGGCGCCCGAGGGGCCCCTTCTGAGACCTCGCGGCCTGCTGAGTCCAGGGGCGCCTGTCCCCCACACGCTGCTGGGCCTGCCTCTTACTCCCAGTGCTCGAGGCGGGCGTGTCCCCCTGGGGACTAGCCCGCTGTGCCTCTGCCACAGCAGCGTGGAGGCCGGAATTCAGGGCCTCCCAGGAGCTCTTAGAACACAAGGTCGGGGTCACACCCTCTAGGGTCCCCATCTGGGCAGGGTGACAGATGTGAGTGCAAGTGTGAGTGACAGGTGTGAGTGCAGGTGTGAGTGTGGTTGTGCCTCGGTCCTGGGCCGGGTGAGGGTGGTAGAATGTCGCTGGGCCTCCTTGCAGGCCTCCAGGGGAGGTTGGCTCTTGGCGCTTTGGGCAGGCCGTCCTGCCCTGGGGTCCACCTGTCCTTGGACACCAGGAGCTCCCGCACGTGGCTGGAGACTGCTCTGTAGTCACTGGCCTCTGCACAGCCAGGCGGTGGTGCCAGGTTGTGCCTGTGGACAGGTCCGCTGGGGGGACCTCAGGTGGCCTGTGTCACCCACCGCTGCCCAAGGCCCACGCGGGGACCGGGAGACGCCAGGAGCAGAGGGGCAGGCCGGGTGGCTGACTTACCGCTTCATCCCATAAACGTAAACGACCCCGACCACCTCGAAGAACGCCAGGAGGATCAGGTTCAGGGCCGCGGCGTACTGGTCGAAGATCTCCAGCCAGTAGCTCCCCGACCGCAGCGTGAAGCAGGAGGACATGAGGAAGCAGAGCAGGCAGGCCAGGCCTGCACACGACCCATCAGGCATTTCCAGTGGCCCCCGTGTGCCCGGCACCCCCACTGGAGGACACCCTCGGGGGCCGTGTGGGACGCAGTGCCCCGGCCGCCCTCCCTGACCCTCCGGGGTCAGCCTGAGCTTCGGGGACCAGCCCTCGAGCCCCCATGGGGGAGGCTCATCTGATGTCCGGTGAGGAGGCCTGGCTGTGTGCTCACCTGTCAGTGCCTCCTTAGGGACCCTCCTGGGCATGACCCCCAGGTCCAGGAGCGGCGTGGTCATGCTTTCCATGTTCCCGAACATGGACGACAGGCCCAGGCTGTAGAGCATCCCGAAGAAGAGCACGGCCCAGACCGGTGCGCCGGGCATGTGGAGCACGGCCTCCGTGAAGACGATGAAGGCCAGGCCCGTGCCCGAGGCGCTCTGCAACACAGCACACGTGGGCCAGCATGCCCCCAGGACACACACATGTGTCAGCACGCCCCCCGGACACACGCATGTGCCAGCATGCCCCTGGGACATGCGTGTGTCAGCATGCCCGCCTACTGGGACACACACATGTGCCAGCACCCTAACCCAGCCAGGACATGTGTGTGCCAACACCCCCCCCTCGCTGGGACACACGTGTGTACCAGCATGCCACCTGGGACACACGTGTGCCAAAATGCCCCCCCTTGGGACACATGTGTGCCAACATGCCCCGCCACCAGGACACACGTGCACTAGCACCCCAGCCCAGCCAGGACACGTGTGTGTGCCAGCACACCCCTCTTGGGACACACGTGTGTGCCAACACACTGCCCCACCAGGGCACACGTGTGTGCCAGCACACCCCACCAACACAGGGTCAGATGTGTACACCAGCACGCCCCCTGCCAAGACACATGTGTGCCAGCAGAGGCCACACCAGGATGCACGCCCACCCACACGCTCCCTGTGGGAAGGCCAGGGCGCCCTCCTGGGCGAGGCTGGGGTGGCCCCGCCCCATCCGGGCCGTGTTGCCACAAAATGGGGGTGCGCCTCCGCGGGCGGGGCCCCGTCCCCTAAATCACCCGCGCCAGGGCATGTGCCCCCGGCCCGGGGTGCAGGAGCCCACCCAACAGCTCCCCGCAGGGCCCTGCCGACCCCCAACCACTGTCCCTGCCCCACGTCGGCCAGCTGAGGCCTGGCTCCCCTCTCTGGGTCCTGGGCAGCCCCAAGGCCCACTCTCCCTACCCGGACCCCGCCTGCAGAGCAGGGTGCTGCGCTTAGGCCACGGGGCGCACCCCGGCCCCGGGTCAACGCCTGCAGCCACCCGCGGCCCCGCCGCAGCCCCTGCGTACCTTGTCCAGGAAGTCCTCCAGGCGGCAGGCCTCCAGGGGGAGCCCGGCCACCCGCGCCGGCTGTGAGACGTTCAGACGCACCAGGGCCGCCGCGTAGTCGTCCCTGGAGACGCTCTGCTCGGGCAGGTCGAAGGCGTTGATGAGGCGGAGGATGTTTCTGCAGGGGCGGGGAGGCGGGTGAGCAGACCCTGGAGGGGCGGGGTCTGGGGGGGCGCCCGGGGCCCTTGCACACGTTGGGGACACAGGCCTCCCCGGGGCCGGGGTGCGAACGGGCCACGCCGCCTCCTGCCCCCGGCCTGCGGCTCTGACCACCCCACAGGTTGGTCTCCAGCGCCTCACACCACGTCCGTCTCAGGGCTCATGGCTCAGACACCGCGGGGGCATTCTGTGTTGGCCAATCCTGCTTGTCACCTCGCCCTGCAGTCCCTTTTGCAGAGGTGTCTGGGGTAGCCGACGCGCCCATTCCTGCCAGGCCCCTGGGACGCCCTGCCCCCAGGCCATGGACGAGCCTCTCAGAGGCTGCCTGGGGCCGTGGCTTTCTTAGTGTGTGTGCGTTCCGTCTGGGATTTTGCGGTGTCGGGGCTGTTTAGTGACCCCGATGCTGCGAGAAGGCAGTGACGCCGCCCGAGGTGCGGCCGTGGGGGAGCCCGGTGCTGGCTGGTCTGCAGTTTTGATCTCTGGGCATCTGGGGGGAGCGGCGGGAAGAGCTGGCCTGCGGGGCGCTCACTGCTCCCCAGGCACGGCCACTGCAGCCTCTCGGGCTCTCGAGCCGCACATGCGCTCCCTGTGACGGGTGTGGGCCGCTTCCCTCCCTCCCCCGCGAGGCCGGGGGGGTCATGGCAGGCACCCCCCTGTGGCCTGCCGACACTGCCAACGAGGCCATCGTCCACGAGCTGCCCTGGACATCCAGCCGCACGCGGAGGGCGGGCTTGTGCCCCTCTGGTGGGTCTCGCCCGGGAACCTGCGTCGGGAGGCCACCGGGCCATCAGTCCCACGCAGTGACTTCCCCCGTGGGGCCGTCCTCACTGAGCTGGCTCCTGGACTGTGGTGAGAAATGACCGCAGCCTGGGCGACCGGAAGCCGCAGAACGTGTGACCTCCTAGCTCTGGAGCAGGGAGTCCAAGACGAGGCGTGGGCAGGGCTGCGGTCCCCCTAGAGGGCCGAGGTGAGGGGCCCCAGGCGTGCCTGCGCTTGTGGCCACCTCCCTGCAACCCCCGCATCCTCTTCCATGTCTGCGTGCGCTCCCCTCTCCGGTCAGGACACCGGCCGTCAGATGCGGGCCCACCCCATCCACAACTCCCTCATCGGAACCGGTCTTCTCGGCCAAGACCCGACCTCCAGCTCAGGTCCTGCACCCCGTTCCAGGCGGACCCGCCCCACCCTGACTCCTCAGCACCCGAGGGCCCCGCTCACCGGTCCAGGCACTGCCCATGGTCGCTGGCCGCCTTGAACCCCAAGACAGAGAAGACGGCGATGGACGCGTAGAGGGACGTCATGCTGTTCACCAGCGCCACGCTCACCGCGTCCCTCCTGCAGTTGTTTCTGTGCAGACGTGCGCGGCCTTAGGGCTCGGGGCAGGACGCTTGGGGCAGGGCTCGGCCTGGTCTCAGAGCCCTCCCCACGACCCCCGCCCGGGACCCCTGCTCAAGGCTGCTGCTGGCGCCAACACTCAGGGCCCGTCTCCCCTGGGGCCCTGGGGCGGGAGCGAGCTGGGGGCCCTGGGTGTGGGTGTGTGGCCTCCAGATGAGGAACGGATGTGCAACAGCCGAGGCAGAGCACAGCAGGAGCGACCCCTGGAGGCCCCCGGGCCCCCCGCCCCTTCTCCTGCCCCGACGGACCCACGCGGAACCTGCTTTCATTGCATCATTGCTCACGCCATGTGTTCTATGATCCACGGTCATGCTCGGGCGTCGTAAGGAGGCGGACACCCAGGTGTCTATTTTAAGTGCCCGGGCGGCTGACACAGGCTGTATTTCTGCTTTTATGGCCGTGTGTGTCACACGGGCAGCCCCCGGTTATGGCCTTGTTCCTGGCTTTGATGACCCCAGTTCCCTTCCGGCAGCTGCTCCAGAACTTGCAGCAAGCTGCTTCAGAGGGCCACAGCCTCCCGGCCCTCGGGGTGACTCAGTGACTGCTGGAACCCCAAGCACTTGGGCTTATCAGCAGCTCACACCAGTTGACCCCGTGTTCCAGGAAGGATGTCACGGCAAGCTGCTCAGTGTGGCCTCAGCAGTGCGGCCCCCGGTCCCAGCCCCAGCCTACCTGGGCTGGTTGTAGCTGGCGAAAGCGATATGTCCTCCAAAGGCCAGGGACAGGGAGAAGAATATCTGGGTGGCCGCGTCCAGCCACACCCGGGGGTTCTGCAGGACCCGCATCTGGAGGGGGACGGGGACCCATGGTCCGCAGACAAGCCCCCA
Source organism: Alces alces (assembly GCA_015832495.2). Taxonomy (NCBI): domain Eukaryota; kingdom Metazoa; phylum Chordata; class Mammalia; order Artiodactyla; family Cervidae; genus Alces; species Alces alces. The sequence goes on from JADEYB020000026.1 coordinate 66,834,374, forward strand.
GCCTGGTGCCTCCTGGTCCAGACAATGCCCAGCGTCCCCGGGACACTCCCACGAGCCGTGTGCCCACTCAGGCCCCAAGACAGCTTGGGACCACGCGTGAGGAGCGCATGGGATGACACGGCCAGTTCGGGGTCCCTGCTTTTGATGCGGAAAGACCCCCAGGCCCCATCCACAGGAGGACGGCCCTCTCAGGGCTGGGAGTCAGATCCAAGGGGCGGCTCGGCTCCCGGCAGGCTGCGGGCTGGGCGGGGCCCCTGCACACGGCCTGGTGTTCCCACCGCAGGACCCACAGACTCGTCCACGTGTCCACCAAGGGGCCCGGCCTGGGAGCCGGGGGGCTGAGCCGTGCGGCTCCTGGGGCGCCAGACACCATGGAATGGCCCCGTGGCTCCTCCCTCGGTGGGCTCATGTTCCTGGACAAGCCCCTCAGCAATGTGGGGCCTGGGACCCTGGCAGGGCATCGAGGTCCCCAGCAGACCTCTCCCCTGTACCCCCGTTTCACGCGGCCCCCGCCGCCCAGACCGCACTCTCCTCTGCCCCCCTGAGCCACCGGGCCGCCCCTCCTTGAGGCCATCTCTCTGCTCCCGTGGCTGAGGGTGGCCGGGGCCAGGCCGGGGGGCCCAGCTTATTTGTTGCCTGAGCCTGGGCCTGGCCGCGGTGGGGAGCTTGGGTGTGGGGCCCACTTACGTCAGGGGTGAAGAGGTAGGTCAGTCCTTCCATTGCCCCGGGCAGCGTGAGCCCTCTGATCAGGAAGATGGTGAGGACCAGGTAAGGGAACAGGGCTGTGAAATAAATTGCCTGGGAAAGGCCGGTGGTTAGCTTTATCTGCATCCACTCCGGGATGCAGGGAGACGGCGGGGCGAGGGGGAGGCCTCAGGCCACTGCCGGATCATGGGGTCTGATTGGAGAAGGCGGGCTCTGGGCTCCGGTCACGCTCGGGGCTTGGGCTGCCCTGACGCTCACGTGCAGGTTCTGCCGAGGTGGGCAGTGGCCTCCCTCTGGTCCACAGGCCCCTCCTCCTTCTACCCTGAGGCCCCAGCGGGCCTCTTCGTGGGGTCCATGGGCCACACACCTGCCCACACACTCTCCCCCAGCAGGACCAGTCCCCAGTTCTTTCAGGGCTGGGGAGGGGTCTACACACACGGCATCTGAGAAAATAAATCGGCAAACGGGCACCCTTCCCTCCTGAGCCCCAGATCCCAAACGCAGACATGGGGGGCCGCCCGGGGCATCTTCAGGGATGTTTGTGTAGGACTCTTCGGGTTTCTGGCTGGCTGGTTGGGTCTGAAATTCCAATCCCCTCGAGCTTGGAGCCCCTCACCTGAGAGCAGTTATCGCCCTCACACGTTAACTGAAATAAAGTACAGGCGCTCACACACACTCAGACCCGCAAACCTCCACAACGGCGTCGGAAGGCCCCGCAGAAACGCGTGGAGTGTGGTCACAGTCGCTGAAGGACAAACACAAATACCGGGCTTCTCCAAGCCCAGGAGGAGGAGAGGCGGGAAGGGCTGTGCCGGGTGGTTTGAAAGGCAAACTCAGGAGGTGCAGAGTCAGGCTCCCCTGGCCCTTTCTGCGTGGAAACTAGCTGACTTTAGATATTTTTTATCTTTGCCTCAGTCTCTTTAAAAGATAATGCAGTGTTTAAAACAAAAGTGCTGAGAATGCGGGCGTTCCCTGCGTTAGGATTCACCTCTCCCTCTGCCGGGGCCTGAGTTCAGTCCCTGATTGGGACCTAGATCGCACAAGCTGAGTGGTGTGGCAAAAATAAAAAACGTGCTGAGACTGCGCTTGCTGTTTATGACACTGTAGTAAAAGGTATGATGGCGGCGTGGTCACTGAGGGGAGAAGGGCGCTGCCGAGCGCTTCCTCTTCAGGCTGGTGCAGCGTTGCTAGGAGACAGCGTGCGCTGCAGCCCCAGACCCAACCACCCAGCAAAGGACACAGAGTGGCCTCAAAATGCAACAGAAAAAGCGAAGCAGGAACAAAGAGCAGAAAATAAATACAAGGAGACAGGCTTCCCCCAGCCAAATCAATAGCGCGTTCAGTGTAAATGCTCTAACAACCCCAAAGAAAAAAGACAGGGATCGTCAGACTGGATAAGAAAGCAAGACCCAACTGCATGCTGTCTACAAGAATCACACTTGAGGCACAAAGACCCAAACAGACGAAAAGTAGCTGGGGGAATAAAACACATTAATTTAGTCCAAGAAGCTGGAATGGCTGTTCCAACATCACAGTGGACTTCAGAGCAGACTGTTGCCAAGCAGAGTAGGTTCACCTCATGGTTGAGAGGAGCCTGGCTTTCCAGGGACATGGACAGAACCTCTGAACCCCAGAGGCCGGGGAGAAGGAAGTGGGGAGGGGTCCTCGGGGGCCGGGGGTGGGGGCTGGGGGCGCAGGCACTCACCTTGCCGGTGGTCTCGATGCCCCTGATGACGCACAGGTACACGACGGCCCAGGAGGCCGCCAGGCAGAGCAGCAGCCGCCACTGGACCGGGCCGCTGTCACTGATGTCGGCCGAGACGTTCAGGGTCCGCCGGTACCAGAAGTAGCTCACGGGGCTGCTGCCCTGGCACTCCTGCACGAACCCTGGGGCCGGGGGGGCCCGCACGGGTGGGCCGTGGGCCGCGGGGACCCAGCAGGACCCCACCACCCTGGGAGTGGGCCCGGGCTGGCCGCCGGGGGCCTCTGCAGCTGCCCAACTTGTCCGGCAGGTGCCAAGCACGAGCTGGCACAGGGGGCCCTCGGGGACAGAGGCCCACCTGGGGTCACGAGCACACTTGAAAACCGTGAGTATGCCCCACACCTGAGGTCCCTGCAGAGGGCACACACCCTGGGCTGGCGGGGGGGCCCCCTGAAGACCTAATTCAGGGGGATGAGCAGCCGGCCCGCACGCTTGTCGTTGCCAGGTGTGTGAACGTCTGCGGGGGCCTGGGTGTTACTTGGTGAGGGCATGGGGTGCCCGGGGCCCGGGGTCCCACCGCAAATGGGCAACCGCGGGGTAGCAGGACCCAGCTCCAGGGAACCGGCCGCGCTGGGCGCCTCGCCCGCCAGCAGTACCTGTGCGGTTGAGGTCGGGCGGGCAGGCGCTCCAGGGCAGCGGGTGCTGGAAGGAGTTGAGGAGGTACCAGAGCACCCAGGTCAGGACCGTGTTGTAGTACAGGCTGACCAGGAAGGACACGGTGACGCAGCCCAGCCCTGCGGGCCCGGCAGGGTCAGCACCTCCCTCGGCTGCCCGATGGCCCCCTCGCGCACAGCCCACGTCCGCCCCCTGCTGCCCGCCTGCTGGCCAGCACCCAGCTGCATCGCCCGCGGGCCACCCTCATTCTCCGGCCGGGCGGCACCCTCCTGGCTGGGCCGCAGTGGTCCTCCCCCAGCCTCGGCCTGCTTCCAGCTGGGCCCTCAGACAGCCCAAAGCCACCAGGTGTGGCACAGGCCTGCACGGCGACGCTGGGACCCTCTGCGGCAGAGCCCACCTCACGGGCATGTGGGGAACCGCCTCTGCCCTCTGCCCAGTCTCCCCAGGTGCAGTGAGGTCCCGGGTCACGTGCACTCAGGGCCCCGTGTGCACGGACTGGGCAACGTGGGTCAGTCTCTGCTGACCAGCTCTGGGGTGGACCCCTGCCTCCACCATCACGCCTGATTCCTCCCTCGGGGACCTGCGTGCCCGGGACCCCTGCACCTTCATGACTGGGCTCCTCCAGGTTCTGAACCACCAGGCGTGCACTGGCGTGACGAGTGAACACCCAGCAACACGCATGGCACGTGTAGACGCAACTGCCGAGCAGCTGCAGGTGGGGGTCACGGGGGGCACCTACCCACGCCGCCCAGGTAAGGCGAGATGGCGGTCCACACCCCGATGCTGCCCCTGCGCAGGCGCTGGCCGATGGCGAGCTCGATGTGGAACAGCGGGATGCCCTCGAAGGCCAGGGCGATGACATAGGGGATGAGGAAGGCGCCTGCAGACACGTGGCTGTCAGTGGGCCGTGCGCACGGCCCGGCCTCGGCGAGTGTGACACGGGTGCTGCGAGTGGTGAGCAGAAGCTCTCACGGCCACCGAGGGAGACTGCCCGACACTGGGGGTCTGCCTGTGTTAAAGCCATGGCTCCCCACTCTCTGTGGCCATGTGTCCCCCGCCCTCTGGGGCTGTGTGGGGTCCCCATTGACACGTGGGCTGAGCTGCTTTCTCACTGGGGCCCTGACACCCCTGGTTCCCGGGCTCCTGGGATGGGGAGCTGGTCTGCTCACAGCGGGGCCTTGCAGGAGGGGGTCACCAGAGGTCCCCCAAGCTGCACCCTGGGTTGGGGTTGGAAGCCCCTCCCAACCCTTCACCCTTGCCCGGATGCTGGGAGTGGACACAGCAGGGTGGGCCTGGGTGCCGAGCGCCTCGGTCGGAGCCGCCTCTTGGGAAGAAGCCGAGGGCAGGCAGGCAGGCAGACACGGCGGCTCCCTTCTGCGCCTCAGGCCCGCATGGACAGAGCGTGTCCTGGCAGGTGGCGGGGGGCCTGGTGCCCCTGAGCCCACAGGCCTGCTGGGGAGACGCGGGTCCCCGCGGCACGCTCCTGCACTGTCAGGGGGACTGAGTCCCCAGAAACGGAATCGGGCCTGTGTGCGCCGTTGGCGTCTCAGCCGCACATCCCCTGTCCAGGCCCAGGAAACCCGCCTGCTCTGGGCCTGCACGTGTGGCTGCTTCAGCGCTGCCTGGCTGACCACGGCTGCTGCCCGCGCTCACCCGGGCCCAGTTGACCCCAGGGAGCAGCACAGACCATCAGGCCCTGACCAACGGCATGGCTACAGCGGGCACGGCTCTCCCTGCTGTCCACGGGAAGCGTGGGTTCAGCCTACGAGAGCCACTCCCACGAACCAAGGCCCCGGGCTGGCTTTTTCTGTCACCATCTGAAGTGTGGACAAGAGTCAGAGCCCTGGACAGAGCCAGTGGCCACGGAGCCCTTGGCCCACGTCGGCCCGACAGGACCCCAGGGTCAGCATGTGGGCAGACGGTGCGTCTCAGTATCTCCCAAGTAGCAGCAAAAAGGCAAAGTGCATCAAAGGAGAAAGTTAAGTTCTGGAGGTACTCAGCCCAGGTGGAGGCCCCAGAGGCCCCAGGACAGCCTCCAAGGGGCGGGAGGGCCCCGCAGCGGGGGCTGTGGGCAGAGGTCACCAGGGACCCAGGGTCCAGCTCACAGATGGAGGCGCCCTCCCGAGCTGCACTTGAGCCCCAGGATGCACACCTTGCTCTGTGGCGAAGGCAGGCATGGAACGGCCACATGCCCAGGGCCTGAGTCCCACACATTTGAGCCTCCATCCGGGAAGGGTGCAGCCTCCAGGCTGACTGACCCTTGGCCCCCTTCCCCCGTCTCTGCCCAGCCTGAGGGGGAGGCCCCAGCTGGACGAGGTCCAGATGGAGGCCTCAGGGGCTGGCTGAGGGCAGTGTGAGAGGGTCTGGCCCGAGGAGAGGTCAAGGGAGTGGGGGAGGGACGGGGTCCTGGCCTGTAGCTGAGTCTCCAGGCTCCGGGGAGAGAACAGGAGGCATTTCTGTGACCCAGTGCTGAGTGGCATCCACCCAGTGCATCAGTCACATTTCAGCCCCATCACGACCGCCACACGGACAGGGACCCAGACCAGAGACCTGGCTGGGGTGCTGAGGCCCGGGCTCGGGGGGCTCTGCGTCCGAGGGGCGCCCGCCCCGTCACGCTGACTCCGGGAGGAGCCGGTGGGGGTGGCACAGGGCAGGCGTGTTTCTGCCGGACTGGAAGGCAGGAGGAGAGCTGGTCCACCCGGGCGTGGACCCCGTGCTGGGGTCCCAAATCCAGGACACCGCACTGAACTGAGAGGAGTGTCTGGTCCTGTCCTGGCTGGGCCTCCAAGCTCCCTCGGCTTACTGGGGGGTCGGGCGAGGGGCGCAGCATGTTGACGCCCTTCAACCTCACCCGGTTGACCCCGCAGGCTGGGAGCTGGAGGGGCAGGGTGACCCCGCGCCTGGGACTCCCAGCCCCGCCCTCCCCCAGCAGCAGACTGAGAGTCACCAGCCTGTGGCCCAGGGTCCCGTCAAGGGTGCCTGCCTGGCGGAGGCACAGGAGGGGCCCTGCCCTCCCGCCCTGCATCTGCATTGCTCCCAGACCGCTTTCCTGGGTTGCACCCTTCATGAAAAACCTGTAGACCTGAGTGTTTTCCCAAGTCAGTCTAGTGAGCCTTTCCAGCAAATCGCTGAGTCTTAAGAGGGGCTGTGGGACCCCTTGAATTTGTAGCCAAATCGGAAGAAGCCACCGTGACCTGGGGACCTGCTACTCCAGACTCGCATCTGAGGTGGGGGCCGCGTCTTGTGGGGCCGCCCTTAGCCTCCGCGGGCAGAGTGGGGCTAAGTCCTGGGGCACCCAGTCGGCGTCTGCAGAGAGCCGGAGGCCCGGTCCCTGTGGGGAAAGCCTCGCACATTCGGTGCCCCGGCCCTGAGAGCTGAAGGGCCACTGCAGAGCCGGTAACAAGGAGCCCACAGTCATCGGCCGGCCGGCCGCCACCCACCTGTGGCGGGTCTGGCCAGAGCCTGGGGGTGCTGGGTGCGGCACACAGCCCTTCGGTCCAGTAAGAAAAGATGCCTCTGGTTGAACAGCGGCAAGGGCCTGTGGGCTGCTGAGAAACATGCCTCTCATCTTGAGGAGAGAGCCACGGGAGGATGGAGGAAGAGGGGCCCACGTGGTGGGGGGGACCTGCTTCCCAGCCCCACGGAGACCGCAGGGGCCAGGCCAGACACCCCGCCGGACAGCAGGATGGACACCAGGCCCGACACCTGGCCGGATGCCAGGCTGGACACCCCACCGGACACCAGGCCGGATGCCAGGCCAGACACCCCGCCGGACGGCAGGACAGACACCAGGCCTGACACCTGGCCAGATACTAGGCTGGACACCCCGCCGGACACCAGGCCCGACACCTGGCCAGATGCCAGGCTGGACACCCCGCCGGACACCAGGCTGGCATGCCGCGGCTGCAGTCTATGTGGAAAGGTGGCAACAGCTTAGAGGAAGAGCCGAGAGGACTCGCTCTGCTAGACGCCACGGCTCTGCACTAAACCACACCAGTGTCCACAGACCTCCAGGGCAGCGCAGGAATCGGGGCCTCTGCGGCTCCCTGGGGGGACCCCCGGCCACAGCCCGGGTCGGAGCCCTGCGGTCAGCAGCCAGGGTCAGCACCCGGCACAGTGCTTCCGTCTCCTCTGCTCGTCACGGAGTGGAGTGTATGTGACGCCCCCGATGGCCCTGTGTCACGTCTGCTCAGCTCTGCGACGACGCTGCCTCCCTTCACGACGTGGAGGCGCAGTCCTGACGTCGGGGGGTTGCTGGGTGAACCAGCAGATGCCCTGTCTGCCTGTTACCTCCCCCTCTTCTCAGGGGTGCCAGAGGTGGTCAAAGAGACAGAGAGGGGCCTCTTGCCACGTGAGAAGCTTGTTTTGTGGCATTTGCTCGACAGCTTCCAGCCCAGGAAAGCAGGATCCTGGATCCTACAGGCGTGTCTCAGAGCCCCAGGCACGGCGGGTGATGCCCGTGGTCTTGCTGTCTGGATGGAGGGAGAGGTGACTGCTCCGGCTGCTGTGGGCAGCGGGTCAGGCTGTGGGCAACGCTATGCTTGCAGATGGCAGAGCCACATGCGTGGAGGCTCGCCGAGGCCCTGACATGACATGACGGGCACTGAGGGCTCTGGGCGCCCTGCTTCAGGTCCGCGCTGGCATTCTGGAGAGCTCTGTGCTTTCTGAGCTGCGGTCACAGAGGTGCGGCCGGGAGACCCGGGCCCAGGCGCCCGCCCCTCCCTGGACCCACGGAGGCTCTGATGCCAGGGTAGCCATTACAGAGGAATGTCTGTCCATTTATCTGCATGTTCAGACTTTCCCACGTGCCCCAGATCTTATCATCAGGAAAAAGAGACCTCAAGGACGCAGTGTCTGGATGACCAGGAACTTGATGGGCAGTGCTCACGCAGGCTCTGCCCTCCATGTTGACCCCCTGCCCACCCATCTTGGGCTGAGAACCGGCAGTCTCTGCCCTTGAAGGGGAAGGACCCCCTGCCAACATGCTGACCAGAACATGGGCTGAGTCCTCACCACCTTGGCCTCCCTGTCTCTGAGGTGGGAGGCCAGAGCCGCTGTCCCGCAGGGGACACTCAACCCGCGCCTGCCTTGGCCGGGAGATTTGCGAGCACGGGTGCGCGGGCCTTGGGGGAGCCTCAGGTCAGACCCCACAAAGGGCGACTCTGCCCAGGAAGCCCCCCACCCTGAGCCCGGGGAAACAGCGAGCCACGCCCCACACCCACCCCCGAGGGGAGCCATCCACCTGGTCTGCACCTCTTGTCCCCAACACCGGCATGGCACCAACAGCCGCAGGCCATTGAGCGCGGTGCCCCGCCCAGTGGCTCCAGCTGCAGCCGCAGGCTTCATGCTGGAGCCTGGGCGCCCATCTCAGCTCCCCGTGTGGCCGCGGACCCCCAGCTTCCCTCTGGGGCCTGGTCAGTGAGGACACAGAGCCAGCGAGGGGACCGGGCACCCTGACCCCCACGGAGCCTGGGCTGGCGGCCTACTGAGCAGACCGCCAACCTGATGCCAGCTGGGCCCTGGGGGACAGAACCCTGGGGTGGGAGTCCTCCACACCCCGGAGGCCGTGGCGGGGGCTTTTCTGGGGGGCTCACCTCCCCCGTACGTCTGGCACAGATACGGGAACCGCCAGAAGTTGCCCAGGCCCACGGCGAAGCCCACGCAGCTCAGCAGGTACTGGAGCTTGTTGTCCCAGGCTGGCCGCACCTCCCCGCCACCCTCCGCAGGTGGAGCGGGCCCCGGGGCGCCTGCCATGCCTGCCACGGCCCGGAGCCTCCGCCGCAGTGGGGAGCCACCAGCCTTCTGCCCCGCGGGCGTGCTTTTTCACAATTTAAAGGAAAGCCAGTGGACCTGGTTAATTGGTAACAGCCCCTCCAACCGCACGCCTGTCCTGACCCTGAACCCTCCCCAGCTCGTTCCCGCCCGACGTCTGTGGCCACACCACTGACGCGAGAACCTCAGGGGTTCCAAGGCTGGGGCCCGTTTACCTGTTCCATAAACGTTGTTCACTCTTCATAAACTTTCCGGAATAACAGTCGGCGCACATGTGGCTGAGAGGAGCAGTTCCGAGCACCCACGTGCCCCCACTTGACACCCTGCAGGCAGCTACCAGCATTGCGGCTGACGCGGTGGACACGGCCATCCCCGGAGGGGCCCCTGTCCCTCGTGTGGCCGCACCCACGATTGCCTGCTTCTGCTGTCCCTCCCCATGGAGGGACGTTGTGGAAACAGTGTGAGCTGGGCTATGGGCCTCGGCCTCTGGAGACCCGCCTGGCAGGCGGTTGTAGGGCCCTTGGGGCTCTGTGTCCACCACGCGCTGACCGGGATGGCTGTGAGGAAGAGCTGCAATGGGATTGCGTGTGGATGTGGGCGAACGCCCAAGTAGGACTGCCAGGCCAGGCGCCAGGTCTGCTTTTAAGCCACAGTTATTTTCCAAAGATGTCCAGACCTCTCAGATGGTCTGAATGTGACCTTTCCATCTGACTCACGGTGCTCCCCTTCCGTCTGACTCACGGTGCTCCCCTTCCATCTGACTCACGGTGCTCCCCTTCCATCTGACTCACGGTGCTCCCCTTCCATCTGACTCACGGTGCTCCCCTACCATCTGACTCACGATGCTCCCCTTCCATCTGACTCCTGATGCTCCCCTTCCATCTGGCTCACGGTGCTCCCCTTCCATCTGACTCCTGATGCTCCCCTTCCATCTGGCTCC
>JADEYB020000026.1:66846034-66868030 GCA_015832495.2 Alces alces
TCTGACTCCCGGTGCTCCCCTTCCATCTGACTCCCGGTGCTCCCCTTCCTTCTGACTCACGGTGCTCCCCTTCCATCTGACTCCCGGTGCTCCCCTTCCATCTGACTCACGGTGCTCCCCTTCCATCTGGCTCACGGTGCTCCCCTACCATCTGGCTCACGGTGCTCCCCTACCATCTGGCTCACGGTGCTCCCCTACCATCTGGCTCACGGTGCTCCCCTACCATCTGACTCCTGATGCTCCCCTTCCTTCTGACTCCCGGTGCTCCCCTTCCTTCTGACTCACGGTGCTCCCCTTCCTTCTGACTCACGGTGCTCCCCTTCCATCTGACTCCCGGTGCTCCCCTTCCTTCTGACTCACGGTGCTCCCCTTCCTTCTGACTCCAGGCACTCCCCTTCCATCTGACTCACAGTGCTCCCCTTCCTTCTGACTCCCGGTGCTCCCCTTCCTTCTGACTCCCGGTGCTCCCCTTCCATCTGACTCCCGGTGCTCCCCTTCCTTCTGACTTCCGGTGCTCCCCTTCCAGCTGGCGCCCGCTGCTCCCCTTCCACCTGACTCCCGGTGCTCCCCTTCCATCTGACTCCCGGTGCTCCCCTTCCAGCTGGCTCCCGCTGCTCCTCTGCAGAGGGTGTCCCGATGAGTTCCAGAAGACCACCCCTCCCTCAGCACCCGCCAGCCCCTAGCCCAGGGATCCTTGCCGCTGTGAGCTCACTGTGAGCTTGGCGGAATGGCGGCCTGCGTCCCCAGGGGGCTCCCTGGGAGGGTGACGGGGGCGGGTGACACCAGGCATGGGCAGGGGATTGGCCAGGCTCGGGGGGTATGTGAGCCCTTCCCTCAGCTCGGGTGCCCTCCTGTCTGGGGGCTGGAGCGGTGATGAGCCCACACGGTGGGTTCAGCTGAGGCCTCCCCCTGGGGGCTCCCTGGACCCTCGCCCCCGCCGCCCAGCAGACGCCTCCACCAGGACAGGACCGGGCCCCTTTTCTCACTTTCCTCGGGCACTCCCCTCAGCCGGGCTGCATGGTCCCAAACACGGGGCCCCGGCAGTGCCGGTCCCGCTGAGGAAGGGAGAATCAGATGGAAAGGAGTGGGAGAGGTAAGACAGGGGACGGGCGAGGCCCAGCCTTTCCCTGTCCCCCCTCCCAGGCACCTCACCAGCAGCCCCCACCGGAGGCCAAGGCCCACCCCACACTTCGCCAGGAGCTGGGGGCAGTGGTGCGGGTGGGGGCCGTCCATGGACGCAGCAGACGCGCAGTCCTGCACGGCCCCTCAGGCTGGAGCTCGCCTGCCTCTCGTTTAGACAACACTTAGGCCAAGACGATGAAAGAGAGTGATTTATTCAGACACGTACACACGACACCCACAAAACCCCAATTTCTAACAATTTGCAAAACATCAAGTCTATGAAAGAACCCCTCACCAAGAGACAGAGAAAGACGGCCCAGCCCCGCCCAGGTCGCGTCTGGGAGTGTGTCTCCCCTCCATGTACCCCGGGGGTGGGATGGGGTGTATCTAAGGGGTCCTGAGCAGTTTTCCCAACAGGATTGGACAGCTCTGGGAGTAAAGGAGGTGAGTCCCAAGGATGCCGGCCAGGAGTCTCCCACCGACCACTTGGCTCTCTGGTCCTGCACAGAGAATCCTCAGAAAGTCCAATTTAACATAAACTTGCAGATTTTTGCATGGAAAGTGGAGGTGACCGGTTCTTGGAAACAAACACCCAAGTTCACGTAACTTTGGATCAGGTTGGGTGTGGCATCCCGTCCCCCACAGGAGGGAGGCACCGACACGGGCTTCAATAAGCAGCAGCAGGTGGACAGTCCCCCTGCCCTCACGGTCCCTGATGTCTCTCGGGACGCATGGACGGTCCTCCACCTCGGTGGCCAAGGCTGAGTTATCCTACAACCCGTCTTTTCCAACATCTGGCTAAATATTCACGCAGTTAATGTCCTCTCAAGAACGTACAAAGTGTGATGGGGGGGTCTGCCTTAAGTCACCCGAGCTGAGTTTTATTTAACTGCTCATCTATTGCTGGCAGCCAGATGCAGGGATTAAGCAGATCAGCCTTCACGACGCCTGGGTGTGGCCAAGACTCTGTCGGACGGGTGGGCCCCACCAGGCTAGCCAAGTTCTCTCAAGCTCACTGGCCTGTTCTGGACGGGCCTGAGGACGGTGCTCTTGGTCATGGGGTGAAAGCGCCAACCTCACCGCAAGAACCCCAAGGTCGCAGGGGACCTCGAGAGGAAAGGCGGAGGCACCGAGACTGGATCCGAGGGGCCGAGATGAGCGGGCTGTGCACAGCAGCCCCCACCCCCACGGCAGCTGACTCTCGGGGAGCAGGGCGGAGACGGACCGCCCGTCAGCTCCCCAGGCCCTGCTGGCAGGCGTGTGTGCTGCAAGGCAACGCAGGCACACACATGCACACACATAGCTGTGCACACACACGTAAGCATGAGCACAGGTACAGTACACAGATGCTTGCACACTGGGACACACTCACACACATGCAGCCACACTCACACTGGTTCATGTACACACCTGCTCACACATGTGCTCATGTGCACATATACACATCCATGTGCACATCCACATGTGTGTGTAACCACACCAGGAGGATGCCCCTTGTTATGCACATATGCTTGCACACATCCACATATGAACACGCACACGTGCACATGTATACACACACATGCACACATACACGGACATACCCACACACTGAGGATACATTCTTACACATGCATACTCACAGTGTACACATATACACATGTGCACACTCACATGAATACACAGACACACACACCCATGTATACACGCTCCCACACATGCACCCTCACATAATACACACATGTGCAGCCCACTCCCTCCTCAGACACCACCCCTACCCCACAGGCTGGGCTGCCTAGGACCGCAGGTCACCATTCACTGAGGCCACAGACACTGCGCTGACAAGTGCCTGCTGGTCCCCTGGCCTCTGGAAGAGGCTCCTGATGAGCTTGTAGATGGTGAAGCAGGGGATGGCCAAGCAGGGGACCCCAGCAACAGCGACCACTACGGCATACACCCAGCCTGGGTACTTGATCTCCTTGGATTTGGGAAATTCCTCCTGGAGAGAGAGCGGCCTTGCGTGAGCAACCAGGCAGCCGGGGTCTCCCTTGGGGCAATGTGCCCACCCCTCGTGATTCCCTCCTGGCTTCTAGAGGGAGGGGGAGCCTGCCCCTTTTCACCCCAGAGGCCCAGGACTCACATAGGCTGGGTCCCAGACGTTGTATGTCAGCTCCTCCCTGACCTCGATCACGAAGAAGAATAGGAAGATGGCCAGCATGAGCAGGGGGCTCACCACTCTCCACGTGACCTGCCAGAAGATGTTGGGCTTGTGGCCAATCATGAACTCGATGTCCCTGTTGAACCTGGAAGCAGAGGCCAAAGGGCCTTTAGTCTCCGGAAGGCAGAGGAAGGCAGAGAGCGGCAGCCTCTCCACGCCTGGAGAGACGGTCTCTGCTCTGTGATGCTGCACTCTGACCTTTCACATCCATCTTGGCAGACATGCCGTCTCTGGGAAGCCCAGCCATCTTGCGGTGCTACTGCCGGGTTGGATGCGTGGACTCTCGTCAGAGGCCGCGTCCTCCTCAGCCCCAGGCAGAGCTGCTGGGGCCGAGGAAGGGAGCTGTCCGGCTCCCTGTCTCAGTCTCCTTGGCAGGGCGGTGGCTTTGACCCTGGGCAGCCTCACCAGCACTCTCAGTGGTGCAGCAATGGGGGTCTTAACGGGGCCCCCTCCACGGGCTTGTGCATTTAACCTTAATTGATTCACCAGATCATTTATGGAGCAGTGGTGAGTCCAACTCCTATTAAGGCACAGTGCCAATCCGTGATGCCCTGAATGACTGGCCCAGGGATGGCTGACCCTGCCGCACTTGTCCGCCTGTCTTCGCCTGAGCCTCTGTCTGGCAGAGGAACCCTGCTCACAACCCTGGGAGCAGGCCCGGCAGTGCAGTGGGGGCTGGAATAAAACACCAGCTCCCTCCATCCTCCAGGCAGGGTCCTGGGAGGGGTCCTGGGGAAGCCCCTCGGCCCACAGCAAACCTGTGCACCGTCCTGCCTTCTCCCACTAGCCCCGAGACCGGGCTGCCTCCTGCTGCTGCTGACAGTGCCCTTCCCAAGGCCTGGGGGGAGGCATCTGGACGCTGCAGAGGGCGCGTCTGCAACCCCCCCTCCACCCTGTGCCAGCTTCATGGCCTCTCCGTTGCCCTCCCAGGGTCAGGCCACCCCCACACCACGCCGGACAGAAGAGACACCTGCGTGGCCCTGCGCGCGCCCCGCATGGGATTCCCCATCCCCGGCCCCCACCTGTCTACGCCGTACACATAGACCACGGAGAACATCTCGAAGAAGGCGACGACAAGCAGGGGGATGGAGCCCGCGTAGCTGTCTAGAAGAGACAGCCAGTACTGGCCGGAGTTCAGTGTGAAAATGAAGGCGATGAGGTACATCCCCAAGCAGATGAGGCCTGTGGCGGCAGAGGGCGGGGTACGGTCACGGGCGTCTGCCCCCACGCCCGCTGCAGTCTCCCTCTGGCGGCTGCGCCACAGCCTCGATCCCCACCGTGCCCCCTAAGCCGGTCCTCCTGGCCCCACCCACAGGCCCCGCCCACAGTGCCCACAGCCCCGCCCACAATCCCACTGGCCCCGCCCACAACCAAGGCCCCGCCCGCCAACCCACAGGCCCCGCGCCCACTGCCCCGCCCACCTGTGAGCAGCTCCTTGGGCCACTTCTTGGGGATGACTTTGAGGTCCTGCAGGGGCACGACCACACCCTCCATGTTGCCGAACATGGACGACAGGCCCAGGCAGAAGAGCATGATGAAGAAGAGGACGGACCAGAGGGGCGCCACTGGCATCTTGGTGATGGCCTCGGTGAAGACGATGAAGGCCAGCCCGGTGCCCTCCACGCCCTGCAGGCCAGCAGGCGTGTCACCCGGGGCCCTCCGAGGTGCCCACTGGCCAGGCTGGCCCTGACCCTGGACGGCTCTGCACCTGCCAGGCCGGCACCCACGCAGTCATGGCTGATGAGAGCCATTCTGTGGAGTGACGGCAGCGCTTGCCTTCTAGCTCCAGGTGCATTTTAAAAGGCTGAACTGGTTACATCACTGGGCAGTTGACCACACTGTCCGGCGGTGTTCGGGGCCCCGTGCAGCCCAGACAGAGGTGTTCGGCAGATGGGCATGGACTGCCATCTGTTCACCTGGGGGTGTCCCCCGCCCCGCCCTGCCCACAGCCGAGGCCATTGCGCGAACTGACTTCAGTGGGCCTGAGCGAGTCCCCGAAACAGACCCCCTGGAAGTGCGCCCACCACTGCTCAGAGCAGCCCGCGGGGCAGGTAGCGCCATAAACGTGCTCGTGGGTGCGTGATGACCACACTCTGCGTGGGGTGGCCCACACAGGTGAGTGAGGCCTCGGGCACTGGGCCCCCTTCTTAGAGCTCAGGATTCCCGGGAGTTGAACTTCTGCAGAGAGCCCTGAGCTCGGAGGGGCTGAATGAGGAGCCAGTGGATCCGGCGGGATCCCACAGGATCCCACTTGCGGCATCTGCCCACATTCCTGGGACGCAAGGACTCAGAGCTGTGGGGAGGCTGAGGGGGTCGTCCCAGCGCCGTGGAGCCCGCATTGCAGAGGAGCAGTCCGGGGGCTCTAACAGCCTGTACCCGTGGGAAAGCGGAAGCCCGTCAGCACAGCCCAGGGCTGGGAGCGGGCGCTCACAGCTGATGGAAGACTACCAGGGGTGCAGGAGGGCATAAGCCGACTGTGTAAACTCACTAAACCCCCACAAACTGAGCTTCTAGGCAAGAACTGGCACCTCAAGATGGTCGCTTTTTAAAAGGAAGGGGGATTGAGACTCGCAGCCCCTGTGACGTTCCCCGGAGAGAGCCAAGCAGGGAGGACCCTCTGCCGTGTCCACTCCTGGAAAGACGGTGCTGTCATTGGAGAAGCAGTGCCAGGCCTTCAAAATGCTCAACATGCCCCTGAAATGTGCGGCTCCCAGTAAGAGAACTGCAAAGCTAAGATTAGTAGATAGATGCCAGCCTGCGAGCAATCACAGCAGGAAATGTCGCTTGTCCTGGGGGCTGGCACTCGAGCTTGTGTGCCCGGAAGCCTGATGGCCACCAGTGATTTCAGGACAGTGACAATGACTCTGACCTTTGTGTAGGAGAATTATGGTAAAAACGGACCATGGGGTGTTTCTGTGTGTTTGACATGAGGCCACGGGAGAGGTCAGGCCCATGGAGGGCATCGCATGGCCTCACGCGCGGGGCTCGTGGCCCAGTAGGTGCTCGTGCCCTAGACGCAGCGCCTGAACCCCGCGGGGCAGAACGGCCAGGGTGGGTGGCCATGTGGCACGGGGCAGGTCTGCCCTAACTGGACTTCCAGGGGAGGCTCGGTGTCCACCCAAGGTGCCTGCTGCCCTGGCCCTACCTCTGAGAGGAAAGCGTCCATGTCGCAGGTCTGGAACTTGAGCTTGGCGTAGGCCACGGGGTCAGAGGCATTGCACCACTGCTGCATCTCAGCAAAGTTCTCCTGCGTCACGTTGCCTTCGGGCAAGTCGAACCCGTTGATGAGCGTCAGGATGTTTCTGGAAAGAGAGCGAGGCTGACACCAGTGCAGGCGGGCTCCTCGGAGGCGGAGGAGGGGACGAGGCCACCACAGCTGCCAGGGTGCCCGCTGGCCACTCACGTGCTGAAGCAGTCATCGTAGCGTTCAGTGGCACGGAAGCCAATGATGGAGTAGACCACGGTGGCCGCGTACACAGACGTGAAGCCATTGATCACAGACACGATGACCGAGTCCATCTCGCAGTTGTTGCTGTGGACGGAAGCGGCATTAGTGAGCACGGGCCGGAGGGCGCAGTGTCTACTTGGCCAGCCCGCGTCGGCACATGTGGTCAGAGCTGCATCTTGGGCCAGCTGGACAGGCTGAGCCGCCGCTGGGCAGCGAGAGGGGAGGGCTCGCCGAGCACCAGGTGATGGCCCCCACGCCTGCTGCAGCCTGCTAGCCCCTTGGTGCTCCCATGCCCTAGGGACCCCGGAGCTGGGGCTGAAGACCCTGTGTTCAGGTCCCCACTCGGCCAGCGTCTGCTCTGGGCTCAGGAGGTGATGCATCAGCCCTACTCATGCAGGACAGCCTGGACCTTCTGACCACCAGCCACAGAGGCCTCAAAGAGGCAGCCTGGGCCGGGTGCCCCCATCCCCAGGCCTGGACGCCTCCCTCCCCTCCTCCCCGACTCCCTGCCCCTACAAACACTGCCGCCCCCCCAGCTCACCCCAGGCCTTCGTGGCTGAGGACGCCCATCTCCACCTCGCCACCTAAAGCCTCCCTCAGCTCGGTGCATGACCCCTGACCTCCCACCCGCTGAGGCACCATCCTTCCAGGTGCTTCCACCAAGAACCCCCAGGCAAATGCAAACCAGACCCCAGTGAGGGGCTTCCCTGGTGGCACAGTGGATGGAAGCCCGCCTGCCAGTGCAGGGGGACACAGGCTCAATCCCTGGTCTGGGAGGGTCCTGCAGGCTGCAGAGCAACCAAGCCTGTGAACCACAAGAGAAGACACTGCTCGCTGCAACTGGAGGAAGCCCACACAATGCAACGAAGACCCAGGGCAGGCAGGAAAAAAAAATACTAAAAAACAAACGCAAAGCTCGGTGAGCTGCCTCACCCACCCCTGTGGCCGGAACCCAAGCATCTGAGAGCATGGGCGTAGGCTAGGGTGGGGAGGACCCAGGCTCCCACTCGGCCCTACGGGGGCTGCAAGGAGGCAGCGGCTGTCAGACAGTTAGACCTGGAGCCGCCACGAGACCCACGCCCCGCCTCAGGGCACACACGCGGGGAACGAAAACAGGTGCCCACGGAGCTCGAGCACAGATGTTCTCAGCAGCCAGAGAGCAGGGACAGTCCGGCGAGGCCCGTCTGCAGGCCAAGGATGAGCCGGCCTCGAGAGGGAGACGGACACGCAGGCCAAGGTGCGGGGGGGTCGGGAGACAGCTGCACCCGCTCCCCGCAGCTCCTGAGAATGCCTTCAGCTGGGAGCCTGGCCTGCCTGCCTCTAGCCCCACCACCCACCATCCGGGAGACTTGGACTGGCACCCCTGGAGAGTGCCCACCCCCCTCCAGCCTCATAGCAGGTACGATGGGGAGACCGAAGCTCCAAGCGCCAGGCGCCTGGAGGAGCCGCCCCCCTGCTTCCCGCGGGACCCCTGTCCAGCGTACTCACTGGACAGGGTTGTAGCTGGAGAAGGAGATGAGGCCCCCGAAGGCCAAGGAGAAGGAGTAGAAGACTTGGGCCCCCGCATCCAGCCAGGTGACCGGGTTGGCCAGCTCCGTGACCTGCGGCCAAACAGAGACCCTCAGCCGTGTACCATGGGATGTGGGGGGGGGGACCCAGGAGGGGCATCCAAGGAGGGGGCAGGAGCCTGGAGGCGAGGTGACAGCTGAGGCCACTGAGCAGAGGCCAGAGGGAAAACGACCCTGAGGCGACAGCTGGTGGCCCTCTGCCCCGAGCTACACGCGAGCTGGCACACACTGCCCGCGCAGGCCTGGCCGGTGTCCAGGGGCGCTGGACAAACATTCACAGCAGCCAGGAAGTGGGAACAGCCCAGGAGGTGCTGGTCTGGTGTCCAGGGACCAGGGGGGGCGCGGAGCCCAGGGGTGGGCAGGCAGCTTAGACTCACGTTGGGCGTGAAGAGGAAGATGATGCCATTGGTGGCTCCCTTCAGCGTCAGGCCCCGGATGAGAAAGATGGTCAGGACAACGTAGGGCAGCGTGGATGTGATGTACACGGCCTGTGGGAGGCGGCAGCTGTGGGCCGGGAGGCCGGGCAGGGGTGGGGGCCCACCGCCAGGAGGAGGGCTGACCCTGGACTGCGCCCCCTCCTCCCTCGCCCTGGCGCCAGCCTCCCCCTCTGGTTTCTGTGTCCTCTCATGACCACAGTCGCCGTTCAGCTCCCACCATCCAGACGGGCACCACAGTCGGTCCCGCCTGCAGCTTCTGAAGTGTGTGTCTGGGAGCCGTCTGGTCTAGCACTGAGTCTGGGGCGCTGCCCTGGGCCACCAGCAAACACTGCCCAGACAGAGGGTGGGCGGGGGCCGGACCCTCAGAGATGCTAAGGGGCCCCCCGTCCCCCAGAGCGCCCACAGCCCCGCACCTTCCCGGTGGTCTCGATGCCCCGGATGGTGCACACGTAGAGCACGCTCCAGGCACACGTCAGGGCCAGCAGGACCCACCACTGCACGGAGCCCGAGTCGTCGATGGAGGTGGAGATGTTGAGGGTCTCGCGGTACCAGAAGTAGTCCACGGAGGAGCTGCGGGCACACTCCTCCACGTAACCTGACGCCGTACCACACCAGTGAGGGCCACGAGGCCCAGGGCACTGACACCAGGACACACTGAACCTGTGCACACACGTGTGTGCACCCACACGGACATACCCAACAGGCAGCACCACATACTCACACATGTGTGTGCACACCCACATAGATATACGCAATGGACAACATGTCCACAACATACTTACACACGTGTGTGCACCCACACGGACATACCCAACAGGCAGCACAACATAGTCACACATGTGTGTGCACATCCACATAGATATACACAATGGACATGTCCACAACATACTTACACACGCATGTGCACCCATGCAGACATACCCAACAGGCAGCACCACATACTCACACATGTGTGCACACCCACACGGACATACCCAACAGGCAGCACCACAACATACTTACACATGTGTGTGCACACCCACATAGATATATGCAATGGGCAACATGTCCACAACATACTCACACATGTGTGCATCCACACGGAATACCCAACAGGCAGCACCACATACTCACACATGTGTGTGCACACCCACATAGATATATGCAATGGACAACATGTCCACAACATACTCACACATGTGTGCATCCACACGGAATACCCAACAGGCAGCACAACATACTCACACATGTGTGTGCACACCCACATAGATATATGCAATGGGCAACATGTCCACAACATACTTATACATGTGTGCACCCCACACAGATACATGCAACAAACAGCAAGCACAATGTATTTATACATGTGTGCACCTCGACAGACAGCATGCACCACATACATGTGTGAGCACACCCATACAGGACACCAACAGACAACATGCAAAATGTACTTACACGTTCACATCCACAAAGACGTGCACAACAGAGAGAATTCACTATGTGCACACATGTGTATGCATGCCCACAGAGATACACCCAACAGCATGCACAACATACATGTATGTACACACATGCACACTTTCATGCACTTGTGTGCACATGTACATACTTGTAGGCACACATAAGCATGCACAAACCAGACAGACTTGCATGTACAGTCACGTGCAGACCCACGCACACACTTGGGCATACAGGGAGCATGCACACCAGGCCTTGACGACCTGCCCCTCCCCCAACCCTGCCCCAGGCAGGCACTGACCCAGGGCTTAGCTTGGAGTCAGAGCCCTGGGCACGGCACTCAGTCATTTGGGAAGCCAGCAGTCTTTGCGGGTCTCAGGCCAGAGCCTGCACCGGGCTCTGTTCAGCCTCACACATTCTCTCTGCTCTAGACCTAGCATCTCAGGATCCTGGTTGCCCCCCTGGGCTCATGGGACCCCAGGGAGACCCTGCCAAGACAGGAGTGGTCTAATCCTGACAGACCCTCCCACCCTACCCCGCCCACATCCCCTGAAGGGCCCCGGGTGCAGCCAGGGATGCCCAGGAGCAGGTCTGCCCCTTACTGTGGTTTGAGTTTTTGCTAAACTTGGGCGATGACCACGTGGCTGTTAGAGATTCAGGGGGCGCTGCTCACAGGCCAGCCCCGCCCCCACCAGCCCGCCCAGGGCTCACCTGTCTGGTTGGCGTTGAGTGGACACTGGCTCCAAGGCAGGGGCTCCTGGAAGGAGTTGAAGAAGTACCACATGACCCAGGCGATGATGGTGTTGTAGTAGAGGCCCACCATGAAGGACACGAACATGGACGCGATGCCTGGGGGGGAGGGGACGTCAGTGCTGGGGCGGGGGACCCTGCTGGAGTGGGGGTCGCTGCTGGGGAGGGGGCATTGTTGGAGTATGGGGGTGCTGGGATGCGGATAACAGCTAGGGTGGGCAGTCACTGCTGGGGTGGGGCTGCTGGTGTAGGGGGTCACTGTGGAATGAAGGGTCAGTGCTGGAGTGAAGGCAATCTCTAGGGGGAGCCTCCTGGCCCACTGGGTGTGAGTGAACAGAAGGGTCCTGGGCCGTAGGCAGGCACCCCCGCGGTCAGCGTCCCTCCTAGTCCCTGCTCTGGGCAGGAAGCGGGGGGCTCTGCTCTCCCCCTGTGTCTGACCCCGCTAGGCCCTGTGTTCCCCGGGTACCCAGGACAGCCTCTGCAGCCCACCCCCCACCCCCAAGAAAGTCTAAGAAAGGGGTGGCAACAGCCTCAGGGTGGAGGCGTGCAGCCCTGGGCTGTCTCCTCCCTGAAACCTAAAGGGAACAGTGGGCGGCGCGTGCTGCCAGCACGGACCCCAGGCTGAGCCTGGGCGCGGACGCACCTACGCCCTTGAGGGCCGGGTGGATGGCGCTCCAGACGCCCACGCTGCCCTTGCGCAGCCGCTGCCCGATGGCGAACTCCAGGTGCAGCAGCGGTATCCCCTCCAGGACCAGCAGGATGAGGAACGGAATCATGAACGCTCCTGCGGGGCGGGGGCGGGGGGCGTGGTCAGGGCGGCTCCCTGGATGGTCACATGACTAAGGATGTCGCCTTTGACCACGCCCTTGATGGTCATCAGCGTTGTCTGGGGGGGGCTTGTGCCGGCTCCTCGCGGTGGCCGGCTTGTCCGCGGTCCCCACAGGACGCTGCCTAACCCCCAGTCCCTGGAGAGCTAGGATGGCGTCCGCGTGTGGGAGGAGCCCAGGGAGGGGCACACGCCGGGGTGAGCCCCTTGGGGGTGTGGACCCATTGCATCCTCACTGGAAGGTGGGGAAGAGGAAAAGGCCAGGAGCTCCAAGGCCGGCCCAGACCCCACACAGAAAGGGGTCTGCATCTGAGCCCTGGGGACCCTGCTCTGGGCTAGGGAGCCCCGGGACCTGGGTCTGTGTCTGCGCTCGCTGATGGGCCCCAGGGCCTGGCCCACCCGGAGCAGGGGCTCCGTGAACACCTGCCTTCATGGTGCACGTGGGCCCACCATCCCAGACCCCCCAAGGGGTGAGCTCCCTCCTGCTGCTGCATCCTCCGCCCCCCCAGGCCCTGGTTTTACCAGCCGTGCAGGCTCCTCCCCCTGACCCAGGCTCTGGGGGAACCAGGGGGGAGGGGGGCCTTGTCCATTGCACCCAGCCTGGCCCCATGCTGAGCACAGTCATGCTGAGATTAGCACAGCGGCAGTTACCAAAGGTCACCAGCTCTAGAGCTGAAACTGGCCGATAAGGATTGGAAACACTTGCTTCAGGGCTTAAAAGTGGATTCAGGTCCAGTCTGAGGGGCCCTCGTGGTCGGGCTCCCTGGGCACCTGGACCTCCAGCAGTGGCCCGGGACGCCCTCCCTGAGGTCCCCCCGCTCTGTCCCAGGGTCTGGCAAGCCCTGCCGAGCGGCGAGGTCCCCCTGCCCTGTCCCAGGGTCCGGCGCAGCCTGCCGAGGGCTGAGGTCACCCCGCTCTGTCCTGGGGTCCAATGCGGCCTGCCTCAGGGTGAGGTCCCCCCGCCCTGTCCCGGGGTCTGGCGAGGCCTGCCGAGGAGTGAAGTTCCCCCGCCCTGTCCCAGGGTCCGGCACAGCCTGCCGTGGGGTGAGGTCCCCCCGCTCCGTCCCGGGGTCTGGCACGGCCTGCCGAGGGCTGAGGTCCCCCCGCTCTGTTCCGGGGTCCGGCGCAGGCTGCCGAGGAGTGAGGTCCCCCTGCCCTGTCCCGTGGTCTGGCGTGTCCTGCCCCGGGCTGAGGTCCACCTGCTCTGTCCCGGGGTCCGGCGAGGCCTGCCCAGGGCTGAGGTCCCCCCGCTCTGTCCCGGGGTCCGGCGAGGCCTGCCCCGGGCTGAGGTCCCCCCGCTCTGTTCCGGGGTCCGGCGCAGGCTGCCGAGGAGTGAGGTCCCCCTGCCCTGTCCCGTGGTCTGGCGTGTCCTGCCCCGGGCTGAGGTCCACCTGCTCTGTCCCGGGGTCCGGCGAGGCCTGCCGAGGGCTGAGGTCCCCCCGCTCTGTCCCGGGGTCCGGCGAGGCCTGCCCCGGGCTGAGGTCCCCCCGCTCTGTCCCGGGGTCCGGCACGGCCTGCCGAGGGCTGAGGTCCCCCCGCTCTGTCCCGGGGTCCGGCACGGCCTGCCGAGGGCTGAGGTCCCCCCGCTCTGTCCCGGGGTCCAGCATGGCCTGCCGCGGGCTGAGGGCCCCTCCCCCACCCCGGTTCTTGCAGCCCGGTCTCCCTGCCCTCCTCCACTCACCTCCCCGCCCCGCCTCCACCTCCTGAAACACACGTTCTCTGCTCCCCCCTCAAACAGCTCAGATCCCTCACTTGTGCCCGCTTCTCTCCCGGATGCCAGCCAGGCTGCAGCCTTCGCACACTGGCCTCCTGGGCAGCATGGGTGTCAGACCTGAGCGGGAGGTCCCTACTGGCGTGGCACTGTGTATACGTGTGTATACACATGAGTACATCAGTGTCTAGTGCATGTGCCTATCCACACGTGTGTGTTGTGCCCACGTGTATGTGAATGAGTGTGTATGTGTGAGCATGTGGGTGCCTCCACATGTATCCAGACACTTGGTGTAAGTGTGACACGTGTGTACAAGTGAGTGTGCACAAGTGTGCACTTGTGTGTACAAGTGAGTATGTCCTTGTGTTTGCATGGGCGTGCATGGATGTGCACATGTAAAGCTGAGTGCGTGTGTAGGTGTGTTTGAGAGTGTGTCCATGTGTACTCTTGTGCCTGAGTGTGTGCGCGTGTGTGTGTGTGTTGAGGGGGACCTGGAACGCGTGTGCATGGGGCTCCTAGTCTCTGCTGGCCCGGGTCCCTGCTTGGCTCCTGGGTTAATCCTTCGGCCTTTTCTCTTTCTCCTTCTCCATCTGCCTCCCTGGTGCCCTCTTGCTGGGGGCATGGGCCCCAGGGCCCGCGGCACTTTCTCCCACCTGTGGACCGCCCTCGGTCCCCATGCCAGGGAGCTGCGGGGCCACTGGTCGCACGCCTGGCCGCCCACCTGGGGCTCCGGGCACAGGCTTCTTCCAGGGCTGGAGCTGTGTGGGGTGGGGGGCGGTGTGCCGAGGGTCAGGGGGCGAGGGTGTGGGCTGGGACGCAAGGAAAGGCACCAGGAACAGGCCTCCCCCAGGCCAGATGCCTCAATGGAGGGGAGCCAGCAGCCTTGGGTCTGGGGCTCGGCCAGCTGCAGGCTCGGCGCCTGTCCCTCTGTCCATGGAGCTAAAGGTGAAGTAAGATTTGCCTCTCTGAGGTTCTCAGGAGCTGGATTTGAAAACCTGTGGAGCAAAACCACCAAGAAGAAAACATGCTCCCCATCCCATCCCTTCCTCTCATGATGCCACTTTTACCCCTGGACTCCCTGCCCCTTCACCGCCACTGGGAAACTCCTATTCATTCTTGAAAACCCCACTCAGACGGCCCCCCCTCCAGGAAGCCTCCCCTGCTCCTCGTGGTCCTGGCACCTACACCAGCCCCCAGCCACCCCCACAAGCTCCTGCAGGACCAGAGGCGGGAGGGTGGGGCCAGGACACATCCACCACAGCCCCCAGAGGTGGGCTGGGCCCAGCGAGCCCTCCATGGCCCCATGTGGTGGGCTCTGCCTGGCGGGCACCCCCAGCCCTGGCAGCACCAGCCAGAGGCAGGCCCTCAGCCCCTCGCTCTCTCCTGGATGGGCGGCTCTTGGCCTCCTTTGGAGGTTGGGTCTGCCGCGGGGGCGGGAATGGGGGTGTCAAACAGAGGGGTGGGGCGGGTTGCAGGTCTTAGGAGGCAGGAAAGCCAAGGAGTGCCCTGCGCCCAATGGGTTCCAAAGGTCCCGGGAGATGAGAGAGGAGACTGTCAGCCCCGAGGGAGGACACACGTGCAGAGAGACGTGGGGGCAGGAGGGCGACACGCCCCGGAGGGAGCAGGAGTTCTAGGAACGCAGGAAGTGAGGCGGGGGAGGGGGAAGGGAGGGGAGGGGACTCGAGAGCCCCCTGGGGCGCAGGTCAAGCCCACCGTGCGCAGGCTTAGGTGGGGCACCTCTCCGCCTCCGAGTCTCCCAGGAGCGCCCGGCTTTTGTGACCACAGACCCTCAGCCACTTCCAGGAGGGAAACCCAGTGGAAACGGAGGCTGCTGCCCCTGTCCTCCCCTGCCCCACAGCGTCCAGAACGGACAGGAGCTAAGCCTGCTCCCATGGGCGGGCTCCCCAGGACAGACGCCCTGGAGGGCCGCGGGCCCCTCTTCCACTTCCCCGAAGCGCAGGGGGGAACCACCGCCCGCCCTCACCCATGGCCTCCCCTGCACCCCTGCCCCACTGTCGGTCAGGACTCGGGGCCGCTAGGCCGTGGAGCTGGCCCTCAAGGGGCAGGGGGCAAAGCCGCGTGGCAGGTCCTGCCTCCCCTGGTCCTCCCTGCTGGCCACTGGGGCCTGGTCCTTGCAGGTCTGTGAGGCCCAGCCGGCCTCCAAGTTACAGGCACCGGGCTCTCCCACACCGGGGACTCCGGAGCCCAAGGCGCTGCCCGGAGGGCCTGGGGGCAGAGAGGAGGCCCAAGGCTGGCTCAGGGTCTAGGGTCACCACCCCTGGGCCCCGCACTTCCGTGGGCCCTGCTCGACCGGGTCCCCCAGGGCGGCGCCCAGCCCGTGTGCACCTGCAGGCTCGCTGGATGGGCAGAGGCGGCGCCATGCTGGGATGGACACAGCTGGGTGGGGAGGTACACCGGGTGGGCACACCTCCTGGCGCTGGGGAGGGCAGGATGGGGCTCGGGAGACGGAGAGCTGAGGCAGCACCTGGCCTGCAGACCCCAGCCTTGCGGTCAAGGGGTGGACCGCAGCATGCACGCTGCCCGCCTGCTGACTCGACTCACAGGCGAGTGTGAGACCCTGGCTCGGCGACCCGACAGGGTGCTCACCCAGGGACACGGGAAGGCAGACGCATGCAGGCCTGGGGGCGGGGCCCAACGAGGGGCACAGAGGACAGGAGGACAACACTGACCCGCTGGGGGCCAGGTGCGGGAGCCACGGGAGGGCCCCCACCTCCCTGAGCCCAGGGAGGCAGCAGACGGTCCTCCTCAAAGCCGAGCGAGCTGAGACACACGCTCCGTCCTGCCTGCCCGCCTCTGGGAGCAAACCTGCCTAGAGGGGCCGGCTCCTTCAGCCTCCCAGGCCTGGCCTCCTGCCAGGGCGAGCGCAGACCCCGGGGGAGTGCGGGAGGGCGGCCAGCCTGCGGGAGGCTGGGCACAGCGCCTGCTCAGTGGGCTCCCGCTCGGGGGACCGAGACAATGCCACGGCCGGGGTCACGCGATGCGCACACGGCCGCTCACGGCCACCCCGAGCAAACACCACAGAACACCGCTGATGGTCAAGCCTACATCATGGGTCTTCATCGTGGCTCTCTCTACTTTTCTGTATAGACCTCCCCGCCCCCGCCATAATATAAGGTTAAAAATAAAGCAAAAATTCATTTACTTTTTGAATTACCCAAAACTCCTGGAAATAATTGGAGACTAAGCTTTCACCAAACCAGAACGGATGGGCAGGGATGGGAGGCCCCCAAGGCCCTCGAAGGTGTCTTCGACCACACAGCTGCTCCGCTCCCCAGAGCTGGGGCTTCGGGGATGGGAGTGTCACCCTGACGGGTCACCAGCCACCCCGCCTTGGCCTCAGGGACGGTCTCCTGGGTGTGGAGGGCGGGCCGTTAGGGTCCCAGCCCGCAAGCTGGCCCAGAGGACAGTGGATGGGCCTCCTGAGGGACAGGGGCGCGGGGGGCGGGGCCCTGACCCACGTGGGGGCCGCGGTGTCCCCCTCCCCTGTTCTGGGGGGCAGCGTCCACGCAGCAGCGCCCTCCCAGGCTCCCCGGCTCCCAGTCAGTGTGCACCCGGCCTCCGGGCGTCTGAGTTCTCGGTGTCTGCTCTGGCCAACTGCCCGGAAGACCCCTAAGCTGCTTCTAGCATGTTTGCCCTGGGAGTCCCTCCCCAGCTCTGGGGTCCATCCCCCTCTTTGCAGGGACCAGCGACGGGCCTCCACCCGCCAGCGGGGTCAATCCAGAGCAGCCCCCGAGTCCCACGCGCAGGGGAACAGCCAGCCCTCCTCCTGGTCCCCGAGTTGGGGACCCTCCCCCAGGACGGCTCCTGAGGGGTCATGACTGGCATGTTGCAGAGGGAGGGGCAGCGGCCTCCCTGAGGGCCCCGCGGGCACAGGCTATGACTCAGGCGGGAGCCCTGACCTCCTGGGCTCCGCGGGGCCCAGCCCCCGAGGTGGCGGCCTCAGTCCAGGAGGCGCCAGCTGGCCTAGAGGTTCCGACCACACACCTTCCCTCCCAGGCGGCTCGAGCCCTTGGCGGTTCAGGGCGGTCGCCAGGGAGACCCAGCTCGGCCCCTTCCACCTGCTCCTCTGGAGGGCACGCAGGTCACAGAGCCGCAGGGAGCCCGCAGTTTCTCCCCAGGAGAGCTGGCTTGTGCTGCCCAAGGCGGGGTCAAGATCTCCCAGAGGCAGGAGCATCCCCAGGCCTCCTTCCCGCGCCCGGCTCCCCGGGCGGCGGGGGCCAGAGGGACCACGGTGCGACCTCTGTCCCTGCAGCCTTCACGGCAGGGGTGCAGGTGGAGGACCGGGGCTGTGGGACCCGGGCCCAGAGCCTGGTGGGCGGCGGGGTGCCTCAGCCCCTGCGGAGGGAGACCCCTAGGCTCCGGGCCAGGCCCCGAGGCCTCTGGCGGCAGCGGGACAGGCGGAGGCCCCGCTCCTGCCCGGGACGCACGGGGTTTCTCAGGGGTCACCTGCGCCCAGCCCGGCCGCCTCCTCTGTCCGTCGGGGAGCTAAGTGCCTGCTGAAGCCAGGGTGCCCTTGATGACACAAGCTGCGTTCAGCCCGGTGCCCGCGTGGTGGGCTTACTGAGGGCTGGCCTCACCTTCCTCGCTGAGAGGAGGGGCCCCCGGATGCCCCTGCCCGGGTCAGAGCAGGTCCAGGACCACGGGAGGGCTCCTGGGCCCAGCCCGCCCCACCCCACACGACCTGGGATGCGGCGCCCCAGGAGGATGTCCCTGCCGGCCCGTGCTCCAGCAGGAGCCCCGGTGGGTGCAGCCGAAGGGGTCGCCCCGCCCGCCGCCCGCCCGCCTACCTCCGCCGTGACTCTGGCACAGGTAGGGGAAGCGCCACACGTTGCCCAGGC
The DNA here is from genome assembly GCA_015832495.2 of Alces alces. Lineage (NCBI taxonomy): Eukaryota > Metazoa > Chordata > Mammalia > Artiodactyla > Cervidae > Alces > Alces alces. The sequence goes on from JADEYB020000026.1 coordinate 66,864,390, forward strand.
CCACGCAGAAGCCCACGCAGGTCAGCATGTACTGTGCCTTATTGTCCCACTTGGGCCGCGAGCTGCTCTCCTCCTGCTCGATGCGCTCCAGCTCGCCCAGCGACGGGATCCGGGCCTCCAGGCCGGGGTTGGGCAGCACCAGCCTCACCATGGTGGTCCGGGCGGGTCCGCGAGTTCAGCGAGTGGCCACCGGCCGGAGACCTGGGGCTTTATAGGAAACCTTTGGCACCTCACCCCAGCACCTGGGCCGAAAGGAAGTGTCAGCAGATCCCAAGGGCGAGGCCGCCAGACTGTTAATGCCTTATCTGCAGAGGCGCCTGGACCCTCCGGCCTGGGCGGCTGTCAGCTCCACCCCTGTGCAAACGGGACCCAGCGGCCCAGGTGAGCCCGGCCCCCAGCGCCCCCTGCACGTGCCGGGTGCTCCAGCACTCCAGGGGCAGAGACCCCCGATGGCAGATGCTGCCTGGCCCCCCGGGCTCTGAGCCGCTCCTCAGGGAGCGCAGCTTCAGCTGGGGGGCCTCCAGGTGGGGCCCTCGTCCCTTTGGTTCCCCCCGGGGACTCAGGGCCACCGCCCTGATGTCTCCTGTCCACCGCCCGCCAGGAGGTGGGGCTTCTGTGCCTTCACTAGGAGCCTGGGCCGGGCACTGGGACAGCGCGGGAAGCGGGGTCCCCGCCCGCTGAGCGCAGCGGTCAGGCCGGGAGACTCGGGAGCCATCTGTGCGTCCAGAGAGCCGGGCGGCTCCCTTGGGTGGCCACGGGGGCTGGGGGACGGTGGCCCCTCGGCCTCCCAGCTGGGGCCACAAGAGGAGGACTCACGGGGACTCCATCTAAGCCAGCCCTGGACCAGCCCTGCTGCCCACCACCACGCCACTGCGTGGGTCACGCTGACATTCCCGGAATAGCTTGTCCAGGGAGGGCGGGTGGGGGTCACGGGTGGTGGGGGGGGTGTCGAGACCCTGACCTTTGCCCCCAGGATGGGGGAGGCGAGTCTGAGGGGGGAGGAAGCCCGAAGAGAGAGACCAGATACGCTTCCAGGGACATCTGGTTCCTGCAACAGACACAGACTGGACAGCTGAGCCAGAGGGGGAGGCAGAGAGAGAGATAGTGAGAGAGAGAGAGACAGAGACAGAGATGGAGAGAGACAGAGATGGAGGGAGAGACAGAGAGAGAGAGACAGTGAGACACAGAGAGAGACCCAGAGGCAGAGAGGGAGACAGAAACGCAAACAGACCCCGGGTCAGAGCTGCTGGCAGGAGGCGGGGTGCAGCCCCCACGCTCCGGGCCCTGGAACCTCCACCAGCTCCCGAGACTCGAGGGCCGAAGGCCTCTGAGCCCGCTCACCTCACCCCCCTCCAGCAGAGGCACCGCCTGCTCCCCCGGGAATCAGGTCCACCCCCTCACGCAGGCGCCTGGCCCCGGCCCACGCCCCTCTGACGCGCCCCCCCCCCCGCCGCCCGGGATGGGGACTCTGGCTCCCGGCTCATGTCCTGCGTCCTGTATCCACTCCCTTCTTCCGTCTGTTCACTCACGTTTGCCCCAACGACTTCTATCACAAAACAAACACGTGCTCGATGAGGAAAATCAGAGACTTCCCGCCAGGAGCTTTCTCCTTATTCCACACAGTTTTCTAAGTATGAGTGACACATACTTACCCACGATGTGAAAACGTGCATGATTTTTACTAAACATTATGTCCTGAGTGTTCCTTTCATTAAATTAAACATTTTTAAGCCTAAAATCAGATTTGTTTTATTGTTTATGCTTTGTGAAACTTTTCTTTCAAACGCTGTTTCTGATACGGAACATCCCATGCGCCCTGTCTGCTTGGCCACTGTTGCAGAAATGTTCCCTGATGCGGCGTCTCTGCCGTTTGCAGTTCGTCCTCTAATAACTGTTGCTGTGCTGTGTCTGTGAACATGCGTCTTTTGTTTTTGACTGACATGTTGGTGACTTTTCATAAAGCGGGCACATCCATGGAGCCACCACCCAGATGAAGAGCGAGAACGTCAGGCTTCCCCGGGCGGTCCTGGGCCAGGGACACAGGTCCAACCCCCGGTCCAGGAAGATCGCACGTGCTAAAGAGCAACCAGGAGCCGCAGCTACTGAAGCCCCCACACCTCAGACCCCGCGCTCCTCAGCAGGAGACGCCCGCCAGGAGAAAGCACCACCACCAGAGCAAGGCCCACGGCCAGCCATGGGGACCGGGAGCAGCCCATAAGAAATAAATACATAACTCCCAGAGGCCCTGCGCCTCCCCAGCACCGTCCGTCTGTCTGTCCCCCTGCCGTTCTGACGGCAGGGTGGGGTCTGCTCCTGGGCTCAGCAAGACCCCCGAGTCCTTCACACCATTGCCCAGCTGTCTCCCGGCAGGAAGGGCCTCGTCTGTCCACTCATCCATCTTCCCGCTGCGGGACAGCTCCGAAGCCCCTGCCCACCTCCTGGTGCCCTCGGGGAGGTACCTGCAGGCAGATGGAGCCTCCCGGGTGGCACGGGGCCCATCCGCAGAAGAGGCTGCCAGACTGTGTTCAAGGGGACCGAGCCAGTCACCCCCCAGCTGGCCGGGAACGCTCCATACACACAGTCACCAGTCACTGGCCTTTGAGGCCACGGGGTCCCTGCTGGCCCAGAGCCCATGCTGGCTGTGATCTGCGACACCACCATCCTCCCATGAAGCCCACTTGGGTGTCCTTCCATGCGGGGTGCTGACCCTTCCTCTGCCCCCCAGGACGCGGTCCTGCTCCCTGGGTCCCGGGGGCCCCACGAGCCTCCTCCCTTGCACTTGGGGTGCTGGGAATGAGAAGCCCTCCTTAGAGCGCTGTCCCACCTGCCCTCCTTTAAAGGCCCTTTGCCCCCTCAAGGTCGTGAAGACATCCTCACGTTTAGTCCAGGAGCATCCAGGTTAAGTCAGTAATCCTCGCAGAGTTGTCACGTGTTGCCTAAGGCAGCCTTCGATCGGCCAGGAGTCCTTCCTGGGGAGGGGGCAGTGACTGGGCACCATTGCTCAAAGCACCTCCCTTTTCTGCCTCCTGCACAGCTGGCTTTGCCACAGACGTTCGCGCCTGTTGTCTCTTTCTCCACTTTACATTCTGTTCCATCCGTCTTTTTGTCCACCATCTTCTCCAGGACTCACAGCCTTCATCCCTGAAGCTTTATCACAGGTCTCATTCCTTCCAGCCGTGTTCTTTAAAGCCGCATACGTTGTGGAGCAAGCTTGTAAGTCTCCACAGAAAAGCTGCTGGAATTGTGATTCAAGTGCATTCAATCTATAGCAGGTTTAAATGGGATCTTAACAATATAGGGTTTTTCAAACCATGAATGTAGCTCATCCCTCCATTAGTGTAGGTCTTTTTTCTCTCAATAATGTTTCATAGATTTTTTAAAAGTTTTATTTTTCAGCTACACCTTGTTGCTTATGGGGTCTTTAGTTGGACTTGGACTGCAAGGAGATCCAACCAGTCCATCCTAAAGGAGATCAGTCCTGGGTGTGCATTGGAAGGACTGATGCTGAGGCTGAAACTCCAATACTTTGGCCACCTCATGCGAAGAGTTGACTCACTGGAAAAGACCCTGATGCTGGGAGGGATTGGGGGCAGGAGGAGAAGGGGGCAACAGAGGATGAGATGGCTGGATGGCATCACCGA
>JADEYB020000026.1:66873907-66888488 GCA_015832495.2 Alces alces
CCCCAGGCAGCTGGGCCCCGCCCCCAGGCAGCTGGGCCCCGCCCCCAGGCAGCTGGGCCACGCCCCAGGCAGCTGGGCCCCGCCCCCAGGCAGCTGGGCCCCTCCCCCAGGCAGCTGGGCCCCGCCCCCAGGCAGCTGGGCCCCGCCCCCAGGCAGCTAGGCCCCGCCCCCAGGCAGCTAGGCCCCGCCCCAGGCAGCTGGGCCCCGCCCCCCAGCCTTGGGCAAGAGGTTAGGGTGGTCAGCAGAGGCAGGGCTGGACGTCAGGGGGCGGCAACACCAGCGAAAGCCTCAGGTGGGTGAGGGGAAGGAGACCAAGCTCTGGGGACCCTCCTGAGGTCAGGGGCACACCCCCGGGACACAGCCCGGCCCTGGAGCGGACGCAGGACATTTGGAGGTGCTACTGGGGCGAAGGCTCTAGAGCAGGAGAACCAGTGAGGGCTGGGGTGAGGCCAGGGGTTGAGGTGGACTCGTCCGGGCTGGGGGCCCCTGCGGCCGGAGGGCCCCGGGTGTGAGGGAGGAGCCTGCCCTGTGTTCACTGGGCTGCAGGGTCAACTGGACCAGGCCTGGGGTGTGGCCTTGGGTGGCAGCCATCGTTCACAGGGCAAGGTCGTGGGGCAGGCAATGCCTGAGTCAGCTTTGAACACGTGAGAGGCTGGCAAAGTGTCCAGGAGGGTGGGGCGCCTGACCAAGGTCTTCAGACAGGGGACAGGTCAGAGGTTGGAGGAAAGAGGAGGGGCCACTCAGACTGGGGTTTGGGAAACGCAGGGTCAGAGGTGGCTGGGGAGCAGGTGGGCCCTCCGCCCTGAAGTCCACGGGGCTGGGAGGGGACAGCCTCCCAGGAAAGCCCCTGCCCATGTCCTCAGTTCACCCGAGCAGGTAAGGCCCCTCCTCATCCTGGGGTCAGGAGCCAGCCCCCCTCTCCCTGTCCGAGGCTCATTAGAGAATCCAGACCCCCCACCCCACCCCCTCCCACCCTCCCCTCTGTGACCTGACAGCCTCCGCGCCCCTTAGCCCTGGGGCTCTGCTTGGGGCCAGCCCCCACGGCCCACCTTGGCCCACATTGAGGCCTGGCCCCACCACAGACCCTTAGTCTCTGTGGCCCACACCCTCTTTCTCCTGCTGTGTCGAGCCCAAAGGGCCTCTGCCAGCCAGAAGGTGCCAGATGGGACTGTCCAGGACGATGGTCCAGGAGGGGCTGTTCTGGGGTCAGCCCGAGCCCCACCCCACCCCCTACTCGTTTCTGAAGTTCTGGAGGACAAGCCGGTCCCCCTTGCGGGAACGGTCCCCCCATCCCCAGCCGTCGATGTGCAGGGAAAGGGGGGCAGGGTGGGGGCACCCGAGGAGGGGCGCCAAGGGTTCAAGCAGTGACCCAAGGGAGGGGGTGGGGAGCCCCCGGCTCCCCTCCTGGGAGGGGAGGGGGGCTTCAGGGAGACCCTGCCCCCAGCCACCTGCCCTGGCGGGGTCCTCAGGAGGGGAAGCCAGGCCATATTCAGGGGCCACGCTGTCCTGGCGGGGGAGAGGACCTGGCGCCCCCCCCCCCAGACCCCAGTGCACTAGGGGCCATGCTGTTCTGGTGGGGGAGGGGGCCTGGCGCCCCCCCAGACTGCAGTGCACTGGGGGCCACGCTGTCCTGGCCGGGGAGGGGGCCTGGTGTCCCACCTCTGCACTCTCCAGGGGCATCTCCATCCCAGAGGTGCCCACGGTGGCTGCCTGGATTCCAGTGCACTCACCCAGGGGTCCCTTTTTTGGACATTAGGTCGGGGAACCCACCCAGGGCCCCCTCCTCTCCCCTCACTCCTCCTGTTCAGGGGAGGGCATCCCGACACCTCTACCACTGCTGACCCTGCTGTGGGCACAGACAGACCCACCTCCATCCCCCCTCCCCTACTGCGGTCCCTCCCTCCCTCTGGGGACAAGTGTCCAGCTCCCCCGCTTCTGCCCCACTGTTCCCAGGACTCTGTCACTGCTCTGCTCAGAGGCCAGGCCACCAGAAACCAGGTGGGCTGGTTCCCCGTCGGCTCTGGACCCCACTCAAGCCCTGAGCTTTGGAGGGAAGTTTCCCATGAAGGAGGGGTGGGGGGGCCTCCGCCCTCCCACCCAGGTGAGTGTACTATCTGCTCCCTGGTGGTCCCGATGCCGCAGTGAATGGACCGCTCCTCAGCTCTGCAGAGAACCGAGAGTGCCCCCCACATCCAGTGTGGTGGGAGCTAAGGCTGTGTTTGCCCGACAAACAGTGGAAGGGATGGAGGGAGGAAGGAAGGGATGGAGGAAGGGGTGGAGGGAGGGAGGGAGGGAGGAGGAGATGGAGGACGGGATGAAGGATGCAGGGATGTTGGGGCTGCAGGCCTGCACGGCACAGCTGCAGCTGTGCCCACGCCTCCCCACCTTGCCTGGGGGCGGGAGGCTCAGGTTGCCAGGCCCCAGTGGACGGTGGCGGCGGGGACAGGCAAGGGACCAGGGACCAGGAGGAAGCAGAGTCATGGCCGATGCCCGTGCCTGGCGGGGGAGGGGCATGGCTGGAGGGCGGGGAGGACGGGGCCATGGACATGAACGACGTCACTTCCCAGCTGAGTGTCCTCCCAGGCCCAGCATCACTATGAGCTGGTGTGACAGCCTCTAACTGATTCTGGGTTCAGGGTATCCAGGGAGAAGTTGGCCATTCTTAAAAATAACAGTTTTCCTAAATACTAAGTATCGTAGTTTCGTGTATTGATAGTACTGTGGGAAGTGCAGAACCAGAGGTGTTGGGAGACGGATAATGAGCTATTAAGAAGCTACAAGAAATGACAGTGCCAGTTATGGGTGAGCAGGCCCCACAGCTCACGGTAGCTGTGGGCGAGGGTGCCAGGCTCCACACGGTCCGCGCGGGACCTGCCTCTGTTCCCACGAGAGGCAGAGTCCCTGACAGGCAGGCAGGGGGGGGCAGTCAGAGTCTGGAAAGTGACGATGGGCCTGGCACCCTCGCCCACAGCTCACGGTAGCTGTGGGCGAGGGTGCCAGGCTCCACACGGTCCGCGCGGGACCTGCCTCTGTTCCCACGAGAGGCAGAGTCCCTGACAGGCAGGCAGGGGGGGGCAGTCAGAGTCTGGAAAGTGACGATGGGCCTGGCACCCTCGCCCACAGCTCACGGTAGCTGTGGGCGAGGGTGCCAGGCTCCACACGGTCCGCGCGGGACCTGCCTCTGTTCCCACGAGAGGCAGAGTCCCTGACAGGCAGGCAGGGGGGGGCAGTCAGAGTCTGGAAAGTGACGATGGGCCTGGGCCACGGGGGCTCGTCTGGCCAAACTCCCCTGAGTGCCTGCCAGCAGGACGCCTGCAGGAGAGGAGAGGTGAGCCTGCTCCCAGCCCCTGCCCCTCCTGCACGCTGCGGGAGGGCGCCTGAGTGAGGGTCTGGGCCCTGCGGTCCCCGGGAGGCGGGCCACACCCTGGGATGGGGGCTCAGTCTGTTTTTCTGAAGGTACAGTGTCTGGGCGGCCAGAAGTTTCTCTCCTGGGCCTCAGGCTGGGACCTGTGTTCACAGAGCATCGTAGACAGCGGGTGACTGGCCCAGGCAGCACCCAGATCTGGACGCAGCAGGCGTGTGGGCTCCGGGCACAGGAGGAGGGGCCCAGGCCGAAGCCCAGGTGTCCTGAGATGGGTTCCAGGCCTCTGCCAGCCGCCCCTCCTGCATGGGAGCTAGAGGGTTCTGTGTTCCCGTCCCCTTCTGGCTGAGGACTTAACGCTGAGCCAGACGCTCCACGGTGCTATCTGGTCTGGACATTTGACTGGTGACGCTCCAGCAACAGCAGGGACACACTCACTGTGTCATCGCCACGGGTGCTGGGAGTCCTGGGTTTGCTCCCCTCCGCTCCTGGTGCATGTGGCCCTGGCTCTCACCAAGCACTGAGGCCCGTGGTCTCCCCTCGGATCTAGATTGGGCTGCAGCTTGCTCCGATCAGCAGCTAGGAGCCAGGCAGTCTCCTTTCTGGAAACTAGGTGGTAACACAGCTCAGGCAAGACATGGCCTGGAGAGAGATGGGGTCACACGGAGAGAGACAGGCACCGCCTGGAGAGCCAGGGGCCAGATGGGGGACACCAAGGTGACAGACAGGCGGGGGAGACCTTCTTGGACCTTCCAGCCCTGCCCAGCCCAGGTGCGACCCCCACCGGCACCTCCTGGGGCAGCCCCACCTGCCGAGGCCTCTGCCTGAGCCTGGGCCGTGAAGGGAGAGACCACCGCAGGCTACGGGCGGGGTGGAAGGTGCGCGTCAGATGGCCACTGGGGTAAGACGCCCGGTGGGGTCAGCGCGGAAGCAGGACGGCCAATGGGCTGTGGCCTCCGCGGATTCCTGGGGGCTCCCGGGGATGTGAGGCTGCCTGGGGCCCCAAAGGATCCCTGGGTCTCGCAGCAACAGGGCCTGAACGCACGCCCGGCAGAGCCAGGTCTCAACCAAAGGCCTGTGCCCAGGCGGATGCTGTCGGCGCTCCGAGTCTGAAGAGGCGGGGTCTGGAGAGGCCCAGCTGGACCTGCGCGTCCTGGTGAGGGATCCATCCGCTCCAGGCCCCTGGGCGTCCGGGTGAGGCGGGAAGGCAAGCACAGCAGCTCCGGAAAGGGACGAAGGAAAGGCCTTGGGCGAGCAGGCCTGACAGGCGCCGGGGGACGAGCTCCACAAGAGCCGGGCTTCCGGCACGACGACCATGACGACGACCCAGAGCCTAGGGGAGCTCCGTCCACAAACCCTCCCAGGACGAGGGCGGGCCCCGCGGCCCAGAAGACACAGGCGCAGGCCTGACACGCATTCCTGAGTGTTTCAGCAGGAAGCAGACTCCACCTGAGGGAAGCGGCTGACTGCGGATGAGTTTCAGTCAGAAGGTTGCTGGTGCGCAAAGCTTTTTCTTGACGCCAGCCAATCAGAGCACAGGGCGATCAGAGCACAGCCAATCAATTCAGTTCAGTTCGGTGACTCAGTCGTGTCCTACTCTTCGCGACCCCATGAATCGCAGCACGCCAGGCCTCCCTGTCGATCACCACCTCCCAGAGTTTACGCAAACTCATGTCCATCGAGTCAGTGATGCCATCCAACCATCTCATCCTCCGTCGTCCCCTTCTCCTGCCTTCAATCTTTCCCAGCATCAGGGTCTTTTCCAGTGTCAGCTCTTATCAGGTGGCCAAAGTACTGGAGTTTCAGCTTCAGCATCAGTCCTTCCAATGAATATTCAGGACTGATCTCCTTTAGGATGGACTGGTTGGATCTCCTTGCAGTCCAAGGGACTCTCAAGAGTCTTCTCCAACACCACAGTTCAAAAGCATCAATTCTTCAGCGCTCAGGTTTCTTCACAGTTCAACTCACATCCATACATGACCCCTGGAAAACCATAGCCTTGACTAGATGGACCTTTGTTGGCAGAGTAAGTCTCTGCTTTTTAATCTGCTGTCTAGGTTGATCATAGCTTTTCTTCCAAGGATCAAGCATCTTTTAATTTCGTGACTGCAGTCACCATCTGCAGTGATTTTGGAGCCTAAAAAATAAAGGAAGGAGTAGTGGCTAGAGGACCATCCACACCAGTGCCTGGGGACCACTGCCTGTTTGGCTGATGGTCAACCTGGAGGGAAGGTGACCAGGCACTTGGCGACCAGGTGGCCTGGGAGGTGCTTTGCCGATGGACCTGTGCAAATCGCAGAGTGCCAGAGGATGTTTGCCCCTGTCCATGCTCCCCCGAGGGACCCAGAGCCCGGTGTGAAGGTGGATGGCACACCCCTCTCTGTGGGTGAACTGCCTCTTCCCCACCCTTCCTGGGGAGCTCAGGGCAGAGGAGGCAGAGGGAAGATGCGGTGGGCTGGAGGTGTGGCCTCCCCTCCCCAGGGCCCTGCTGGCTGTGCCCAGGAGCCAGTAGGGTCCCCTCTGCGGCCGGGGACATGGGAAGCGCGTCCTTGCTGGGCAGGTGCTGGCTGGGACATCCACCCGCCTTCCCCTCCCAGAGGGTTTCTCACTCACCCGCCCCATCCTCCTGAATGTTTATTCAGAGGATTCTCTATGCTGTGTTTCTGACCCCGAAACTCACTTCACAGCTAAGCGTGAGGGATGGGTTCCCTGGAACGAATCCAGACCCCAGAAACGGCTGACCTGAGAGAAGGCGGGCCTGCAGGCTGAAGGCCCCTCATCAGTCTAGCATGCTGATGAGGCCCCCAGCACGCTGCCCATCAGCACTGGCCTGGGGGCCGCCCGTCTCCGAGGCCCACAGTGGGGGTGACGGGGGTCCGGGCTCTTGTGCCGCTCCGAGCTGACCCCAGCCGTGCAGCTGTGGGGAGCTCCCTGAGGGATGCCGGTGGGGCCGAAGGGCTGCTGGGGCCTCTGGCTGCTGGGGCCTTGGAACCACTGGACAGCTGGCTGGATCTCGGCTCCTGACCGCCAAGGACCCCAGGGCTGGGCTTGCTGGGCCTGCTCGGCCACTGTGGCAAACTCACAGCCTGGAGGCTGAAACAGCAGACATTTGTTGGGGGCTGGAAATCTGAGCTCGAGGTGCTGACCAGTCCAGCTCCTGGGGAGGCCTTTCCTGGCTCAGACGCCCCGTCTTGTGTGTCCTCCCTGGGAGAGGCAGACTCCCTGGGCCCTCCTCCCATAAGGACGCTGACACTGTGGGATCGGGTCTCCACCCCTGCCCTCGTTTAACCGTAATATCTCCCAGACTCCCCTCCTCCAAATGCGACCACAGGACGTCAGGCCTCAGTGTGTGAATCTGGAGACACAACTCCGTCCACAGCAAGGAGTGTGCTGGGGCCTGGCGTCCACTGAGGGCCTCCGAGCTTCCCGGGGGGAGGTCGGGGAGGGTTTCACCAGCCGTGCAGGGTGACCCACTCATGACTGAGGGCCGGTACCCACCAGGTCAGGACCTGCACAGCAGAGCTCGGGGCGGGCAAGAGCACGCGGATGGGCAGGCGGGCGGAGAGAAAGAGCAGGGCACACCCCGCAGGCTGCCTGTGGCCTGAGCCAGGGATCGGCCCGTCCTGCTGGGATCAGCTCCTTTCCGGCTCTTATTGGCCGTGCTGCTGATCTTTAACCCGGGAAAGGTGCTGAGGCCTGGGAGGAGGAGGGGCGCGGCAAGTGGAGGCGGAGGCGGGTCCTGCTGGCAGGACTTTGGACGTCCTCCCAGGGGGACAGGGCACCTCCACTGCAGGCAGAGGGGCAGCTGTGTGGTGTAGCTGAAAGCTTCAGCTTGGCTGGCTAAATTTGGGGAGAGAGGCCCCAGTGAGCAGGATGAGCAGATGGGGGTGGCCTGGAGTTGGGGGGTGGGGGCTGGGTGTTTCCCTCTTCTGAGCATTTTCCTGGGGGTCGGGGACCCTCACTCCCAGACAGCAGGACCGGGCAGTGTCCCCAGTGAGAGGTGGTCACGGAGCCTGGGGACAGAGCGGGGCCCCGGGAACTGGGCGGAGGACACAGCAGAGAAGACCCTGCCTGGGCTGGGAGGGTGTCCCCCAGAGCAGCCCAGGTACCCGGGAAGGAGGCGGTTGTGGCCCACGTGGGCAGATCCAGGATGGTGGGTCCTCTGCATGTGGAGGTGGGGTCACCGGCCCCTCCTCAGTCGGCCGCCCAGGCTCGGGGCACCTTTGATCAGCAGCTGGAGGGGAGGGGGGTCCCATAAAGACGGGGGGAGTCCTCAGAGGAGGAGGACGGTTGCAGGCCACCTGCACTGGACAGAGGGCTCCCTCTGTGTGGGCTCTAAGGCAGCCGGGCCCCCAGTTCCTTTCAGAATGACACTCCCGTAGATCACGGTCACCGTGAATATCGATGAAGCAGGCAAACCACACCTCTCTGCACAGCCTACCAGGTGCCAAGACCCCTGCCCCCTCCTTTTTTTTTTTGGCTGCACCATGTGGAATGTGGGATCTTAGTTCCCCGATGGAGAACCCAGCCTGTGTCCCCTGCACTGGGAACGCAAAATCTTACCCGCTGGACCCCCGGGGAAGCCCCCCAGCGCCGCCCTGTAACAGCACTGGATACCCCAGGGTTCCCGTTCACTCCAGGCACCGCCCTGATGGACACGGCTCCTCCACCGGGTGGGACCCAAGGGATCGCCTTCCAAATTTGTATGGGGCGCTGGCATGAAGCGGGCAGCCAGGGGAGGTTAGGGTTAGGGGCCGGGGTGGGCGGTGGGTGAGGGTCACTCCCAGACAAGCCTGTCCTGGTTGAACCGGGTCACCACGCTCAGAGGACACGTCGCTGACGGTAATGTCTGAACCGGCCAGCAGGGGGCGCCGGCGCTCGGAGACACGCGACGCCCGCAGGCAGAGGGACACAGGCTCACGTGTGCACACACGCACCCCAGCGGGGCCCCCAGGACTCCCTGGAGACTGGGGTTTGCACATCAGCTGCTGGAAGCCCTGCTGCTGCAAGGTCATTATCCACACGCCGGTCCATCCCCGGCCCCGGCTTCACTGGGTCCAGGGGAGGGAGGCCGGCGCCCTCTGCCCCGAACTCAGAGCCCTGCAGAGAAGCCCCGTGTGGAGGGCGATGCGGTGGGCAGGAGCACCAGGCCGAGGGTCACTCCGCTGCCCGCTCCCCGGCCACCTGGGGCTTTCACCTAGGTTCTGACGCTCCTCCAAGAAAAGAGAAAAGGCTGGGACATAAGTCCCAAAGTCTCATTCAAGTTTAAAACATGTTCATTCTTTAGCAAGTAGCACTAGTTCTTGTTCCAGAATCACTGAAATGACACCCAGCCCCTGTCTCTCTGTCTGTCTGTCTGTCTCCCAGGCCTACTGGTGGAAAGAGACTGGGGGTGCTCCATGCTCCAGGAGACGGGTGGTTGCCCAGCAAACGGAAGGGTCGGGGCAGAGGGCCCTGGGCCGCCAGAGGTGGAGGGGTGGGGCGGGCGGAGGGGGCAGGAGGGACACCCTGAGGGCCTGAGTCAGGAGGGGGTGCTCTGCAGCTCTGGCAGGAATGGCCGCAGAGAGGTGCCGTCCACGTGGGCTCAGACCCACCCGGGTCACTAGCCCATCGCGGGGAGGGTGTGGCTCAGGCCCTGGCAGGTCTGCATGCGCCCCACACAGACGGACCCTGGGTCCCCAAGCCTGGAAGCCACAGCCTGACTTCAGATTTTCACAACTGAGCTAAAAACAAACAGAATCCCAGTTCAGCTGAGTCGGCATTTGTGGTGGTTCTTCCCGAAGGAGGTGATGTAATTTCAGCGGAGCTCTTTCAAATCCTAAAAGACGATGCTGTGAAAGTGCTGCACTCAATATGCCAGCAAATTCGGAAAACTCAGCAGTGGCCACAGGACTGGAAAAAGCCAGTTTTCATTCCAATCCCAAAGAAAGGCAAGGCCAAAGAATGAGCAAACTACCACACAATTGCACTCATCTCACACACTAGCAAAGTAGTGCTGAAAATTCTCCAAGCTAGGTTTCAACTGCACGGCAGGAGACCTGGGTTCGACTTCTGGGTTGGGAAGGTCGTCTGGAGAAGGAAATGGCAACCCACTCCAGTATCTTTGCCTGGAGAAGAACATGGACAGAGGACCCTGGTGGGCCATAGTCCATGGGGTTGCAAAGAGTTGGACATGACTGAACTGAGCAACTAACACCTTCTTTTCAGGCTTCAACACTATGTGAACCAAGAAATTCCAGATGTTTAAGCTGGATTTAGAAAAGGCATAGGCACCAGAGATCAAATTACCAACATCCATTGGACCATAGAAAAAGCAAGAGAGTTCCAGAAAAACATCTACTTCTGCTTAATTGACTCTGCTAAAGCCTTTGACTGTGTGGATCATGACAAACTGTGGAAAATTCCTGAAGAGATGGAAAACTAGACCACCTGACCTGCTTCCTGAGAAATCTGTATGTAGGTCAAGAAGTAGCAGTTAGAACCCTACATGGAACAACAGACTAGATCAAAATTTGGAAAGGAGTGCAACAAGGCTGTATGTTGTCACCCTGATTATTTAACTTCTATGCAGAGTACATCATGCAAAATGCCAGGCTGGATGAAGCACAAGCTGGAATCAAGACTGCCAGGAGAAATATCAATAACCTCAGATATGCAGATGATACCATCCTTATGGCAGAAAGCAAAGAGGAACTAAAGAGACTCTTGATGAAAGTAAAAGAGGAGAGTGAAAAAGCTGGCTTAAAACTCAACATTCAGAAAATGAAGGTTGTGGCATCCGGTTCCATCACTTCATGGTATATAGATGGGGAAACAATGGAAACAGGGACAGACTCTATTTTCTTGGGCTCCAAAATCACTGCAGATGGTGACTGCAGCCATGAAATTTAAAGGTACTTGCTTCTTGGAAGAAAAGCTATGACCAACCTAGACAGTGTTTTAAAAAGCAGAGACATTACTTTGCCAACAAAGGTCTGTCTAGTCAAAGGTATGGTTTTTCCAATAGTCATGTATGGATTGGAGAAGGAAATGGCAACCCACTCCAGTACTCTTGCCTGGAAAATCCCATGCACTGAGGAGCCTGGTAGGCTACAGTCCATGGGGTCGCGAAGAGTCGGACTTGACTGAGCGACTTCACTTTCACTTTTTACTTTCATGCATTGGGGAAGTAACTGGCAACCCACTCCAGTATTCTGGCCTGGAGAATCCCAGGGACAGAGGAACCTGGTGGGCTGCTGTCTATGGGGTCACACAGGGTCGGACACGACTGAAGCAACTTAGCAGCAGCAGCAGCATGTATGAATGTGAGAGCTGGACTATAAAGAAAGCTGAGCACCAAAGAACTGATGCTTTTGAATCGTGGTGTTGGAGAACTCTTGAGAGTGCCTTGGACTGCAAGGAGCGCCAACCAGTTCATCCTAAAGGAAATCAGTCCTGAATATTCATTGGAAGGACTGATGCTGAAGCTGAAGTTCCAATACTTTGACCCCTGATGTAAAGAACTGACTCACTAGAAAAGACCCTGACGCTGGGAAAGATTGAAGGTGGAGGAGAAGGGGACGACAGAGGATGAGATGGTTGGATGGCATCACTGACTCAGTGGGCCTGAGTTTGAGTAAACTCCGGGAGTTGGTGATGGACAGGGAGCCTGGCGTGATGTAGCCCATGGGGTCGCAAAGAGTCGGACTTGACTGAGCAACTGGACATTCCGCAGGGCCTTGAGGCTGGTTTGGGACCTGATCTGTCCTAGCCGCCCTCAGGCCGGCGCGGCTGTACTGGAATTCGGTGTCCTCCACGGAGCGGGTGGCGCAGGGGTCGTCCTCCAGGGAGCTCTGCGGGCTGCTTTTTGGCCTGCAGCCCAGGCCACCCCCACCTATCTGTAGGCTCTTTCCCACGCGCAGCGCCCTCCACTTAGGGACAGGAAATCGGGGGTCTGTGCCATGCAGACCCCGCCACCATTTCTGCCCTGGGCTCGAACCCGCCTGGAAATTGTCAACTATCAGGGCCTGGCACCCCAGGGCGCTCCTGAGGACCCAGGAGCTGCATCAGCCAAAGCTGGGAGTTCTAGAGGCCCCGCCTCCTGGGTGGGCCTCGGTGGGGGGTGGGGGCTCCACCAATCCCACTAACCCCACCCACGGGTAAACCCTCCCACCGCCTCATCCCTCACCTCGCCCACCCCCTCACCCCGCCCACCCCTCACCCCGCCCACTACTTGTCCCCGCCCACCGCTCACCCCGCCCACCAAAGGCAAAGCCGGTCCGCAGTGTGTCCTGGCCAGGGAAGCCTGGGAAGGCACTCGGAAAGGGACCAGCGCGCCTGCTTTCAGCGCCTGGAGGTGGCGAGAGGAAGAGGCGGGGCCCTGGCCGGGGTTGGGGAGAGCTGGACCGGTGCCCTGTGAGCAGCAGCGGTCGGGGCTGACAGTGTCAGGGGAAACGAGGTGGATGTCGCCGTCTATTTTAATATGTATGTGAGAGACTGAAGATGCAGAAAGACAGACAGCGGCCAGACCAGCCGTGGGAGCAGAACTCGGCCCGAGCCTGCGACGGCCGCCCCAGAAGCCATCCACCACTACAAGCCCTGTGTCCCCGATTCCACTGGCCCAGGCGCTGCCCTCCGCCACCGCGCGGGGCGCCCCCTTCTGGCCCCCATCAGCCTCCTCAGGCCCCTGAGCCGCTCTCACCTGGGGTGCTGTCCCCTCTGCCCACCTCGGCGGGCGCACGCCCCCACCCCCACCCCCAGGTGGCCCTCACTGGAGTCCATCGCGGGCTTCGTGCAGCTTGAGATGTCCCTGCCGATGGGGACCTTGGGCTCACACGGGGTAATCAAACCCAGGAAGGTCTGTCTTCAGCAGCACTTCCCGGGGAGACGCCCCGGGAAGCTGAGGAGCACGGAGGGCCTTGGGGCCCCCTGCCCTCTGGGTCCTGCTGGGGGTCCTTCTGGGGGCAGCTTGAGGGCGGGCTGAGGCTGCTGTGAAGTCTGCTGCTCGCTTGACCTTGGAGGGCGGCCTGCGGGACAGTGACCGCTGCGTGAGCTGTCTGCACGCCGTGTCCACAGGGACAGCCAGGACACCTGAGAGCTGGCTGGCGGCTTGTGCAGACCTCTCTGTCCCCAGGTGGACTGGAGGTGACAGACAGACAGTCAGCAGATACAAGGCTGGGCGAAAGTGTGACAGAAGGCCACCTACTGTGAACACTGGGATTTCGGTTCTTGTTTCTGCTTCAACTGTGACCTAATTCTCTTAAGTTTAAAAAGTCAGCAAACCTAAAGCCACACCTAAAGTAGGAGTCAAGAGACACTTGCAGTAACAGGCAAGTTTGGCCTTGGGGTACAAAACGAAGCAGGGCAAAGGCTAATAGCATTTTGCCAAGAGAACACACTGGTCACAGCAAACACCCTCTTCCAACAACACAAGAGAAGACTCTACACATGGACGTCACCAGATGGTCAACACTGAAATCAGATTGATTATATTCTTTGCAGCCAAAGATGGAGAAGCTCTATACAGTCAGCAAAAACAAGATCAGGAGCTGACTGTGGCTCAGGTCATGAACTCGTTATTGCCAAATTCAGACTTAAACTGAACAAAGTAGGGAAAATCACTAGACCATTCAGGTATGACCTAAATCAAATCCCTTACAATTATACAGTGGAAGTCAAAAATAGAGTCCGGGGATTAGATCTGATAGAATACCTGAAGAACTATGGATGGAGGTTCATGACATTGTACAGGAGGCAGTGATCAAGACCATCCCTGAGAAGAAGAGATGCAAAAAGGCAAAATGGCTGTCTGAGGAGGCTTTACAGACAGCTCAGAAACAAAGAGAAGAGAAAGGCAAAGGAGAAAAGGAAAGATATACCCATTTGAATGCGGAGTTCCAAAGAATAGCCAGGAGGGATAAGAAAGCCTTCCTTGGTGATCAATGCAAAGAAATAGAGGAAAACAATAGAATGGGAATGACTAGAGATCTCGTCAAGAAAATTAGAGATACCAAGGGAATATTCCATGCAAAGATGGGCTCAATAAAGGACCGAATCAGTATGGGCCTAACAGAAGCAGAAAATATTAAGAAAAGATGGCAAGAATACACTGAATAACTATACAAAAATGATCTTCATGACCCAGATAACCATGATGCTGTGATCACTCACCTAGAGACAGACATCCTGGAATGTGAAGTCAAGTGGGCCTTAGGAAGCATCTCTATTAATAAAGCTAGTGGAGGTGATGGAATTCCAGTTGAGCTATTTCAAGTCCTAAAAGATGATGTTGTTAAAGTGTTGCATTCAATGTGCCAGCAAACATGGAAAACTCAGCAGTGGCTGCAGGACTGGAAAAGGTCAGTTTTCATTCCAATCCCAAAGAAATGCAATGCCAAAGAATGCTCAAACTACCACACAATTGCGTTCATTTCACACGTTAGCAAAATAATGCTCAAAATTCTCCAACCCAGTACGTGAACTGAGAACTTCCAGATGTTCAATCTGGATTTAGAAAAAGCAGAGGAACCAGAGATCAAACATCCATTAGATCATCGAAAAAGCAAGAGAGTTCCAGGAAAACATCTACTTCTGCTTTATTGACTATGCCAAAGTCTTTGACTGTGTGGATCACAGCAAACTGTGAAAAGTTCTTAAAGAGATGGCAATACCAGATCACCTGACCTGCCTCCTGAGAAATCTGTATGCAGGTCAAGAAGCAACAGTTAGAACCGGACACAGAACAACAGACTGTTTCCAAATTGGGAAAGGAGTACGTCAAGGCTATATATTGCTATCCTGCTTATTTAACTTATATGCAGAGTTGTTCAGTTCAGTCACTCAGCCGTGTCCAGCTCTTTGGGACCCTATGTACTACAGCACACCAGGCCTCCCAGTCCATCACCAACTCCCGGAGCCTACTCAAACTCCTGTCCATTGCGTCGGTGATGCCATCCAACCATCTTATCCTCTGTCCTCCCCTTCTCCTCCTGCCTTCAATCTTTCCCAGCATCAGGGTCTTTTCCAGTGAATTGGTTCTTCGCATCAAGTGGCCTAAGTATTGGAGTTTCAGCTTCAACATCAGTCCTTCCAATGAATATTCAAGACTCATTTCCTTTAGGATTGACTGGTTGGATCTCCTTGCAGTCCAAAGGACTCTCAAGAGTCTTCTCAAACACCACAGTTCAAAAGCATCAATTCTTTGGCGCTCAGCTTTCTTTATAGTCCAACTCTCACATCCAT
>JADEYB020000026.1:66889583-66907351 GCA_015832495.2 Alces alces
TTGGAAGAAAAGTTATGACCAACCTAGACAGCATATTAAAAAGCAGAGACATTACTTTTACAACAAAGGTCCATCTAGTCAAAGCTATGGTCGTCCCAGTAGTCATGTACGGATGTTAGAGTTGGACCATAAAGAAAGCTGAGTGACGAAGAATTGATGCTTTTGAACTGTGGTGTTGGAGAAGGCTCTTGAGAGTCCCTCGGACTGCAAGGAGAGCCAACCAGTCAATCCTAAAGGAAATAAGTCCTGAATATTCATTGGAAGGACTGATGCTGAAGCTGAAGGTCCAATAGTTTGCTGGCCGGTGCAAAGAACTGACTCATTGGAAAAGTCCCTGATGCTGGGAAAGATTGAAGGCAGGAGGAGAATGGGAGGACACAGGATGAGATGGTTGGATGGCATCAGCAACACAATGGACATGAGTTTGAGCAAGCTGGGAGTTAGTGATGGACAGGGAGACCTGGTGTGCTGTAGTCCATGGGGTCTCAAAGAGTCGGACACGACTGAGCTACTAAACTGAACTGAAAGCCAACTGAACTGAAAGCCACATTCTCAAATGTCATCATTTATCCACCAATGTCCCCAAAAAGCACACCATGGCGAACTGATGACCAGCAGGCCTCAGAGCGGCAGGACCCCAACATAGCCTGTCCCCTGCAGGGTGGCCTTTCAGACCCACGGCCCGGCCCTCTCCCTCCCAGCTGTCCTCATGGGTTCCAGGCTCCTGCCCACCTCACTGACCAAAGTGCTGGACCCTCGAGGGGATGAGAAGAGTTTCTTTTTACTCTTAGAACCCCTGTAGAATTTTGAGGAAGCTGGGTGCTTGCTGCCTGTGGCCACTGGGAATTGAAGCCCAGAAGGCCTAGCTCTGGAAGGCCTGCCTCGACCGCCATGCACTGGAACGGCTGGTTGATGAGTGGACCACGGGCTGGATGGTGCAAAGAGGTTGCGTGAGCTGGGCGCCTTCTGTCTCAGAGCTCTTCCAGGAGCCAGCTGGCCTTGGTGTGAGGACTCTTTGCGGCTCAGATCTCCCACCTGCAGGCAGTGCCCAGGCTGCCCGGTGTGGGAGGCAGAGCCGGCTGCGGTCTGCCGTCCCTTGAGACTTGAAGGTCTCAGGCTCCAGGTGCCACCTGTCCCCAGAGCCACAGGAGGCGCCGTGGGGAGGCTCGGGGCCAGGATGACCCGGGGGCCCCATTGCTGGGGCTGGCTGAAATGCCCAGCCCAGGAAACCTGACCTCCCGAGGGAGTGGGGGCAGGAGGAGCCCAAAGAATCGGGTGGCCATGCTGGGCCAGGTGGCGGGTTGGGTGGCCAAAGTTTCCGTGAGTCCAAAGTGGGGCAGGTGTGCTGTGGGGAGGGACCGACAGCTGGGTGCTGACCCCAAGACCCGGGAGCGATGGACTGGGGTTGGGGGGCGAGAGAAGGGCCACTGGGGAGTCTGAGCAGCTTGACCCAGGGCCCCAGGCCTGATTGCAGAACTAGAGCAGCCCAGCCGAGGCGGAACGAAGCCCCAGCTCCAGACTCTGTTGCTGAGGGAGCCCCGGAGAGGACAAAGCCCGCTTCCTCCAGTCGCCAGCCAAGCCCACACCCACCCCCACCCACCACTCACCAGCCAGCCCTCCTCACCCACCTGCAGCCAAACCAGCAGAAGCCAGGGGGCGGGGCTCAGACCCGGGCTCGGGGTGTTGGTGTCCACAGGAGGCCGTCCAGAGAGGCGGCGCCCGAGCAAACGGGCTCCCCCAGCAGGTCGGGGCGACATAGGGCTGCAGGGGGTCCTGCCGCCTGCCCCGCCCGGGACCATCCCCGCAGCCCCGGGACCCGTCCTGCCTCACCCCAGGGTGCCCAGCCACAGCCCACCCACTGTGTGCCCGCCCCTCTCTCCGTCCTCATCTAAACTCCCCAAGGGCAATCACCACGCTACCCTAGCTCAGCACACAATTTAAGGCAGAAAAGCGGAACTTAAGCCAAACAGCCATGGGGGTCCAGGGCAGATAAGAGCAATTTCAACAGGTTTCAGAAGAAAAGAAGAATGAAAATTGACATTTACTGAGTGCCAAGTTGTGGCTCAGACAGTAAAGAATCTGCTTGCAATGGGGGAGACCTGGGTTCAATCCCTAGGTTGGAAAGATCCCCTGGAGGAGGGTATGGCAACCCATTCCAGTATTCTTGCCTGAAGAATCCCACAGACAGGTGCCTGGTGGGCTACAGTCCGTGGGGTTGCAAAGGGTAGGACACGACTGAGCAACTAAGCACAATTGCACTGTGAGGGGAGTTTCAGGCATTTATTCTTCCACCCATCATCCATCCATCCACTGTCCATCATCCATCCATTCCTCCACCCTCCCTGCATCCATTCGTCCCCCCATTTATCCATTATCCATCCGTCCACCATCCGTCCTCTCATTCTCCACCCACCCCTCTACCATTCATCCACCCCCATCCAAAACCCAGCCCTCCCTCCGCCCATCATCTCTGCATCCCTCCTTCCATTTACTCTTCCATCCACCCTTCATCCACCATCCACCCCTCCATCCATCCATCATCTATCCATCCACCCATCCCTCCCTCTGTCCATTGTCTCTGTATCCCTCCCCCCATCCATCCATGATCCATCCACCCATCATCCCACATCAATTTCTGAATGTCAGAGGCACTGTGCACCGTCCTGGGTGCTGGAGCAAAGCAGGAAATAATACCGAGGTGTCCACTGGGAGAACCAGGGGCCGCAGGCCACTGCCGTGTCCCGGAGTCCTGCTGGGCTGGTGGGTACCATCCGGTTTAGGTACTGGGGTGGCTCAGAGCCTGAAGAGGACATTCTGAAGGTGGGGGACAGATACGAAAAGAAAGCCAGTCCTCCGGCTGTTGTCCAGGGGGCCCTGCATGTTTGGGGCCCAGCTCTGCTTCCCCAGAAAGCCCGGGGCACCCCTTCCTGGCAGTGAGGACCCTACAGCCTGGAATCACCTTTCAGAGTTGGGGGGACTTTCCTGATCCCTCCTGAGCTCCCCGTCACCCCTCAGTCTGCACCTCGACCACCCCCCACCCCCACCTCACCCTTAACCCCCCCACCGCGCCAGCCCGTGGGCTCCTGATGGGCGGCCACAGAGGGCCAGGGCCCAGGGGAGCATCCCAAGCTCAGGGTCAAGACACGGTGGCCGCGGGTCTGTGTCTGCCTTGGCTGAGCGGAGGGGCTGCCGGGGCTGGGGACACCGTCCCCCAAGTAGGGGCTTTGCGTCCTGCAGCACGGGGGCCTCCTTCCCGAGGGCCGTGCCGTCCCTGAAACACACCCAACCCTTAGCCCGCCCCTCGCTGGGAAGCGTCTCGGAGCTGCCAAGGGGGCCCAGCCTTGCAGAGGATCTCACAGCGGCAGCGGGCCCAGAGCAAGCCTCACCTTCTGCCAACAGGCGGGCGTCGCCCTCACAGCCTGGAGCCATAAAGGAAGCGAAACTGAAACGGAGGCAAGTAAGAGGAGCCGCCCTCTGGGCCAGAGGGCGTGACCCCAGGCGCCCCCAGGGCTGGGCGGGGAGGGCTCCTTCACACGTAACCCAGAGGGAGCCTCCAGGACTCTGTGGGGCTGGGACCCCCAGGCGGCCTGCATCTCACCTGGCCCTGGAGGACTAGGAGGGTGCTGGGCCATTGGCTGGCAGCTGCTGCTGCCGGGCACGTGCTTGTTAGGGCAACACAGGGAGCAAGGCTGCCTGGGCAGCCTGGCACAGCGGGGGCAGGACGCCCCCGCCTGGTGGACGAAGGAGCCTCGTCCACCATCTCCTGGGGGGTCTGTGACACAGCATCCCGGCCACTGGGGGCAGTGGGGCCCGGCCCGGGCTGGCCACCCGGCTCGGCCCTGGAGGCCCTGGGCTCTGGGCAGCCCTGAAAAGGGAGGCGGGCATCCCTGCGGGAGCTGCCCCGGGCCCAATCCCCTACCAGTGTCCAGCCCAGGGAGGCCACGGGCCCCCGGGCGCTGGCAGGGCTGCAGGGCGGGCGCCTCGGGCCACCGGGCCCAGCGCACCATGCCCACGTGCACACAGGGGTCTCGGCTCAGGTGGATGACGCGGGTGGGGTGGACACGGCTGAGCCCAAGGCCTCGCGTGGTCAGATCCCCGCAGGGTGGGCCACAGGGGAGTGCCTGTGATGGCCCGGCTCCTGCAGTGGCTCCTGGTCCCCAGCGAGGACCCCCCGCTGCACAGCCTCCTCCTCGCTGCCCCCAGGAGTGGACCACCTAGGGATATGACTAGGGGGCTCCTCCCAGCCTCTGTAGCCCCATCTGACCTCATGGCTGCCCGTGGGGCCGGGTCAGGGACACTCCTGAAGGCTTCCCGCCACCCCAGACTCTCCAGCTGCTCCTGGGCCCTGGGGGGGTGGGTCCGCCGTTCCCCTCCAGGCAGCTGGGAATTGACCCAGCTCAGCCCACTGCCCAGGCCCGAGCCGGCAGGCTCTTTCCACCCGCGTTTATAGATACAGTCACAGGCAGAACAAAATCGAAAGGCCTGGTCAGCGGGGAGATGACTGGAGATGCGCGGGCGGAGGTCGTCTGAGCTTGAGACCTCAGAAGCCCCCGAGGCCAGCCCTCCACCCCAGGGGGCACCTCCGCGGGGAGGCTCAGCCCCTTCTCTGGCCAGCCCCGTGGGTGCTCTCGGGTGCTCAGGATGTGCCTCACGTGCTGGGGGCAGCCCCCCCCCCCGACCCCACGGCTCTGCACGCCCCTCACCTCCTCCTCCGCCGTCCTGTCTGCATCTCCGAAGGCAGGTCAGCCCCACGACAGCCTAGAGGGGTCCCGAGGCCCGAACGCAGCCGTGCAGGGGCTCGTGCAGGCCCCCGGCTTGGGGCAGCAGGAGGCCAGCGGCCCTGCCCCCGCCTCGCCATCTTGCTCTCTGGATCTCGGCTTCTGTTCCCCCGCCAGCCTCTGCTCACGCTGCAGCCCTCTCTCCCTGGGAGCCTGCTTCCAAGGAGACGCTCTCCTTCTTGAGGTGCTCACAGAACCCGCTCATGGGGAGGGGCGCAGCCTCCAGGTCAGTGACACGCCCCCTGCGGTCTCCCACCAGACAGAGCCCAGGCCCCTGGAGTGACAGCTCAGGCCTCTGACCCTGGGCCTCCCTGGCAATGGAATGAAGCCCCCAGGTGCCTTGTATGTGTGTGTGTGCACATGCGCGTGTGCACACGCATGTCGTCTTCGAGGATGGCTCCAAAGGGCCCAGGCCGTCCGGATGGGACCTGGAGACAGGCCACCGCCCAGGCTGTCAGCTCCTCTGCTCGGATGACAATGGTCCCGTCCCTCTGGGTGCAGCGGGGCCTCTGGGCAGCTCCAGGTGATGGTGGGGCCCCTGGGCCAGCGTGGACCACAGCCCCCGGTGGCCCTCCTCAGCCTGACCCTGTGGCTGCCCTGGCAGGGCCAGCGGGACACGCCAAGGAGGGGCACTCCCGTCAGAGAGGCCAGTGCCGCCTGAGCTCCGGAGTGACTGCCACGCGGTCAGGAGAGCAGCGTGGCTCCTGTTTAGACGGCTGACGGCACCTGACCCCCGCGGATGCCCAGATCCCCCCTCCCAGGCCCGGCCCATCACCTTCTGTCCACAAATCACTCCGAAACTTGCCTTTCGAGTCCCCTGAAGAGCCCGAGCGTCGCCACACCTGCCGCCTGGAGGCTTGGCTTCTAGAAGTTAGGCTGCGGGTGCACGAGTTCTCCCCTCAGACGCTTGTGTGACCAGGATGCCACTGTTAACATCTGCTTTGCAACTGTCCGTTTCCATTTCCCTGCTCATCCTCAGAAGCCAGACCCTGCCCACATGGGGCTGAGGGCCTGGGGGGTGCAGAGGACCTGTTCACCCGAGGTCCACCCGCCGAGGTCAGCATGGCCCTGGAGTCTTCCAGATTTCCAGGACTGCAGACAGGGAGCCTGGCTGGGCCAGGCCGCTGCAGGCATCGCAGAGGCAAGGCTGCGGGCACAGGCTGCCCTCAGGCCGAGGTCAGGAGCGCCCCTCACCTGAAGGCCCTGGACAGACGGAAGAGAAGGCCTCCTGGGTCAAGCCTGCCCACGGCCGCCTGTGGTCTCAGGGTGGAGTGTCAGCGCGGGGTCCTTTCTCAGCTGGGCGCTTCTGATAGCGGCTGATGACCTCCAGGGCTGTTCCCTTTTCAGTTCTGGAAAACACGTTATTTCATATTTCCCCAGAATTTCTAGAAAATTCCAAAACAGGAACAAAAGGAGGGAAGAAAACAGAAGAAGTAAAAGCAACAAAGAAAGACAAAGCTATCATTCTTTACAGGTTTAAAAAAAAAAAAAATCCCTGAAAACCACAGAGGAAACTGGGAAAACAAGTGAATAATGGAATTTAGAGTTCTGGGAAGTGGCAGGTTACAAAACAAATACACAACAGCCAGTAATGTTTGTCTTGTTTTGGGTTTTACATTTCAGCGTAATTATAACATCCATTACAGTGGCAACAAAGAAATGTGAACATGCGTGAATTAACATAAAGAGGAAGACTGTGGGACCTGGGTGGGAAGATTAGACACCTTAAAGACAGTTTCGGACAAATTTACGTAGACTGAATGCCTTTTCAATCAAAACATGAAGACACTTGGGGGAAAACTTTCCACGATTCAAACATTCGTCTTGAGGGGAAAAGATTGAAGGGTGAAAATGGCCTAGCGAATACTGGAGGGTGGGGGTGGAGGCAGGACTGGGTCCCAGCGAGTCTCGGAGAACAGGGGGTCCGTGGAGACCCCACTGCTGCCAGGAGGGGCCCCCGAGCACCTAGAAAAAGCCAGGAAGGCTGAGCGAGAGCGCGGTGGGAGAGGCCGGGCGTGCCCGCAGGTGTGCATGCAGGGCTCCGCTCACCCTCTCTGCTGCTATGTGGTTGGAGGTGGGGGAGATAACCAGAGGGTAGGTGCAAGAGGGCAGTCTTCACCCGAAGCTCTCACCTCTCCCCCGTGCTCCGGGGACCTCTAACCCTCCTTCTCCTCTTCCCTCGTTCGCAGAGCTCCAAACACTGGCCAGTCCATGTCCCAATCTTCTCAACAGGCAGGTGTGGCCACATGGCCACATTCTGGCTAATGATGCGGTGTGTGGCTTCTGGGCCATGCTCTGGGGACGGGTGGTAATTGTCCCTTCCACTGTTCCCTCCCTCTAATACTGGAATACAAATGTGAGGGTTGGACTAAGAACAGCTATGATGGGTCATGTGGTGAATGTTTGGAAGCTATTACACTGCTGAACACCAGCCTCCTTCAAGTCCCTGCTTGAATGTCACCATCTTCTGGCACTGCCTCCAACATCCCATTTAAAATCTCACCCCCAGACCCCTTCTCTCCCTCTCTCTTACTCAGCTCTTGTCACTGCCTCCCATACGGAACTCAGGCTTCAGAGCTGCAGGGACTCCTGCCTCCTTGCGTCATCCCAGGGCCGGGCTCTGCTAGGCACCAATACACATTCAGTGAATGAATGAATGTGTGAAGTGCCGCACATGTAAAAGGGAGCTACTGGGGGATGAACCTGAGACGTGGAGGGAAAGCAAACTGGAGCACCCCTGGGGGCCCTGCCGTGGACACCCAAGGACAGAGGGGGCTGGTTCTTACCCAGGGCCCCCTTGCCTCCCCAGCCCCACCTCAGCCGTCCCGCCCTCCTGGGGCTTCTGCCAGGTAGAATTCCGAGGGAGGCCACCTGCCTGACCTCCTGGGTTGAATGACTGGAACCTGGTGGCCAAGAGGCCAGAGCAGGGGGTGGGAAACGCCAGGCCAGGGTCTGGCCCCAGAGTCTCCCCGTGGAAGGCCTCCACCCTCGGTTACTGGGGAATCTTTGGTCCTGGCCCTCAGTGGGCATTCTCAAGGTCCCCAGGCCACCAGCTGCCTCTAGGGTGGCCACACTCCCCATACCAAAGCCTGACCTCCAGCGTCCCTGACCTGTCTCTCTGTAGACCAGCCCTGGAGAGCTGAACCCTGGCGCCTGGGGTGGGGTCTCCGAGGTTTTGCAAGGAGACCCCACGGCTGCGCTCTTCTGAAGAGACTGTAGTGGCTTCCAGAACAAGGTTTCTGCGTCTTGGGGCGCGCAGGGGCGCTCTGCGAAGGTGGGCACAGCCTCTGCCCACGGCCCGACGGCTTTCCGCGGTGCCCGCGCCCCGCTCTGCGCTCCAGGCTGCCCCGCCCGCCCGGCCCCGGGCGCCCCCACCCCGCCGTCCTGGGTCCCAGGCGCTCAGGGTCCATTGGCCTCTCGGGTGCAGCCCATCCGGCCCCGCCCCTCTCGGCCCCGCCCCGCCCTCCCCACCCCGGGCCCCGCCCGCGCCCTCGGCGTCTTTTCAGCGCCCGCACCCGGAGGCCGGGGCTGCTACTGGGGCCACCATGTCCCAGCGCTTCGTGGTGACCCCCGCGGCGGGCGGGGCGGGGGACGCGGGGCCCAGGCCCGGGGGCGACGGCGGTCAAAGCTCCAGCTCCGGCCAGGGCCCCGACGCGGACCCCGCACCCTCCCCGGAGCCGCCGGCGGTGGACGCGCTGCCCATCCTGCGCTACTGCCGAGAGCCGAGCCGCTACTACGGTAGGTACGCCCCCTCGGGGCGCCGCTTCCTCCGCGTCCCGGGCTCAGGGCCGGGTCTGGGGCCGCGGGGCTCAGGCGGTGGCGGGGGATCGGGCGAGAAGGCTCTGGGGCGCTGGCCTCGGGGCCGCCGCGGGGCGCTGGATGGTGTGGAACTGGGGTCCTCCTGGTGCGCCTGTCCGCCTTGCTCCCCCGGGGGAGGGTGTGGGAGGGCCTTGGCTCAGCGCCCCTCCTCACGGCCCCCTGCCTGTCGCCGGGCTCAGACAGGAACCGGTCCTGGGCCGCTCTCCCTGAGGACTGGCTGGTGGCAGCCCCGGGCTCCTAGGCCAAGTCAGCTCTGGTGTGTGGAGGCGGGGACTCGGGGACCACCAGGGAAATGCTGGGCCCTCCCGTGGCCTGACGTGCTTGGGGGACTGCCAGCCCCCGCCCAGTCCCCGCTGTGTCCTCCCCCAGTTCCCCCACCCCTGCCCTTCACCCCTGAGCCCCTACCTGCCCTCACCTTCAGCCTCCAGGCCCCGGACGAGGGCGATGGCGCAGACGCCTATGGCCGGCCCGTCTGCTCGGAGGGCTGGGTCACCGGACACTGTTCAGGCCGCTGGGTCTCGAATCCCACGCTCGGCCCGGGAGCCACTTCCTGGGCTCCGGTGGGGGGGTTGCACACCTGATGGCTGACCACGCAGTCTCAGCCTCAGAACCAGAGGGGGTCCTCCCCGCCTCCGAGGGGCCTCCCCGCTCCCGCAGACCCTGAGCCCCCTGAGCAGGGATTCTGCAAGCGCTGAGCGGTGTGCGTCAGAGCCACTCCGTATTTCTGGGGTGTCGCGCCAGCCTGCATCCCTTCTGGGGGACGTGAGCGGCTGAGACCGGGAGCCAGGTGGAGGGGCGGGCACTCCGGGGGCCGTGGCAGCGAGAGGCTTGGGTCCAGGCTCCCCGCGGGCCCCTGCCCTGCCCCTCCCTCCAGGGCCTCAGCCTGGCCTGTTGGCTGGACCCCGATGGGCACCGTCCCGCATGGGGCTGCTCTCCCGCCCGGCAGGGCCGGGCAGAGGGACACAGCCTGAGCCAGGCTGACCTTCCGACCTTCCTCGCCCGTTGTTGCCCTCTGCGCCCTCTGCGATGCCCACCCTGGGCGCCCAGTGTGCTGGCTTGTGCCCCTGGGGACGCCCTCCACTGGCCTCCTGCCGTCTCCGTGCTCACAGTGATGGGCAGGAAGGGCATCACCCAGCGTCCTTGACGTTGCAGGTGGAGAAAGGGGACCCCCGACCCCAGGACCGCCCCCACCCGCCTCTTCTTGTGGGGCAGCTGTCTGGGCTCAGGCAGGCTCTCCTTCCTCCCCCCACCCCCCGCTGGGGTCTGGACCACCCCGCCCGTTCAGCGTCCAGCCCTCGGGGGTGGAAACCACGCTGAGCCTGGGGCCACTGCCCGGCTGCCCGGCTGATAGACAGCCAGGCTCCAGCGGTGCGGGAGTACACGGTGGGGGGCGGAGTTCACGGGCTCAGCACCCACCAAGGATCAATCCAGCGATTTTCTGTCGTTCCCGCTGGATGAGAACAAAGGCCCTGTTATTTGACGCTGCATTAAGAAGACATCGCAAACTGAGTTGAAAACAGCAAGTGCCGGTCTCGCCGGCGTGCTCAAGGCTGGAGCTAACCCTAACCCTGACCCTGACCCTGACCCTGACCCTAACCCTAACCCTAACCCTGTCCTGGGCTGCCCTTCACCCACAGGTGGCGGGGTGACCCAGGGGCACCCCCTCACGGCGGGGCCCGGGCCGAGGCTGTGTCGGGAGCCCTCCCTGGCCTCCTGGCCGCTGATGAGCGACCGGAGGAGCCGCTGGCCGGGCTGGTCGCCGACTTGGTCCCGTGTGCAGGGCCGGGGAGGCAGCCACACAGCTCGCCTTGGAGGGGCCGGGCGCCGGGGGTGGGCAGGGTCACATGGCCTGGGAGGACCCGGCTGGCAGCGAGTGTGGGGACTTCCCGGGAGAGGGGTGCTGTGGAGAGACCCCGGGGCAGGCCCTCTTGTGGGGTCGGTAGGGTTGCCAGATCCCCCGCTTGCCCCCGCCCTCTTCCGTGTGTCCCCACTCTAAGGGTCACACCGCTCAGAGGTCACGCCTCTCGGAGGCCAGACGCCCCCTCGGCCACCTTCATGTCTCTGTGGCCTGGGGCAGGCTGCCCTTGAAACAGGCCCTGCTTCTCAGGGCCAGTGGACAGCAGCGTGTCACTTCGGCACTTCCAGGAGGGGCCTCCTGCTGGGCGGGCAGGGCCTGCCTGGCCAAGGGAATGTGAGGACCACCCGCCAGCCTGTCCGTCTGCTGAGGGACGCAGCCTGGTCGGGCCTGCCCTGGGCCTGGGGAGGGTGGGCACCACAGGGTCAGCCCCAGGCTGCCCCGGGAAGAGGCGGGTGAGGGCGCGGCAGGGCCTCTGCCAGGGTCTCAGCAGTGCCCATGTGCGGCTTCCGCCTCTGCCTGCTGCTGGCCCGGGCGGGTGGCAGCCTGGGGGTGGGAGGTGCACAGGGGCCCGGGGCTGAGGGGCTCTGGGGAGGTCAGCCCTCGTGGGCAGCCCTGCCCTGTGCCCTTGGAGAGGCTGGGGCGGGGCAGGGCGACTGGCTTCCCTGGTCAGGGGACCGGCCCCCAGCATCGCCCCACCTCCACCGTGATCGGGGGTCAGGCCCTCCGGGAGCCTGGGTGGTTATGCTGGTGGGCGTGGGGCCTGCAGCCTCCCAGGGTCACACCTGGAGGAGTGAAGTGCAGGCCTCTCGCTCAGAACACGCAAGGGGGTGTGTTTGTGCTGTTTCTGTATGTGTGTCTGTGTGTCTAGTGTCTATGCGTGGGTTTGTGTGTTCATGAGCGTCTAGCGTGTGTGTCTTGTGTGTCTGTGTGCCTGAGGATGTCTAGTGTGTGTGTGTGTGTGTGTGTGTGTGTGTGTGTGAGTGTCTGAGTGTGTGTGTGCGTGTGTGCTATCCACTGTGTGTGTGGCCCGGTGCCCACTGCTGAGACGGTGAGGGCCAGGCGCCCGCCTTGGGAGTGACTCCGGTGGAGGACGGCCATGCGCCTGAAGGCACAGCTCAGGGGTGCAGGCCTGAAGCACGCCGCTCCATCCTGAGCTGGGACCAGGGAACCAGGGGCACGTGGGGGACGAGGCCGGAGCCGAGCTCAGGTTCCGCCCACCGCACCCCCTCTCCAGCCCCGACGCCTGCGTGTGTAGGGGGCTGGCCCCCCATCACCCTCTGTGAGCGGGCGGAGCCCCCGCCTGCCTGACACACGCGTGTGCCTCGCCGTGGCTGTGCGTGTGGCTCACGCGGGGTCGCGCTCTCTGGCTGAATCGGGCCTTTCCTGGGGGGAGTGAGGCTCTGGGCTCCTGCCCGCATGGGAGGCGGGCGCCTCCATCCAGGACAGAGGCCGCTGGTGTGGGAGAGCCCGCGGCTGCTGGGCATGCCCCGCCCCTGCCGCTGAAGCGCCGCGTGCGCGTGTGAGTGCCCGGCGCCCAGGCTCGCGGGTGTGCAGCTGTGTGCGTGTTGTCTGTGTGTGCGTGTTGTGTGCGGGCCCCTGTGGGAGCTGGGGAGGATTCCTGCTGCGGCTTACACCACCCCCGGCGCATCCCTGGCTTCCCGTCTTTGCTACTGAACATTCATCTCATCTTTTCCGGGGCTGGGGCCGGGCAGGGGGCATCACAGGTTCTGAGGCACCAGCTCCCTTTACACATCAAACTTTTCTTCAAATAGAGGCTTTAGCTCCCGAGAGCCAGGGCCTGGTGTCAGACAGCAGGGTGGGGCCCCGGCCCCCGATGCCCTGGGTGGGCCCTCTCTGCCCACCGCGCACGTGCCAGCTCATGCGGCAAACAAGCACGAAGGGGTCCCTGTCGGTGGCCACGAGACGCCCTTCGCCCACTGGCCTCTGTCCCCGTGAGCAGGGCTGTGGCCCCAAACAGGCCTGGGCTGGCACTCCAGAGGTGTGTCCATGGGGTTGACTCTTGGCCCAGTGTAGTGATTAAAGGGGTGACTACAAACAGGGCATCAAAGGACACTGTCAAAAGGCAACACACGGACGGGAGGAAGTGCCTGCGACTCATACACCTGATGACGGATTAATATCCACAATATGTAAAGAACTCCCAGAACTCAACAACATCAACAAAATCCAACCACTAAAAAATGGGCAAAGGTCTGAAATAGTCATCTCTCCAAAGAAGACACATGAATGGCCAGTAATCACGTGGAAAGATGCTCAGCTGCACTGGTTATCAGGGAAACACAAATCAAAACCACAGGAGATGCCACTTCTTACCCATCCGAACGGCTGTTAAAAAAAACCCAGACAATCACAAGTGTTGGCGAGAAGGTGGAAATAGCAGCACTTGTGCACTGCTGGTGAAAACGGAAAACATGCAGCCCTTGTGGAAAACAGCCTGGCGATTCCTCAAAAAATTAAACAGAGCTGCTGCCTGACTCAGAGGTTCCCCTCCTGGCTGTGGACCCAAAGGAACTGAAAGCAGGAACCTGAACGGACATCCATGCACCTGCGTTCACAGCGGCATCGTGGAAACAGCCGAGGTACCATCGCCGGACGGGCGGATCCACGGACCGTGGTGTGCACGCAAGAGACGATGTGATTCCACCTTAAACGGGAGGGACGTTCTGGCCTCTGCGACAGCGTGGGGGAATCTTGAGGACTTTGTGCTCAGTGGAGTGAGCCAGACATGAAAGGGCACAGCCTGCCGGGTCCTGCTTCTGTGAGGTCCCCAGAGCAGTCCGGTCTGAGGAGACAGAGGCAGGAAGGTGGAGCCGGGGGCTCGGGGGAGAGGGGAGTCCGCGGTGGTGAGGACAGGGTTTCCCTCGGGAAGACGGAAGAGTTCTGGGGCTGGTGCGCGGTGTTCACACAACAGTGTGGGTGTCCTTAACGCCGCTGAGCTGTGCTTTTTAAATGTCTCAAAGTGTTGTTTTATGCCATATAGATTTTACCACAATACAAAAAAAACCCCAAAAATGAAAACACAGGAGGAGGGCCAGGCAGACAGGAAAAGTAAGTGCTTCCCCAGGCTCCATTCAGCCCAGAGAACCCTGGTCTCCCGTCTTCCATCTTCCGGGAGAGGCCAGATTGATTAAATCAATTCACACAGCAAGGCCCTCCCAGGAGTGGTCCTTTTTAATCTAAATTGCTCTCTGCAGGTGCAGGTTCAGGCCTCTCATAAGACTGTGTTTGTCCACGGGCCTTCCTGTCTCACAGGACTCCGCATGTGGCCCTTCCTGTCCTGGAGGGGCGGGCGCAGGTCAGCATGGTCCTGGCGCTGCCCGTGGCCCGAGCCACCCTGCGGGAAGGGGCGGCGTCCCCCCAGCCTCCCTGCCCGCCCAGGGCCCTCCTCTCTGGATGTGCGGGGACCTCGATGCCGCCCTCAACTGGGGGCACACGCTGGACTCCCCCTCCCCGCACCCCCACCCCTGCCGGCTGTCCCCAGCCACAGACGGGGCGGGAGGTCAGGCCTGTCAGAGGGAAGGGCGGGTGGGCACTGGTGCTCGTGGCCTCTTGGCTTCTTCCCCCTTCCTTGCAGCTTCTGCTGTCGTCTGTCCTCTGCTCAGAGTGGGGTGGGGGTGGGGGCCTGGTCCAGAAATGGGGAAGGCGCAGCTGCCTACACTTCCGCCCTGGATGCAGCAAACCTCCCGGGTCAGAGCTCGGGGGTGAGCTGAGCCTCGTGCCCTAGAGGGGCCTGGGTGCAGGCACTCGAGGCAGGACCCAACAGGCAGACAGGACCCGGCATTGACTTCTGTGCTATGTCTTGGCCACGGGCAGGGAGTGTGCCTGTGTGTGCGCTTGGGTGTGTACATATGTCTGTGCATGCACACGTCTGTGCACGCACATGTGTGCATATGTACACGCGTGCACATGCATGTACATCCGTGTGCACGTGCGTCTGTGTGGGCACTGTGCCTGTGGGCACGTGTGTGTGTACCTGTGTGTGCGTGCACATGTGTCTGTGTGCATGTGTCTGTGGGCATGCATGTGCATTTATGCCTGTGTGTGCGTGTATGTGTGCGTGTGTGTCTCTGTGCACATGTCTGTGTATGCACATGTGTGTGGCAACAGGGGCCCTGTGATGGGCTTAGAGCCAGGCGGCCTTCCCCTCCCGCCGTCCAGCCGCCTCTGTCCTGCTGTCTGTGGGGCTGGCGGGGTGTGGTGCCAGCCTCGCTGACTCCCTGCCCTGAGCCCAGGGAGCAGGGGGCCCTGGCGCAGAAGAGGCCATGTCAGGGAGGTTCACACACAGCACAGCTCGGGGCTTCCCCGGCTTTCTTTGAGGGGGTGCTCGGGACGTTCCGGTGTACCATGGGCTCGCCTCCCGGGCTGTGCGGGCTGCCGCCTTCCAAGGGGACTTCTCAGGGTCTGGAGGCTCCCCAGCCCTGCCCCTGCGCAGGTGGGTCACACCCGCAGGCCTCAGGGGGCTGGCACAGGGCCACAGCCTCCTCGGACCTGTTGGCCTCACAAGCAAGCACCCAGGACCCGGCGGCCACCCCGCGGGGGCAACAGGCGGGTAAAGTCCATTCTCCTCTCTTGTTCAGCTGGTTTGTCTGCACAGAGCTCCACGCACATCCGAAAGGCAGAGTGTGGGCTGTGGAGGGAGGGGGCTCGTGTGGGTGGGTCAGTGGGCAGCTCACTGCCTGGCTCCCTGGGCGGTAACTTCAGCTTGGGGGTGGGGGACAGAGAGAGACGGAGAAACAGGAAGATAGAGAGACTGGGAGAGGCAGACCGAGAAGGGGGCGGGGAAGGTGCCCGCTGAACACTTGAAACGTGGCCGGTGCAACCCAGGAACAGGATTTAGTTTTTAAATTTTTAATTAGTTTAACGTGAAACTTAACTGACCACGTGTGCTCTGCGGCTGCTGAACCGAAAGGTTCGGGTGCCGGGCACACAGCGGGGGAGGGGCCAGGCAGGGGCCCGGGACCACAGGCGGCGGAGCGGGCAGTGGGCGCCCTGGGACTCTGCGATGACAGACGAGCGTGCCGGCCTGCCTGCTGTCCCCAGCATTCCTCCGCCCGGGTCCTGACCCCCCAGGACCTCAGAACGTGACTGCCTTTGGAGACGGGCCTTGACAAGCGATTAAGGTGGATGCGGCCACTAGGGTGGCCTTTGTCCTGACTGTCCCTATGAGAAGGGGAGCTCGGGACACAGACACACAGAGGGACGACCTCCCCACAGACCCTGCCCGGTGCCCCCAGCTCTGCAGCGCCTCCAGCCCCCAGGGGGCACCCCGCTGCCTCACGGGACACTCTGGCAGCCACGGGGGGCAGGGGCCCTGCAGCCAGGTGTCCGCCAACCGCCTCACCTGCGCCGGGGCGCCCGCCCCCCCTCCCGCCACCTGAGCCCTCCCCAGGGCCCGCTCCTGTCCTCGTTGCCTGGAGACCTGAGCGCTCCGGTCCCCCTGGATTCACGAGCAGAGCAGGCGGCGCTGCGATGCTGAGCAAGGCTGTGCCGGGCACACGGGGCCCGCGTCCCCTCCCGGGGGTGCAGGGGGGCCGTGGAGCCTACAGGTAATGCCAGCCACCTGCCCAGGGCTGTTAGTGAGTGCGACCACCCACAGATGCGGCTGCTATCCAGACAGTGGTCAAGAGGGCCCCAGCGCTGGGTGGGGCCAGCCAACGCCAGGGCCGCCTTCTTCAGGAGGCCCCGTCAGAGCCTGTGCAGGTCAGGGGCTGCAGGGTCCTAGGAGCCTGGGTCCCGCCCTGCAGCCTGCATAAGGAGAGACCCTGTCCTCCCCTGGACAAGGTCCCCCCGTTGGCCCGCAGGGAGGGGTCCCCAGGCCCCTGGATCCTGCTCCGCCGCACCCCCTGCTCAGGGTCCTGACCTGCGAACCTGGCCTGGGCCTTGTGGCTCTGGCGGGGTTTCCCAGTCTGACGGGTGTGGGGGCCCCATGGGTCTTGGGGGGGCTGACCCCTGCGGGGGAGCCGTGAGGCCCTCAGCCTGAGCCAGCCTGGCCGTGGGGTGGGGGGTCTGTGCCCACTGCCCACAATGTGCTGAGCCGAGGACATTCCGGGCCACAGTGCAGCATCTGCAGGCCTGCAGCGTGCATCCAGTTGCCCCGGAAATGCTGTTTTAGGGCAGGCTGTGAAGGCATCAGAACGTGGGGTCTAGGATGATGGGGTGGGGGCCTCACGGACACTCGTAAGAAATGCAGGCCTGGAGTCGGGTCGCAGATGTGGAGCCTGGCTGCCCAGGCGTCCGGCACGGCCACGCGGCCCGTCTGGGAGGAGACCACTGTGTGGGGCAGCCTGGTCTGCTGGGTGGGCCAGGCCTTGCTTCCAGAGTCTGCGCGGGCTGGGCGCCCTTGGTGGGGGCTGGGGACTCGGGGAGCCGCATCCTGCACTGCCCGCCCCGCGCGCGTGGGCCGCAGCCCCTGCTCTGGGCACGTGCTGGGGTAGGGGGCACAGGTTTGATGCCACTAGTGAGCTGACTGGTGATCCCCAAAGACACATCGTGCACTCACCCCTGGTACCTGGCTGGAAAAAGGCTCTCTGAGGACGTGGTTCAGGGTCTGGAGATGACGAGGTCGTCCTGGCTTCGCTGAGGGCCCTGGCTCCAAGACGAGTATCCTGGAGAGACACGGAGGGGAAAAGATAAGCACATGGAAGACGGAGGCAGAGGCTGACTGCCTGCAGCCTCAGAAGCTGGTCAAGGCAGGACACACGCTCCCCCGAGCTCTGGCCCCACGCAGGCCTCTAGCCCCAGAGCTGAGCGGACATTTCTGAGTCAGGCCACCCGCCGGTGGTTACGGGTCTCAGCACTCACAGGACCCCACTCTCGAGGGGCGCCTGCGGGGCTGGGCAGGTTTGTCTGGAAGTGCCCCCTGGCCCTGGGGGGTGGGTGCAGAGGAGACTGGGTGCACGACACCCACCTTGCTGGACCCGCCAGGGCCTCCCCACTGGGCAGCATCGTCGTGGCTGCCCTCCAGGAGGCCTCACGTGCGCTGCCGCTCCAGACGCGTGATGGGCGCGGGGGGGACCACTGATGGCAAGTGCAGGGCTGGAGGGGCTGGGGGCGGCAGACCCAGCCCAGACCCCCTCCCCTCCCGAGCACCCTCCCTGCCGTCTAGGAGCCCACACGTCCTCCCTGGACCTGCCTCCCCGAGGGCTTCAGGGGCTGGTCCCGGTGTTACCCCAAAACCGGGTCCACCTCTTGGTGTTCAGTTCAGTTCAGTCACTCAGTTGTGTCCGACTCTTTGCGACCCCATGGACTGCAGCACGCCAGGCCTCCCTGTCCATCACCAACTCCTGGAGCTT
>JADEYB020000026.1:66910813-66927935 GCA_015832495.2 Alces alces
TGGGGAGGGTGGAAGCTCGTGGGGACCCGGGGAGGGTGGAAGCTCGTGGGGACCCGGGGAGGGTGGAAGCTCGTGGGGACCCGGGGAGGTGGAAGCTCGTGGGGACCCGGGGAGGGTGGAAGCTCGTGGGGACCCGGGGAGGGTGGAGCCCGTGGGGACCCAGGGACAGTTGCTGGCCCCACTGGATGGCACTTAGTCCAGAGCAAAGTCCCCACGGCTGCAGGTGCCCAGCCACGACCTGCGGGGCGACGCCTGGGCCTGGGGCGTCAGCCCCTGTGGGAGACCCGCCAAACAGAGAGCAGCAGACCCAGGCCGGCTGCCAGCCTGGAGGGTCCGCCCGCCTGCGGGCTTGCTGGACGGCCCATGCCGGGCTCTCTTTCACCCTGAGCTGATGTCGCCCAGGTCCCAGGCCCCCTCGTGACTGGGGCTGCGGTTCTGCTCCAAGGGAACCCCTGCCACCGCTGCTGTCAGCTCCAGGCCTAGACGGGCCCTGCGGGGCGTGAGGGCTGCCTTCACCAGCCAGTCAGGCTCACAGTCACGGCCACGGCCACGGCCGGACCGTCCGCCTCCAGGGGAGGCCTGTGACCTGGAGTGGGATTCTTCCTTCCCTTGCAGGTTCACGAAGTGGAGGGAACACCCCTGCAGACGCAAGCGCCCTTTGCCCTCGCCCTCCCAGGGGGGGTGGGGCTGGGCTGCTGGGCCTCCCGTCGTCCGACCCGCCGCCAGGCCCCTTCCCGGCCGCCCCAGGCCCCCACCTGCCCCAGGGGTGCAGCCCTGCCCCGATGTCCCTGTGACGCTTGGCCTGCCCACTCACCCCACCCCACCCCACCCCTCTGTCTCCCTGCCCTGGGTGGCAGAGGCCCGGGGAGGATGTCTGCGGGGAGCGGAGACCAGCCCGGCGCCAGGCACCCCCGTGGGGAGGCAAGAGCGAGGCCTGGATCACGGCGGGGTGTGTCTGCAGTGAGAGGACTGTGCGGGGGAGACCGGGCCTCCTGGGGCTGGCCAGCTGGGGGTCAGGAGCCTGGGTACAGCCCCTCCTGCCACCACCCAGCCTGCCCGGGGGCAGGGACCCTCTGGGGAGGCTGCCAGGGACAGGCTGAGGTCTGAGACAGCCTGCTGGGCCTGGGGGCTCAGCTGTGGCCTGGCCCTGAGTTGGGGGCTGCAGGAGCACCCCCCCCCCCGGCCCAGCTGTGGGTGCTGTGGCCTCCCTTCTCTGCCTGCCTGCCAGGCACACTTGATGCCCCTTGCGGTGGCTCCTGTGGCCGTTCCAGACATGCTCGTGTCCTGCCTGGCTTGACCAGGGTCCCCCAGGCCCCACTGGGCCCTGCTCTTGACCACCTGTGCGCCCTGTCCTGTCCCCCCGGGCAGCAGGGACCTCACCACGTTGTGAGCTGAGATTCTCGCATCCCCTCGGCTGAGGTGATGGACCTTGCCCGGCCGGCCGCCCCGCCCCGGGGCAGGTCCAGATGCGGGGGGTGGGGGGGCTGGGTTTCTGGCCGCTCAAGCTGGAACCTGGACTCCGACGACCCCCCCGCAGGGGGTTTGCGCTCACAGGGCCTGCTGGTAACACGCGTGTGCACACGCCTCCGTCCGTGCGCCGGGTTCCCGCGGCCCCCGTGGCCACACGCGGGCTCCTCACCCAGCAGACCTGACCCCTTCCTGCCGCCGCGTTCGAGCCGTGCTTCCTGTTTGTGCTGAGTTGCACGCAACCCAGCTTTTACCACCCGAAACGTTCTTGGCGCACAGCCCTGTCACACCACCCTCCGTGTGACTCCTCATCCCGTGAGGCTGGAGCGCTGTCCCCATGAACACCGACTCCCCGCCCCCAGTCCCAGGAGCCTGACTCCTCTGGGCCCCTGTGTGAGCGAGTCTTGCAGGGTCTGTCCTCCCGGGACTCACGCACATCTCTGAGCACCAGGTCCTCAAAGCTCCCCTGTGCTGGAGCCTGATGTGTGTCCTGGGGCTGGCGAGACGGGAGGGGAGTTTCCAGAACCGTCCACATGTGGGGCCAGCACGGGCCTCCTCTTCAGTCCTCCAGTGGGTCCGTGGTGCTGGAGGGCAACGTCCAGGCCCTGGGGCCCCCCAGTGACTGTCGGGCAAGTAACACGGCCAGCAGGGGCGGGGAGGACGCTGACGGGCCCCCAGGCTGGACCCGGTCCTGCTGCCCCAGCTCTGCCTCCGGCCCGTGCCCCCAGGGGGAGCTGCCTTGTCCGTGGGCTTCCTGGGCCTCTGCCCAGCGTGCCAGGCTCCGCCACTCATCCAGGTTCCTCTCAGATCCGGCCAGGAGGCAGAGGTGTTCCAGCAGGTTCCAACCCTGCCGCACACCCTCACGCCCACACCCTCTCCGATCCGGCCGGCCCCCACTCAGCTCGGGGCGTCTCCCCCACTTCCACCTCAGTGCCCTGCCCCTGCCCTGACCCCTAGACCACCTTCCCTGGACAGATTCCTGCTGGCTCTGTGACGCCCGCCCTCAGGCCCCCTTGGCTGCCCCCATCAGACCGGCCTGGGGGCCTCCCTTGGTTCGGGGTCCTTCTGAGCTGCGCCCCCCCCCCCCCGAGGCTGGGCCATGTGCCCCCTCCTGTCCCCTCCCCGTCATCCTGGTCACCCTTGTCCTCTGCCTCCCCAGCCTCCCCAGGGGCCTCTCGTGGCCGAGGTCCACATGTGTCTGAGGCTGCAGCTTCAGGGTGAGTGGAGGTTCTCCTCTCCTCCCACCTGACGTGGGGGCACGAGGCAGAAGGCTGGCAGGTTTAGGGCCGGGCGTGTCTGCTCCTGGGTGTGGGAGCCCTGAGCTGAGGCCTCCCGGCCTCCCTCTCCCCCCAACCCCACTCTCCTATCCCGTGAAGCTGCCCCAGCCCCCACCCTGGTGCTCGGCAAGGGGGCACCTCCTGCAGTCAGCCTCGCCTGGGGGCCCTGCTGGGCACCTGGCTGGAGCAGGGTTCCAGAGCTGCCGAATCGGCCACCTCGGTGGGGCAGCAAAGAGTCACGAGACGAGAGTCCTGTAAATCGAACTGGTGCACTTTTGAGTGACTTTCACCCTATTTTCTGAATCACATCCAGAAAGGAAGTCGTCAGGTAACACCAGAGGCTTCTTGGGTTTTTCAGGGGAGAGCAGAGTCCCATGCCCTGGGCTGCCCCAGCAGCTCATCCCTCCCCCGCCTCCGTGGGCTGAGCCCTGCCCGCAGGCTCACGGCCCAGGGCTTGCGTGACAGGCACAGCCCAGGTCCCCGACCTCTGCTGACAGTCGGTGTCTTTGCCTCTGAATCGCCCGGTTTCGGGGCAGAGGAATAATGCAGGCCTTGGAAGCAGGCGCCCCTGGCATCTGTGAGTGTAACGCCCGCCGACATCCTTTGTGTTCTCGCGGCATCACGTCAGTTCCACCCCACTCGCCAGGCTGTGACTTTCCCCGAGACGGTGGCTGCTGGGCGCTGTCGTGGTTATTCCCTAGTGCGTGTCTGTTAATCCTCAGCTCCTAATGTGCCCCTCCCCCTTTCCCCTCCGGTAGCCATCAGTCTGTTTCTTTGTTGGGGGGTGTCTGTTTCTGTTCTGTGAATAAGTTCACTTGTGTCTTTTTTTAGACTCACGTGTGAGCGATGAGTTTCCTGCGTCTGACTTACTCTGCTCACTGTAGTCGTCTCTAGGTCTGTCTGTGTCGCTGAGAATGGCATTATTTCTTCTGCTTTTATGGCTGAGCAATATTCCGTTCTATTACGGGCCACATCTTTATCCATTCTTCTGTCGACAGACACTTGATTTGTTTCCGTGTCTGGCTGCTGTGAGCCGCGTCGCAGTGAACACTGGGGCGTGTGCGGCTTTCATTTTCGATGCCCGTCCTTGCAGGCGTGGGAACCAGAGGAGCTGCTGTCCTTGGGTGCCTGAAATACTCTTCCCGTGCGCTCTGGCCTTGCCCCTCCTGTGACCCAGTCCCCTCCGGCCTGGGCCCTCCCGTGACCCCCTCCCCTCTGGTCTGACCCCCTCCCCTCTGGCCTGGCCCCTCCCATGACCCCTCCCAAGCTGAAGTCACGCGGCTTTCCTGGTTCTGCTTTCCGGACATGCGTCCCTTTTCTCCTCGGGGAGCCGAGAGTAGCAATCAGACAGTCTGGCCCTGGGTTTTGTTTTCCTCTGGGCTCGGCGTTCCCTCATATCACAGGGTCTGACCCGTCGAGCTGGTCTCTTGAAGGACCTGGCTCTTGTGTTGGGGCACAGCCTGAGCTGGTGGATTCTGAGAGGCCCGTGTGACCTTGGCAAACTTAAGCGGCAATCAGAGCTTATTTTTAAAATGTATTTTTAACTCATTGCCCTGAGAAAATAGAAATTAATGGCTTGCAGCTTTTATACAAAAAGCCGTTCTCTGTCGACAGAGGCGGGACGTACGCGCTAGCACAGCCTTCTCCGCACTCACGTGACTCGAGCCTGGTGTTTAAGGTTTGAATGAGGTCCCTAAGCCGAGAGATAGCTGTCCAACCCACAGACTGTCCATCAAACGCACTTCCCTTGTCTCTCTCCTCACGGAATCAAAGAAAGCCAAGAAGAGAGGTGGGTTTGGTTCAGTTTGCCAAAGCAGATCTGAAGTTTAAAACTCGGGGTGACGGCTCAGCCTGTGTGGGGAACGTTCAGCAGAATTGGCCACAGCCAGGCCTGTGTGTGTCCCCGCCCCCCGTGACACACACAAGTGTCCCTCAGAGGTTCGCGCCCAGGAGTCTCAGCCGGAGCCACGTGCGACCCCCAGCCCGGCTGCAGGCCTCTCCCCGGGCCCAGGACGGGGGGCATGACCTTGGGGCAGGTCCTGGTCTCGCTATCTGTGCTGTGGGTAATAATAGGGTAGAAATCAGCGCCCTGGGCACTCGAGGGTGGCCCACTTATCTGCGGGCTGCAGCAGCTGTTTCCTTTAAAAGATTGTGAAGTATTTTTGTCTCCACTAGGCTGGCACATGTCAGCAGACGTAGCAGGTCCAGAGAACTGTCCCATGGAGAGTCAGTACCCCCATCTGTTGGGCAGAGTCGGCCACTGAGATGCCGCCTGTCTCCTCCCCGGGGGGAGGTGTGCACATGTGTGCACCTCTGTGTGACTCCTCACCCACAAGGAGTGTAGTTTAAACGCTCGTGTTTCTTGCTTGATACAGACCCTGGAAAGCATTCCCCACGCCTCTGTACAGGGGAGCACGGAGGAAAGTGAGTGAGCAAGAGGTGGAAGGAACCCAGGCGTCCATCGATGGTGATGGATGAACACAGCATGGGCCATTCAGACCATGGAGTGGGATTCCACCTTCAAAGGAAGGACGTCTGAGACTTCCCTGGTGATCTAGTGACTGAGACTCCAAGCTCCCAGTCCTGAGGGCCTGGGTTTGATCCCTCATCAGGGAACTAGATACAACATGCTGCAGCTAAGACCCAGAGCAGCCAAATAAATAGATAAATATTATTTAAAAAAAAAAAGGCCTTCTGATACAGGCTCCAGCGTGGAAGGCTCCCGAGGATCCGCTGTCAGGGAAGGAGAGGCACTGGGCGAGTCCCGGTGTAAAGGCCCAGATGGTCAGATCCACGGAGGCGGAGCCTCTCCCACGAGGGCCTGGAGGGTCAGACTCACAGAGTCTAGGGCGGTGGGTCCCTGGGGCGGGGGTGGGGGTTGGGAGTTGATGTTTAAGGGAGACAAGTTTCAGTTTTGCAATATGACAGAGTCCCAGATATGGAGGTGGTAGTTCAGTTCAGTTCAGTTGCTCAGTCGTGTCCGACTCTTTGTGACTCCATGAATCGCAGCACGCCAGGCCTCCCTGTCCATCACCAACTCCTGGAGTTTACCCTAACTCATATCCATTGAGTCAGAGATGCCATCCAGCCATCTCATCCTCTGTCGTCCCCTTCTCCTCCTGCTCTCAATCCCTCCCAGCATCAGGGTCTT
Organism: Alces alces; assembly: GCA_015832495.2. Classification (NCBI taxonomy): domain Eukaryota; kingdom Metazoa; phylum Chordata; class Mammalia; order Artiodactyla; family Cervidae; genus Alces; species Alces alces. The sequence goes on from JADEYB020000026.1 coordinate 66,916,709, forward strand.
TTCAAATGAGTCAGCTCTTCGCATGAGGTGGCCAAAGTACTGGAATTTCAGCTTCAGCATCAGTCCTTCCAGTGAACACCCAGGACTGATCTCCTTTAGGATGGACTGGTTGGATCTCTTTGCAGTTCAAGGGACTCTCAAGAGTCTTCTCCAATACCACAGTTCAAACGCATCAATTCTTCAGCGCTCAGCTTTCTTTATAGTCCAACTCTCACATCCATACATGACCACTGGAAAAACCATAGCCTTGACTAGACAGACCTTTGTTGACAAAGTAATGTCTCTGCTTTATAATATGCAGTCTAGGTTGGCCATAACTTTCCTTCCAAGAAGGTGTTGGTAGGGGCTGCTTAACCATGGTGGCTCAGATGGTAGAGTCTGGTGGTCTTTCTCCAGTGAGGGCTGCTCACCCCAGTCCACGCCTGGAGCCCCATGCAGCCCTGTCCAGCTCAGGGAGGCGCTGTCCCAGCAGGGGTCCGTGCTGGGTGCCGATCTTCCTTCCCGGGGCATCACGCGGGCAGGAAGGCGTAGCCTCCTCTGGCCTCCTCAGCTGGTACAGCCCACTGCAAGGACCCGCCCCCCATTTGCCTGTTGCTATTCGCGGGCTCGTGCATTGCTTGCCGTGGGCCGACCTGCTGCTGGGAACACCTGGGGCGTCTCTGGGCCCACACAGTTCTGTGGAATTGCTGGGCGGTGACAGAGCCTGGTTTGTAGACCCGCCCGGCGGGGAGCCCCGTGCCCCACCCTCAGCCGCCAGGGCCCGCCCGGGATGGCCCACGGTGCTGGGCACCCGCCCTTCCGCTGGGAGGTCCTTCCAGGGTCCGCACAGGCCTGGGTCAGCTGCCCAGCCCGCGGCCGCCGTGGGCTCTGCACCCACCCTCCTGGCCAGCCGTGTCTCTGAGGTGCAGAAGTGGTCACTGTTCCCCACGGCCACCGAGTGTCTTGGGAGCACCCCAGGTCACGACGGGGTCCCTAGCCTCCACTCCTGCGTGGCCTCCCCAGGAGGCTCCGTGGTAAAGGACCCGCTGGGCAGCGCAGGAGACACAGCAGACGTGGGTTAGATCCCTGAGTCGGGAAGACCCTGGAGGCGGGCATGGCAGCCCACTCCAGTATTCTGGCCTGGAGAATCCCGTGGACAGAGGAGCCTGGCGGGCTGCAAATCCATGGGGTCGCACAGAGTCAGACACGATTCAGTACGCCTGCGTTTTGCAGCCCTGAGCTCAGGCTGCAGGCCTGGGGCCTCCCTGATGGTGAGCCCCGGAGCCACCCCATGGGGTGTCCTGGGAGCCTGCCGGGTGGCTGGGCTTCCCGCAGCCCTGGGGGAACCCACACCACTCTGAGGGGTAAGAGTGGAGCCTGGTCACCGCATCAACAGAAAGGTCCCCAGGGAACCCCAGTGTGGCTCGTGGAACCCGACGGCCTTTGGGAGGACTGCAGGGTTGGGGATCCCCCGCACGCAGGCCAGGCCGGGGTGGGGGACGGAGCAGCAGAGGGGAGCCGTGGGGCCTGAAGGGAGGTCAGGGGCTCCGGGGTTTGAAGCTGACACTCCTGTCGAGCTCCCCAGCCTCGCACTCCGTCCTGGCACAGGAGGCTTGTGCCAGCCTACCCGGGAACTCCCCGGGAAGTGCAGCGGGGGCGGCCGTACCCTGCCCTCGCCCTGAGCCATCCAGGGCCTGGGCTGGGTCTGGGTGGGACTGCAGGGGGCTGGGGGCTGCCCTGGAGATGGCAGAGAGGGGCAGGGTGGGCGAGAGACTGGGCTTCGAGCCCCAGGGCCCTGAGCGTCACCTCTGCTCTTGGTGGCCTGGCCGCTGGGCACTTGGCCAAGGGTGAGATGAGACAGGAGCACATAGACGGGGTGGACAGGAGGCAGCGTCACACATGTGCGTGGCCGAGGGCTCCCAGGGTCCCTGTGGGGCTGGCGGCCCTCGGGGGTCAGGGTCAGGGTGATGAGGGCCCTGGACTCCCAGGCCCCAGGCCAGGGTTGGGCGGGGCCCTCAGTGACTGCAGGACTGGCTTCTGCAGCCGGGTCCCGCTGCTTGAAAAGCGCCATGTTGTCAGAGGTGCGTCCCTCAGCGTCATGGTGAGACTTGGAGCATCCTGTGGATCAGGGGAGGACTTCTTCGAGCTTGCCTGGGACGTCTTAGCTCCGTGTGCGGTCTGAGGTCCACATGCGCATCTGTGCTTTCCCAGGGAGGGTCTCACAGGCCAGATCTGGTTTCACAAAAGTGCTGTGGGGCTGGCCTGCTGGACCAGGTGTCACGCACGACCCCGCCCTCCCGGGGCCCTCCCCCACGCGGGCAGGGCTGGGCGCCCCCTTTGAGAACACTCCGAGCAGCTGGGCCCCCTCTCTCCCTGTCCCCCCGCAGATCTGGGCCCTGACCCTCTTGCCGATAAACCCGCTGGAACAACCCCCAGAAACAGCCAGCGTTATCGGGGTTTCAGCTCAGTTCAGCCCCCTGGGTGGGGCCATGGCCTGCCTGGTCCCACTCTTGTCTCTCCTGGTGGGGTGAGCCCCATCTCAGGGTCTGTCACAGCCAGAGCGGCCTTCCTCGGCCCTGGCTGGCGGCTGAGCTTGTCCAGTCGTCTGAGCGTCCTGCAGGCCGAGGGCCAAGAATCCGGCTGGGCCCAGCCAGGTCCAGTGTTTCTCTTCACCACCCCCGTCCCTTCTCTGCAGGGTTTGGAAAGCTCTTTGCAAAGTCCTCAGATTACAGGGCCAACTTTCTCAGGGTGGGGACGCCGCTTTCTCATCAGGGGCTCTGGGTCCTGCTGGTGGAACTCAGGCAGGAGCCGGGAACCTGAGGCTCTGCTCCCCCTACCCAGCCCGCATCCCACCCCGGCCGGGGCCAGTGAGGACTGTTCCCAGAGCTGACAGTGAACGTTTGTTCAAGATTCGTTGAAAAGAGGCTACTGTGGAGCTAGAGGGCAGGCTGCGTCTTGGACTTTAAAGGAAGCGGGAAGCCCTCAGTTGTTCTAACTCGGGAGTCCTGGGGGTGAAGTCACAATACAGGCGAGGAGGGTACTGCCCACCGGCGTGAGGCCCCCCCAGCCTTGGGTGGTGGGCAGTGAGATGTGCCGCCGGCTCCGTGGGGTCTCCTGGACCGTCTACCCTGCGACTGGCTCCCAGACCTCCAGCGCTCAGGCCCTGGGCTTGCTAAGCCGTGTGTTGGTTTAATGTCATTTCCTTTCCTCCACCCCGCCAGGTCTCGGGGGTCTGCTGGTCTTTAGCACCACCCCGACGGACTTTGCAGGGAGGTGCCGCCCAATGCTGTTTGCGCCCTGCTCCCGGAGGCCGAGGGGCAGGGTGGGTGGGCCTGGGGCATCCAGGCACCAGGATGAGCCGGCCTCTCAGCCAGCAAGCAGAGGACGTCCTCAGCTGGGACAGGCAGGGCCGGATCTCCCCGGGGGGCGCCGAGGCCGTGGAGACAGCGTCCAAGATACCGCGGGCCCCTTGGACATGAGGAACTTTTCTTGTCTGTTCTGTTGTTTCACTTGACGTCTAGCTGACTTACAAAGTTGTGTTGGTTTCAGGTATCCAACAAAGTGATTCAGTTACACACACACATTCTTTCTCAGATTTTTTCCATTATAGTGTATTACAAGACGCTGAGCAGAGTTCCCTGCACTATATAAGTAGGTCCTTGATGTTTGTTTCTTTTACATATAGTGAAAAAAGGAAATTTATTTACCGAGAGCTATAAAACGATTTTAGTTTGAGAAAACCCCAAACCGACAGGAAAGTGCAAGGGCCCACGTGTGCCCCGGCGCAGTCCTCGCCCGCCGCACCACCCCCCCAGCCCTTTCACCTGGAAGCAAAGAGGGCTGGGTTCTGTTTGCTCCTTAGGTGGCAACGACGTGATTCTGGAGCCAGGCATTGTTCCACGGGACCCAGAGCCAGATGGGGCCTGGGCTGGCAGCCTAGCTTCAAACTGCCGGGCTCCTGAGTGGGAGGGACTTGGGTCCCCAAGGGGGAGCCCCGGGGTGGGGGGCCTGGACTTGGGGTCACAGTGTGGGGTGGGGGGCTGGATGCAGGGTCACCCACAAAGGCTTCTGCAGACTCAGCGCCGACTGCCACCCCGAGTTATTGCCGCCTGTGGGCACGGGTGGGGGAGGTTTTATTGGCAGGCCCCGAGGGCAGGCGGGCTGCCAGCCTCCTCACAGCCCGGGCGGGTCTCAGCTCGTGGTGGCCCTGGGAGCTTGCCAGGAGGTCTATCCCTCGTGTTGCAGATGAGGAAACTGAGGCCAGAGGTCGCTGGCAGGGGCTGGGGTCGGCCCTTGGGTTTGCCGCTCTCTCTGGACTGGCTTGTGTCTGTTGGGGGCGGCGGGTGCATCCCAGGCCCAGGGCAGGGGCGACCCCTCTCTGAGCCACGGTGGGCGGGGTCCTCATAGGTGACGAGAGGGTCTGTGCCCCCCACCCCTCAGCCCCGCAACTGTGGTGCCATCTTCCCCAGGGAACTGGCCCTTCCCAGAGAATGTCTGGGGACCCTCCCCCACCTGCAGGAGGGTGGCAGTCACCCAGCACCATCGACAGCCCGGAGCTTGAGGCTCGGCCTGGCTTTTTCATGGTGAGTCCCTTCCTTCTCCTCGATCGCTAAGTACTTCGAAGGCCACCTCGAGGAGTTACGGCCTCTGTGTTTGGGGGCCTCATTGTAACTGGACGCTTGCCTAGTTTCAGGGGCAGACTGGCTGACCGTATTGTCCCAGTAGGGACTCTGCTCCTAGGGAACAGAGAGGAATGAGGAAGTGCATTTGGAAGCCAGCTGACACTGAAGAAGGCCGACCTCTGCCGTCTGACACGCTGGCCCCTTCCACAGGCCTGCAGAGGCCCCTCTGCACAGGCAGGCCAGCTGCACCCCCTCCTCAGAAGGCTGGTGCCGGGTAGGGGTGGAAGCCTTCCCCGTGGGCCCAGCAATCCGGGGCTGGGGTGGGAGTCTAGACCGCCTCACTGCTTCTTTTGTCTTCCATGGGGATCGGCTTTTCTGGGCCTGGCTCTCTGCGGTTTGGTTGTTGACAAGAACCCAAGGCAGGGAATGCACAGCCAGATCCCTGAACAGAGATCAAGATAAAGCCTCCTGCCTACAGCCCGTAGCAACCCCAGGCCTCAGTAAACAGTCAGCCTGCAGTGCAGGAGACCCAGGTTCAACCCCTGGGTCAGAAGGCCCCCTGGACGAGGACACGGCAGCCCACTCCGATATTCTTGCTGGGAGAATCCCTTAACGTCCATAGCAAAGTCAGACAAGACAGATCAACTAACACTTTCACTTTCCTGCCTGAGGCCAGGAGCAACCCCAGGCCTTTTCAAGCAGGATTTGGGCCTGCTTGACCCATTACGGTGCCCTGACCTCGCTGCCCACACCACCTACGTGTCACCTCATTTTTGTAAAAATGTTTTTGGGGTGACCCACTGCACCCAGCTGCTGAAACTCTTTGAACTCATTTCTCTTCGATGGACTTTCGGCCTTTGCCAGATTTCCTGTGTCTTTAAGAGACTCCAGGGTGCTTGGAGGCCACCTGGCAGGTGACACCCTGGGTCTGGCGGCCCACCTGTGCCTTCCGTGCTTCAGCTTCCCTTTCCCAGGGGCCTCCCCAGACCAGACCGACAAGGTGGGGCAGGGCGGGCTCCCTGAGCCGGCAGGGATGGGCCTGGGGTCCCCGGTGGGCGGGGGTCCCATGGCAGAGCGCCTGGCGATCTGTGTCCGGCTTGTGTCCCCCCTCTGCTCGCTGGGGAAGCACTTCCCTAAACCGAGCTCTGTGTGAGTCAGGCAGGGGGGAGGGGAGACGCGAGGGGTGGGCAGTCGCCCTCTCGGGTGAGGGGCCAGTGAGGCCGGAAGGGGTCCAGCTGCGGGCAGCGAGCTGGCAGTGAGGACGCTAAGTGGGCAGAGGCCTGCGCCGGACATTGGCAAAGCGGGCAGCGCCGGAACCGAAAGTCAGCCGCTGGGGCGGGGCCGGCCGGGGGTCCGGAGGCGGCGGCGGCCCCCAGCGTGCGGGCCGGGGGCGGGGTTCTCAGCGGAGGGCGCCCGGCTCGGTCCCGGGCGCACAAACTTCGCCCGGGCCGGCGGGCCGGCAGGTGCGGTCACGTGGGGCGGGCGGGCCGGGGGCGGGCCGCGCGGACCCCGCCCCTGCGCCCTGGTCCGGCCGCGTCGGCGGGAGCGGGCGGAGCCGCGCCCGAGCGCGCGGAGCCGAGCGGAGACTGCAGAGTGGCCGGAGCTCCGGGCTCGCCATGCCCACCAACTTCACCGTGGTGCCCGTGGAGGCGCGGGCGGACGGCGGCCAGGAGGAGGCGGCGGAGCCGAGCGAGGCGCCAGGCCCGCCCGAGGGCGGCGAGCCCGACTGCCCGAGCCTGGGTGAGCGCGGCCGCACCTGCCCGCGGGACAAAGGCGGAGGCCCGGCTGCGCGGGGCGGCGGGCCGGTGGGGGAGGCCGGGGCCGGAGGGGAGGGCGTCTCGGGAGGAAGGGGCGGCTGCGGGGCGGGGAGGCGGACGGCGCGCCCAGAAGGGCTGTGGAGCTGCTCTCCGCCCCCTCCCGGGCCCCGCCGGTGCCTCTCACTCCTCGCTAGTTCCCACCACTTTGCCTGCCCCTGCGGTTCCCCTCTCGTCGCCCCGTCTCCTGCCTACCGCGGCCCCCTCCCCAAGCTTCGTGGTGGGGGCGCAGGGCGAAGGCTTCAGGGGCGGTGGGCTCATGTCTCTCCCCACTGCCGCCCCGGCCCGGGACCCAGGAAGCACCTTTCCCCTACTCGGGGTGGGGTCGTGGGGAGGTGCGAGACGCCCTGGGTAGCTATGGAGACGGAGGAGGGCCTCTCCGAGAGCGTCCCCACGCCCCCCGGGTGACCTGGTGTGACCTCCACCCCCGGAGAGGCCGAGGGGGGCGGAGTGCTTGCCTGCTTCCTTCCCGGCCGCCTCTGCTCCACTGCGCTCCCCTTGCTCTGGGGCAAAGGGCCGCCAGGCAGATAAGCTGCCGGGAGGACCAGCCCACTGCCCTGTGGGGTCCTGGGCTGGAAGGACCTGCCGGGCGGGGAAAGCCCTCCTCCACCCGCCACAGAGCTGTGCTCAGACCGGGTCCTCCTGCCCCTGTGCTTCTGGAACCCAGAGGTTTCTGGCACTTTCACTTTCTCTTGGTGGAGGTGGGGGGCGGAGATCCCTGGGATCCCCTGCCTGCTTCTCCATCACCTGGCTCCAGGCCCCGACTTCCCTGGGGCTGGTGGGTGGGTCACCTGAGGGCGCTGCTTCATCTCCAGGCTCAGGCCCCGTTGAAGTTGGGGTCCCTGCAGCATTGGGGAGCGGGTGACCAGGCAAGAAAGACGGTGACGCCAGGGCAGGCGACAGGTCCTTCAGAGCCGCCTCCAGGACAGGAGACCGGGCCCTCCCTGGGGCTGTGCACCCTCCTGGTCCGCAGGGTCCTGGCCCTCCCTCGGGGTCCACCTGCTTTCCTCTGCCCAGAGCTGTGGGACTGGGCAGGGCTCCAGCCAGCTACCCGTGGAAAGCAGGCGGGACTTGCAGGTAGAGTCCCCGAGCCCAGCCTTCCCCACTGCGGCTCCAGCTAGTGGGCTGGCGGCCTCCCTGGCCCCCAGGAGCCATCGGGTCCTCAGGGGACCCTCACCGCCCCCCAGGGAGGCAACCCTCCCTCCCCTCCCCCCCCCCAGCTGGCCCCTTCTCAGGCGGGCCTCAGTGGCTATCTGCAGAGCTGGATGTGGCTGCAGGGGGGCCGCGAGCCCCCCGCCCGCCCTCCGTCTGAGGCTCCTGCTTTCTCTGCCCCAAGCCCACTTCAGCCCCTGCCTTGGGCTTGTCTAGAATCCCATTTGCTTACGTGTTCAGAGGCAGGGGCCCCAGCAAACGCCGCGTATGGGCAGCTTATGTGCCTGTCGACAAGCCCTCTGGGCTCTGAGTTGACCCTGGCACTTGAATGAGCTGACACAGAACTGACCCTGGGACTTCGCTGTCCTTCGCTCGTGTTGCCTCAGAGAAATGGCGGTGGGGGCCTTGGTTCCCTGGGCAGAGCCCCCGAGAGGTCGCAGGAAGGCGTGCTGTTGCCTTTCGGAGTCTGCCTGAAGCAGACCACAGCGGTGCCCAGAGAGGCCCTGTGATAGCCAAGGCATTGTCACTGTGATGGGGCGACTGGGAAGCAGCGCTCGTCCTGCTGGTTGAGGGGCCCGTCCGTCCTGCTTCTGCAGCACGGAACCGCTGGTGGAGGCCCTCTGCAGACCCATGTGCGGGGTCCTTGCCCCCCTGGCCCAGCCCAGGGCCGTGCCTACTCAGGGTCACTGAAGCTCCTTCCCAACTCTGTGGCTGGCCCTTGAACCCCCTGGGAGGTGCCTGGCTTTCCTGGTGGGCCTCCTGATGGTGCTGGTGAGACAAGCTCAGGGAGGCCCTCCTGAGCTGGAGCAGGCTGGAAATAGGCATGCAGCCCCAGGGTGAGGGCCGGGGGCGGGTTGCCCCCAGGAAGGAAAGGGGCAGGGCTCACTGCTGCAGCCTTCTTGGCTGACCTGGAATTTGCCTGCCGGCCTGAGCCCTTGGGCCTGGCGCACAAGCCCGTGACACACGGAGGCCGCCTAGCTGCCTGCGCTCCCCTGCGCTCAGGGCCAGGCCCGCGTGGGGCCCTGTGGTCAGCGTGTGAAGCCAGGGCCCACTTCCCAGCTGTCGGAGGCCCAGGCCTCCATCAGGGTGCGGTGGCCAACACCCGAGTCTTGACCTTGCAGTGCCGCTCCTGTTCTGACCTTGGTTGAGTCGGGCCGGCAGCCTGGGCTTTAGAGCTGGGGGGAGGCCAGCGGGCAGTGGGGGGGTGTCCAGTGTTGGGAAGGTGTTGTGTGTGCCCCCAGGGTGGTTGCCGGACCCCGCCAGCCCCTGCACAGGGGGTCCCGCCCGGCTCCCCCCAGACCCTCCCCTTCCCCGGCTCTGTTCTCACTTCCCCTTCCTCGCTGGTGCTTCCTCTTTGGATGCCTTTCCTGTGATTTCCTGCTCTGCGGCTCAGGCCCTGAGGGTCACCTGGGGGCTTCCTTGACCTCTGCGGAGCCGGCCCCCGGAAGCCCTGGGGGCATCATCTTGGGTCCTGCTGGGACTGCAGGATTCTGGGCTCTGTGCTGCCCATTGCCCAGTGTGGCCGTGGCTCTCAAGGGGCTGCCCTGGGCCAGCCAGAGCGCGGAGCGGAGCTCTGGGCGAAGGACGTGAGTACGGCCGCAGGGGCCCAGGACCAGCCTGCGGGGTCTGTCCCACAGGTCAGGCGTCAGCGTTGCCCTGTCCTGGGGCTCCAGGAAGGAAGGGCTGCGGACGCTGAGCAGGAAGGGCTGACCCCGGCCCGTGTCCGGCACCCCCGCCGTGGGAATCTCTGTGGGCGTTCTGGGCTCCAGACTCGGGAGAGTCGTGATGCTGGACAGAGGGCGCGGGAGGGCCGGATTCCATCTTTAAAGGCGCAGGACGGCCCAGGCCTGGACGCTCACAGGGCGGGTGGCCTGCGGCCTGGCTTCCCCGTGCCTGTTGAGGCTCTGGGGCCACCTCCAGGCCACGGGTCCTTTTCTTGGAAGCTGGGAGAAGCGGTCTGAGTTTCCTTGCTGAGCCCCGCAGACCTGCGTGTGTGCTTGTTTGCAGGCGTGCGTGAGCCTCCGCGTGGAGGTCCCCGGGGCCAGGTCATGTGTGCTGGGGTGTCTGCGTACGGTCGACAGCTGGAGGTGCTGCCTCCTGAGGGTGCCCATCACCGTGGGCCGTGCTGGCCCCGCTCGGATGCCTGTGCCCGGATCTGAGTCCGTTCTCTGCTCACGTGCCCTCGAGTCCTGTGAGGAGCCTTAGACCCCACCCTGGGGTCTTTCCTCTGGAATGCCCCCGGACCCCCGATCTTGATGCTGTGCTGGGTGGGTGTCTGAGCTGTGGACACCAGTGGTGCTGGCTGCCTGAGTCTGGGTGTGAGAGATACTCCCGAGGGTCTGTCTCTGACAGCAGCCCCCCCAAGGGGCTGGACGGGCCCGGGGCCTCTGGGCATTAGTTTCCAGCAGCTGCAGTTTGTTCCGTGAAGGTTGTGGAGCATCCACCCTGGTCTGTCGTGGCCCAGGGACGTCAGTGAGTGAGCAGGGCGTCTCTGCGCCGTCTTGGGGGAGGGTGGCTGTAGGAACCAGCTTGTGATTTAGGGTACAAGGGAGGACTGGAGCTTCATGAGCCGCTGGGCGTCAGGGTGGCGTCTCAAGGGGACGCTTCTGCGCCGGCAGGGAGCCGCAGCCCTCGGCCCCACCCGCACAAAGAGCACAGCTGCCCGGCCTGTGACGGTCCCGCCCGGCGCCTCCTAGCTGCAGGCCCCCTGCCCTGGGAGCGGCTCCGTCCAGGGGAAGCCAGCACCCACCTGCCTCTCTTGCCCTGTGATGGTCCCGCCCAGCGCCTCCTGGCTGCAGGCCCCCTGCCCTGGGAGCGGCTCCGTCCAGGGGAAGCCAGCACCCACCTGCCTCCCTTGAAGGTGGGCTGTGGCCTCCAACTGGGAGTGGTTGGCCCTGCAGACAGGCTCTGTGTGTGGCTTCCTCCGGTGATGGGGCGCGTGTACCTGTGCTGGGCCTGGCTGCCTGAGTAGACCAGAGGGATGCAGGCTGTCCGACATTTATACAGACCAGCAGTCTGCCCTCCAGAAATTCAGCTCCCTGGGATGCAGCCCCTGGGTGGGGGCGGGGGAACCTGGCCTAAGACCAGTCACCTCAGGGCGGTGACTCAGGGCCTGAAGCCACGGGACACTGAGCTGACCCAGGGGGAATCCACCGAGAGGCGGCTGGAGCCAGCGGGCGGCACGCCTGTCGGGGTCGATGCTGTGTGTGTGCGTGTGTGTCTGTGCATGTCTGTGTGTGTCTGTGTCTCTGTGTGTATGTGCATGTGTGTGCATGTCTGCATGTCTGTGTGCATGTCTGTGTGTGTGCGCGTGTGTCTGCGTGTGCATGTGTGTCTGTGTGTCTCTGTGTCTGTCTGTGTCTCTGTGTGTCTGTGTGTTGTCTGTGTGTCTGTGTCTGTGTGTGTCCATGTATGTTTGTCTGTATCTGTGTGTGCGTGTGTCTGTGCATGTCTGTGTCTCTGTGTGTGTCCGTGTATGTTTGTCTGTGTCTGTGTGTGCGTGTGTCTGCATGTGCATGTGTGTCTGTCTGTGTCTCTGCGTGTCTGTGCGTGTCTGTGTGTGTCTGTGTCTGTGTGTGTCCGTGTATGTTTGTCTGTGTCTGTGTGTGCATGTGTCTGTGCGTGTGCATGTGTGTCTGTCTGTGTCTCTGCGTGTCTGTG
>JADEYB020000026.1:66928840-66954159 GCA_015832495.2 Alces alces
GGCGTGTCTGTGTGTGTCTGGGGCTCCGGCTGGAGCATTGCCAGATGTGTGGGTCCCTGGCAGTCCTGGGCAGAGAGGCGCTGTGTGCTCCATGGGCTCCCCCAGGGAATCAGGGCCCGGAGGCCAGCGGGGCGTGTGCGTGGAGGGGCCGCTGTGCCCAGTGAGCCAGGCCTGCTCACCGCCCCCTGCTCCGCAGCGGGCTGGGCTGAAGGAACACACTGCTGCCCCAGCACGGGGAGACCTGCTGGTTGGCGGTGCCCCGAGTCTTGTTGGAGAGCGGGGTCCCCTTCTCACCCTGGGATTCAAGGGGACCAGCAGCCACGGGGATTATCAGGGTATTCAAGTAATTGACTCTAAAAGTCCACTGCTTTGGGCTTCCCAGGTGGCGCTAGCAGTAAAGTAAAGAGAAAAGAAAGTGAAGTTGCTGTGTTGTGTCCGACTCTTGGGGACCCCGTGGACTGTAGCCCGCCAGACTCCTCTGTTCACAGAATTCTCCAGGCAAGAACACTGGGGTTGGTTGCCATGCCCTCCTCCAGGGGATCTTCCTGATGCAGGGATTGAACCCAGGTCTCCCACACTGGAGGTAGATTCTTTACTCTCTGAGCCACCAGGGAAGTTCTGTGGTAAAGGACCAGCCTGAATGCAGGAAACACAAGAGAAGCAGGTGCAGGTTCCATCCCCGGGTCAGGAAGATCCCCTGGAGGAGGAAATGGCAACCCACTCCAGTATTCCTGCCTGGAGAATCCCATGGATGGAGGATCCTGGCAGGCTAGGGTCCACAGGGTTGCAAAGAGTCGGATATGATTGAGCGCCTTAGCACACCACTTCCCCTGTGTGGAGGCGGGCGGTGGGCTGGTAAGCTCTGTGCCTGGGGGTGTGTGGGGGAGACTCACTGGGCTGCTGGGGGCTGGCCCAGAGACGGTGATGACTCGTAGCCCAGTCAGGGCTGCGGTCCCCAGGGTCTTGGTCTGCTGCAGTTCAGGGCGTCTCAGCCTGTGCAGCGGCAGCCGGCTTGGCCAGAGGTGTCTGTCAGGCTGGACGCCGTGGGTGAGGGGCTGCCCTCCGCTTCCTGCCCCGAGTCTATGGGGATGGGGCTCTGCCCAGCGGCCGCAGCCTTAAGCCAAGCCCGGCAGGTCCTGGTGCCTGGCTGGGTGACCTCTGGGTCGGCCTGCACTGCCGCGCCGGGGGATGGTGGCCTCGGGTGGGGCTACCTTCCCAGGGCCTGTGGTCGGGCTCGGGGTGGGGATCAGAGCCACAGGCTGTGGGTGGATGTGTGTCACCGGCCAGCCACCCGGGATCTCCATCCCCGGCCGCACACGCGTGAGGCCGCAGGGCAGGGCCTGCTGTCCAGCGGTGAGTGTGGACTGTCGTCTCTGCAGCCACTGCCTTCGGGCTGAAGAGGGAAGAGCCCCCCGCCACCCTGGGGCCCGTGAGAGTGAGGCCAGGCCAGGTCTGGGGCCTGGCGGGAGTGGACGGCGCCCCGGCATGGCAGCTGGGCCTGGGGCCTTGCGGTCTGCGGCGGGCGGCGGCCGTGGGCTCCCTGCTCGGGGGCCTGGGGCAGCGCTGCCTGCAGAGAGAGCAGGGCATGAAGGGTTAACACCTTTCTTTTATGAGAAAGTGGGCGCTCCCTCAAGAGCCAGGCCTGGTCTGTGCAGATAAGCTGCGCTGCGGTGGGACCAGCCCAGGAATGAGACGCCCTGGCTCCCCCATCCATGGCCGCTCCCCCGTCCAAGGCGGCCCGCGCTGTGTTGGGCCCGGAGCCCACTGCCAGGAGCCCCAGTGAGTGCCCCGTCCAGGTGCCCTTGTGGCTGGGGGGGCGGGGGTCTGCAGCTTGCCCCCGGCCAGCGGGCGGGAGCCATTGGTGCGGGGTCTTGCCATGGGCCTTGGGCATCTGCACGGGGCCAGCTACCCGCGCCTCTGCTCGGGCTCAGAGGCGAGGCCCTGGTGTTTCTGCTGGGGCCCCGGCCTGCGTTTGTTTCCTGTTTTGGGGGTGCTTTTTGAGAACAGAGTTGGGGGGAGGTGGAAGTTCTGCTTCTGAGCTTCGCGCAGCCGGGGTGGGACCTGTGACCCTGCGCCAGTCTCCTGGGCTCAGGTTGTCCTTGGGCCACATACTGAGCAGGGAGCTGGATGGGCCTGTGGGCCTGCGCTTGCCCCTCGCAGCCAGGACCTCCCCCTTCTGCCCAGCCTGCAGCTGCTCTGCAGCCAAGCCTGTCTGGGGTCTGCATGCGGTCAGCGTACGGCTGTCCCCCAGGGTACCATCTCTCAGGTGTCCAATGGAGCGGGCTGTCCCCTGGGGGGTCAGGAGGCCCCTCAGAGACCCTGCACCTTGCTGAGGCTTCTCACCCTGCCTGCTTTCCTGCCCTGGAGCCAGCCTGTCCCAGAGGTGACCCTTGGATCAGGCCCGGTTCTCAGGAGGCTCATGGGCCGGGTCGGTCCCTGGGGAGGGATCGTGTGGCGCCAGCATCAGAGGAGAGGAGCACGGGGTGGTTCTTGGGTTTCCTCCTCTCTCTGAGCGGGGGTCTTGACCACAGCCAGATGGAGCCTGAGCCAGTAACAGGAGCCGTCCCAGGAGGCCGCGGGGCGCCCGCCTCCCGCCCTGGCTAGGCCGGCCCTGCACCCCACCTAGGCTGGATCACAGTCTCGGGTCCCCGAGAGAGGAGCGGCCGCGGCAGTGACGTGACCAAGGGGGGGCGGGGAGCCAGGTTCCCCGAGTCCACCGGTGGCCCTCACCGCCTGGCACGGGGTCAGGTCCAGACGGGAGGAAAGTCCCTGGAGCACGCTCTGCTCTGGAGGCGCCAGCTCCGCGCCGAGGGCTGTGTGTTGACCGTGCCTCTGTGTGTGCCCCGGCTCTCTGGCTGCTTCTCTCTGTTGGCGCCTCTTGGAAGCCGAGACACCCGGAGCCTCCCCGTCTCGGCAGGGGGTGTCTTTGGCCCGCTGTTGGGGTGGTCATGGCCTCAGTCCTGGTTGAAGGGCAGCCATGTTCCCCCAGCCCTGCAGCCATCCTGAGTCCTTCTCTCTGAGCACCCCCAGTCCTTGGGGTCTCGTAGGAGGACCTTTGTCCCAGGGCTCTGTGGGACAGCGTGGGAGGCGGCGGTGGCGGGTTCGGGGCAGTGAGCGGGACACCCGGGCCGGTGGGCCTTTCCCCGTGGCTCTGCCACCCGTTGCCACTTTCAGCTCATTCCCGGTCGCACCAGGGTGCTGATGGCGGGATGCCCCTGGGAGTGAGTGCCCTTTCATGAGGGCCTTTCGGAGGTGCCGTGAGCAGGCCCTGCCCGCCTCTCCACGCTGAGCTCTCCTGCCCGCCAGGCGCTGGCTCTGGGCGGTAAGCCAGATGCCAAGCACACGCGTGCGGAGGGCGCTCCCGGTTGGGGGCGGGCTGCTGGCCCGCCTCCCGCCCTGCACCGTGGCCCAGGGTGGGGCGACACTGCCCATACCTCTGCCAGGGGGGCTGTTGGTGGCAGGGTTGGCTCGGGGTGGGCCAGAAGGGCTGGGTGCACAGGACAGAGACTACATGTGCCAGCTCGTGTCACCCAGCCCGGCCCCTGGCACGTGGCATCTCGGCATCTGCTCCTCCCCGAGACGGCACGGGGGCCTCTCAGGCTGAGAGCGAGGGTCAGGGAGACCCGCAGAGGCTCTGGTGCTCGGGGCTCGTCCACCTGTGGAGGCTCTGGGGGGCTTGTCCACCTCATGGAGGCTCTGGGGCTCGTCCACCCCTGGAGGCTCTGGGGGGCCTGGGGTTCCTCCACCTCATGGAGGCTCTGGGGGCCGGGGCTCGTCCACCCCTGGAGGCTCTGGGGGACCCGGGGCTTGTGCCCCCGGAAGAGGCTCTGGGGGTCTGGGGCTCGTCCACCTGCCGCCCCCCTCGCGGCTCCCAGCTGTGGGCTGGAGCATCTGTCTCCCGCCAGAGCCCCGTGTGGGAAGGCTGGCCGGCCCTCCAGGAACGGATGCTGGGGGAGATGCCTGTGCCGGAGGCGGTATCGAATGGAGGGGCCATGGGCGGCTCTGTCCTCGCTGCAGAACAAGTTACTGTTTCAGCCCCAGACTTGCTGTGAGAGCATGGAAGCCCCCGGGCTCGAGCGGTTCAGTTTTTCCGGCCTGATCGCAGGGTGCTGCTTCTGGGCTCATGCCCCTCGGGCCGTGCGCTGGTGGCCAGGTCCTGGATGTCAGATCCAGCGTCGATCCTGGTCGAAGAGCATGGAGGGCAGGGGGCGCTCGTTAACTCTGGCTATCGTGGGACCTGAAACTCCTGGTCCCAGCCCTGGGTGACTTGGAGGAGAGCCCGCCGCAGGGGCCGTGGCCACAGCCGCATGGGGAGCCCAGGGAGTGGCCGGTCAGGCTCACCACGAGGTCCGCAGGTGGGGCTGCTGTGCTGGAGGTGCCCTGCGCCCCCCCGGGAGGACTGGGTGCCCCCCGCCGCCCGCACGCCTTTGCAGGCCGCCCACGCCCAGCAGCGGGAAGCAGTCATGGCCCAGCTAACCCTCAGGAGCGCCTCTGGCCCTGAGTGTGGGGGCCTTTCCCGAGACACGTGCTGAGCCCCAAACACCGGCCTGGGGAGGGGGAGGGGGAGGAGCCGCTTCCCATGGGGCCTCGGCGGTCAGGGCTCTGACCGAGGCTCTGCCCCCGCCTGGTCCCGGCCACCCCCACACCTTGCAGAAGGCCCTGCTGTGTTCATGACCGGGACGCCCAGTCTCCTCGGGAGAGCAGGGGCCAGAGCGCCGTGCGGGCTTCCCGCCCCGAGTCCGGAGCCCTGTGTCCACACGTCCCTGGTGCCCACTCAGGTTTACGGACTCAGGGTTCAGTTTGCATCTCGTGGAGCCATCAGTGGGGCATCAAAACGTGTGGGGAACCGGACGCAGGGCAGGTGAAAAGGGCGGAGGCTGCGGGGTGGGTCAGCGTGCGGGTCAGTGTGCGGGGTGGGTCAGCGTGCGGGTCAGTGTGCGGGGTCAGCGTGTGGGGTCAGTGTGTGGGGTGAGTGTGCGGCTCAGCGTGTGGGGTGAGTGTGCGGGTCAGCGTGCGGGTCAGTGTGCGGGGTGAGCCCCAGCGGTGGCACGTTGGGGGATTCTGAAGGGGCCCCACCTGTGAACCGAGGCAGGCTGTGTGGGTGAGTGGGGAACGAACCGACAGACTCAGGGGCCGGCTCTGCTGGGAGCGCTGGGGGTCCGCCCACGGCCTCTTGGCCGTTCCATAATTAGACGTCTGACGCGAGCCTGGCCTGCCCGTTAGAGCAGGTTCCCCAGTGGGGCTGCCTCTCCTGAGTGCCCGGCCTGGGGACGGCAGGGTGGGGCCTTGCCCTCCCAGCCGGCCTGGCCCCCGACACCTGATCTGCATTGGGGGCGCCCTCGTCACGTGTCCTGATAGCGGCTGGGCCCTCGGAGACACCGGGGGACCCGCCCCAGGAGGATGGATGGGGTGAGGTCCCCGGGATTCCCTCTGCTCGGGCTGGGCCTGGGTCCCTGTCATCACGAACAAGTAGAGTGAGCCCCAGGAGGACCCCGGCCCTTCAGAGCCCCCACGGGAATGGAGGGCCCAGGCCCTGGGGGTCTTCGTGCCAAGGACTCCTTTGTGCAGACGGGAGTCGTAACCTGCTGCTTGCTTGAGAGCTAAAACCTGACGCTGTGTGTTCTGCAGAGGTGAGAGCGGTTAAGGGTGACAGGTGTTTTCTGTTTTGTGGAAACACAGGTGAGCCCCTCAGGTGGAAACATTGGATTTTTCCTTTAATTATGACCCTGATCTCTGCGTGGCTGTTTTGTGTTTTTTATTTTGGCTGTGCTGGGTCTTTGCTGCTGCCCAGGCCTTCTGTTGCGGCGGCTCCTATTGCCTCGGACCACAGGCTCCAGGGACACGTGCTTCATTGCTCTGGGGCACCTGGTGTCTTCCCAGCCCAGGGCTGGAACCCATGTCTCCTGCTTGGCAAGCGGCTCCTCACCCCTGGGCCACCAGGGGAGCCCAGGAAGCACTTGCTCTTTGATCTTCAGCCAGGGGTCTCGGCTGGAGTGGGTTGGGGAGAAGGCTGCTGCCCATCTGCTTGCGAAGGCTCTTGTCCCCACGTGCTTGTCTCCTGGTGCTGGCCCGAGCCCTGGGGGAGTCTCCAGGAGGGGAGGGAGGCGAGTCCTGGCGGTCCCCGTGGGAACCGAGCTTGCTGCGTGCAGGGGGCGGCCTGCAGGTCGGGCTTTACGGAGAGGCTCGGGGTGTGTGCTGCTGTGTCTCTGGTGCGTTTTTTGTGTGTCCCACGTCCCCTGCACATGATGTCAACACCATGGTCAGAAGCAGCGAGGTGGGAAGGCGGAGGCCCCCCTCCCGGGCGCCGGGCTTCCCGTGTGCAGGCACCTGCCAGGCCTGCCCCGCCTGCAGCGTGCGGCCGTCCTGGCCTGGGGGAGGGGCGTTCACCGTGTCACCTCCCAGTCTCCAGGGTCACCCTGTGGGCAGGACGAGCTACCACATCCACCAGACCCAGGTCCGTGCACCCTGGTGGTGGCCTGTCCGCGCCCCGGCCCCTTCTGTTCCCCTCCGGCCTCTGGTCTCAGAGCTCTCTCAGTTGCAGGGATGGGCGGGCTGTCCCAGCTCCCGACTGAGGTCGCCGCTTGCTTTCCTGGGGGTTAGACCCACTGCAGGTGCCCGGCCGCCCCGTGCCTGAGGGCGTTCAGGCCGCCCCTCCAGAGCCCCACCTGCCTAGGCTGTGCTTCCAGGTGGGGCTGGGATGGGTGCCCCAGGGCTTCTGTGACAGCGGAGCCGAGGCCCTGCCTGCGCCAGCCGACCCTCCCGGATGAGAAATACAAGACCTAGGCGGGGGGCTGTGACTTTGTGCAAGGTCGGGCAGAGGGCAACCTGACACCCCTCCGGGGGCGGCTGGCTTGGCTGGAGCCAGATGGGGCTGCTGGCGTGGCTGGAGCCGGCTCTCGGGCTGGGCCAGCCTGCGTGTCCTCCAGCATCCAGTCTGCAGACAGCTCTCTGCAGCTTCATTTACGCCAGAGACCCAGTCGGAAACGCAGGGCTCTCCTTACCAGAAAAAGGATTGTTATTACCAGAAAAGCCCAGTCGTGGGGACCGGGAAAGGGTGCTGAGTGACCGAGTGACCGGCGGGAAGTGGGAAGGAGACAGGGAGGGGCTGGCGCTGCCCCGAGATGCCCGCCGAGCAGGGAGGGGCCGTTCAGGCATGAGTTCTTGCCTGGTTGAGGGCAGCTGTGTTTCTTAAAGGGCTTCCCAGGTGGCGCGCGTGGCAGAGCGCCCACGTGCCAGTGCCGGAGTCCTAAGAGAAAGAGGTCCCACCCCTGGGTTGGGAAGATCCCGAGGGAGGAAATGGGGTCTGTAGGGGTGTGTTGTGGCCTTTGCTTTGACCTGACGTCAGAACCTTGGTTTCAGAGAACACGTGAGTGAGCGCAGGATCGTGTGTCCCTGCCCTGCGTCTTCTCCCTCCCCCCTTCTGGAAGCTTCCGGAGCTTTCTGGAGCTGGCCTGTGTCCCCTGCGGCCTCTCTCCCAAGGGGTGGTCCCCGCTTGGCTTTCAGCTCTGCTTGTTGGGGCTCAGGAGCCCCGGCAGGCGCATCCTCTCCTGGGTGTCACAGCCCGTGACCCTCACGTTCACCTGACCTTGGTTTGCTGGGTGGTCGGCTCATGCGGGCACCACCCCTGCCTCCAACTCTCACCCGTGCTCCCTGCGTCTGTCTGCTGGCGGTTACCCCCCGCAAGCACTGACCCCAGCTCTGGGCCCCACGGGCCTGTGCCCCCCACAGTGGTCCCCGGGGCTGGGCAGCGCGGGTTTATCCAGCAGGGCCGGGGCTCTGCCCGCTGGGTGCTTCCACGGGCTGGGCCCTGGGCAGCTTCCGGGGAGGGGCTGGGAGGCCTTGGTGGAGGGGCGTGGAGCTGAGTGGGGCCTCTGGATTTTGGGGGGCTGGGCGGCGAGGGGCGACCCCTGGTCCCGGCAGACGCTCACGGCCATGCTTGCGGGAGCCGCTCGTTGTGAGATGTTTGTCCTGCAGGACCTGCGATGCTGGGGCTGAACCCAGCGCGACCCTGGGCCTCATCTCTGCCCCGCGCCCTCGCCCAAACAGATCACTGAGGGCGTGAGGGCCAGGCCGAGAGAGGCGGGTTCCCTTGTCGCCCCCTGTGACTCCCGCCACATCTGACCTACCCCCTCCGCGTCTGGCCAAGCCCCGCCCGTCTCACTGAACCCCTCCCCGTCTGAGCACTCCCCTCCCCGCAGGAGACGGACACCCCAGGGAGAGCAGCCCGTTCATCAGCCATGGGGAGGCGGACACAGAGAGCGTCTACGAAGGGAAGAACATGGCGCTCTTCGAGGTGAACCTCACTCCCCCTCTAAGTGGGAGGTGGCGTGAGGAGCCGTCATCTGCACAAGAGAAGAGGCCCACCCCCGGCCTCACAGTGAACTGAGGGTCCAGGCCGAGGCCTCAGGGAGCCCCTCGCAGGGGCTGGACGCAGGCCACTTGGGAGCCCTGGAGCTCTGACCGTTCCGAACCCCTGACCCCTGGGCTGTGTCCAGAGCCCTCTGCCCACTTTGGGGGAGTGGGGTGCTCCCAGATGCTTGGTCTGGTCAGCTGGACTGTGCATCGGGGTGGGTGGGGGGTGGCGTGTAACCGACTCCACGCCTCGGCCCCAAAACAGGAGGAGATGGACAGTAACCCGATGGTGTCCTCGCTGCTCAACAAGCTGGCCAACTACACCAACCTGAGCCAGGGCGTGGTGGAGCATGAGGAGGCAGAGGACAGCCGGCGGCGCCAGGCCAAGGTGCCCCCTGACCCGCAACCGCCCCCCCTGGACCCCCCGCCGCCTGCCCCCTGGGCCACCCCCCCCACTCGCCCTCCAGGCCACGGTGCCCCCACCCCAGGCCCCAGATCCCGAGTGGGCCACCTGCCGCTGGGGTCATGCCGGCTGTCGGCAGGACGGGCTGGCTTCCTGGGCCATGGTCTGTGCAGGGGCCCAGGCCACTTCCCTCACACACCTTCCTGTGGTTTCCCTGCAGTGGCGCAGCCCCTCTACCAGGCCGCGTCTGGGCCCCGTGCGGGCGGGACCCTGGGGACGGGGTGACTCGCCGGCACATCCACCCCGTGGCCAGGACACGGCGACATCTGTCTGGCCCAGTCCTGACGGCGCCTGCTGTCTTGCAGAGCCCTGGCATGGGCACCTTCATCGGCGTCTACCTGCCCTGCCTGCAGAACATTCTGGGCGTGATCCTCTTTCTGCGCCTCACGTGGATCGTGGGAGCAGCCGGCGTGCTGGAGTCCTTCCTCATCGTGTCCATGTGCTGCACCTGCGTGAGTGGGGGCCCCGTCAGAGCCCCACCCCTGCCCGTGCGTGAGTGGGGGCCCCCATCAGAGCCCCACCCCTGCCCGTGCGTGAGTGGGGGCCCCCATCAGAGCCCCACCCCTGCCCGTGTGTGGGGGCCCCCGTCAGAGCCCCACCCTGCCCGTGTGAGTGGGGGCCCCGTCAGAGCCCCACCCTGCCCGTGAGTGGGGGGCCTGACCGTTGGGACCCTCACCCTTGCCCGTGGGCAGGTCAGCCCTTGGCTGCTGATGGGCCGGCAGGGATGGGGCCTGATGGAGCCTCCGCAGGAGTGGGGTGAGTGAGTGTTCCTGGACGGTCACCACTCCCAGTTTTCTGTCCGTCCTGCACTTCCTGCAGCCCCCCTGCCCACTGGGAGCATCTGGGTGTTTCCTGGGGCTCCCACTGGAAGGAAGGGATGCCCACTGGTGACGTGTTCAGACCTGGGCGCACCAGGCCCCCTGCAGGTGGCCCCCAGCACCGGCCCTGCCCCTCCCTCCGTTCCTATGGCGAGAAGGGCCGTTCAGCCGCCCTGACCGCAAGCGCCACCGGCCCGAGAGGACCCAGCGGGCAGATGACCAGGGTCCCCCGGCCGCCCCGTGGGCCTCCCCCAGGTCCCGGCCGCCCCGCGGCTGTGGGGTCATGCTGGGGTCTCGCTGTGCTCTTTTGCACGTGCTTTCACTGCGCACCCGGGAGCATCTTTGGAAGAATCTCCCCCAAAACTGATGAAAGCGGGAAACAGCAGGGCCTTGAGCTGAAAGTATGCCCAGCAGGACCCGGCCAGATGGTTGCTGAGGCCTCACGCCTCCCTGGGGCTGTTCCGTCTGCTTCTCGGGTTGTGACATGAAGGCCCTGCAGCCCGCAGCTGTGGCCACTTCCCTGCGCAGGTGGTGGGGCTGGAGGTGGCCCACCCTGGACAGGCTGCGGTGGTCTTCCACCACAGATGGGGTCCTGGGTGCTTCACGGGAGGTGTGCCTCCACGCGTTCCCCTGCGTCCCCCAAGGAAATGGGCATCTCGGTGGGGCCTCTCGCCTCCCACAGCGAGTAGGCACTGGCTAGAAGCCAGCCCTTCAGTGCAGGAAGGCCTTGAGCCGGGGGTCCCCTGGGTGACCCCAGGAGCGCGACGCTGTGGCTCAAGTCGCCGAGGCCCTGAGTGCCCTGGCCACGCGGCCGCGCAGCCCTTCTGCAGTCAGAAGCTGGGGGCTGGCCTGCAGGTGGCCCTGACCCAGGCCTGGCGCCGTCTGCGTGCTGAGGGGACTCTTGGAAACCCTCCGTCTTCTGAGAGGCCCCCTGTCTGTCCGCAGACGATGCTGACCGCCATCTCCATGAGCGCGATTGCGACCAACGGCGTGGTCCCAGGTAGGGGAGCTGCGGGGCGCCGGGCGTGGGGAGGAGGGGCCGCATGGGTGGACGGTGCTGGGTGGCCACTTCCTGCGACCTTTGCCCTGCACCCCGGATGACGTCGGGCTTCCCAGGTGGCTCGGGTGAAGAATCCGCCTGCAGTGCAGGAGGCCTGGGTGGGAAGATCCCTGGAGAAGGGAGTGGCAGCCCACTCCAGTGTTCTTGCCTGGAGAATCCCATGCACGGAAGAGGCTGGCGGGCTGCAGTCCACGGGGTCGCAAAGCCTTGGACGCGACTGAGTGACTGAAGTGCCCCACCACGAGGTGGCCTTGGGGCAGCTGAGAGCAGTCCCAGGGTGGGAGGGAGCCTGTGTCCAGAGGGGCAGATGGCAGGGGCTTACCCTCCAGGGGCCCCGTGGGCAGTGACCCTGTGGTTGAACAGGGAGCCCCCCGGCCACCCTGTGTCCCCACCCCTGGGGCGCAGTGGGGCTTCTGTGAGGCTAGGGTGGGGTGCATACCTGCGGCTCGTCCCCTGGAGCCCGAGCACTCGGGGTCCCCGTGAAACCAGTGTCTCCTCCAAAATGCCTCTGAGGCATTTCCTGTTGTGTTCACGCTGCCGCCCGTGGATATGGCTGGCGCCTCACGAGCCATGGCATCTCTTTGGTTCTAGATTCTGATTTCCCACAGATTGTGGCTCTGTTCCCGAGGCGAGTCATTGCCAGGGCTAAGCTACAGCAAAGCACCGCGGGGCTGGGGGAGGTGGCTGGGGGTCCCGGGAGGACCTATGGTCAGCGCCCCGAGGCGCCCGCCGTTCTTCAGGAGGGCGTGTGCCCTCAGGTTCCTGCAGGCGCCGCTTGCCACACACGGTCCCTGGTCGGTGTCCGAGTGGGGTCTCGGCCCACAAGCAGCAGGACCAGGGACAGGCCGGCAAGCTGGGTGCCACCACGCCCGGAGGTGTGATGTGGAGCAGGTGACTCGGTTTCCTAAATGATGCCTGACGAAGTTAAGAGAACGCAGGTGCCGGCCGTCGTGCTCTCGGCCCTGGGTCCTGGCCTCCTGCTTGGGGCTGCACCTCCTTCAGTCACGGCGTCCAAAGTTGGCTGCCCGTGGGGGGCAGTCCCTGCAGATGCCAGGCGGGTCCCCTGCCAGCCGCCTCGCGCCCGGCTGCGGGGATGAGCCCGTCTGCCCCGGGAGGCCTGTGTTCTCGGTTGGAAGCGTGTGCATGACCCGCCGCGCCCTGTTCGGCATGTCTTGCAGCGGGCGGCTCCTACTACATGATATCGCGGTCTCTGGGGCCGGAGTTCGGGGGGGCCGTGGGCCTCTGCTTCTACCTGGGCACCACATTTGCGGGGGCCATGTACATTTTGGGGACCATTGAGATTTTTTTGGTAAGTTCCTTGTTTCGGGCCAGGTTTCTCTGTCCAGCACATCGGTGGCCGTCCGATGCCCCTGTTTGGTGACCCGAGGGTCTGTCCCAGTGGCATCTGCAGGTGTGGGGGCTCACAGGGTGGGGTGACACCCAGCGCAGAGCCCCGGAGAAGGCCCTCTGGGAGGGCAGACGCCCCTGCCCCTCGCTGCTCCCGGGGTCCCCCTGGCAGGGCGGGCGGCTCTCCCGACCCGGCCCTGTGCCCTGCAGACCTACATCTCCCCCGGTTTGGCCATCGTGCACCCCGAGGGCGCGGGGGGCGAGGCCACAGCCCTGCTGCACAACATGCGCGTGTACGGGACCTGCACGCTGGCGCTCATGGCCACGGTGGTCTTCGTGGGCGTCAAGTACGTCAACAAGCTGGCCCTGGTGTTCCTGGCCTGCGTGGTACTCTCCATCCTCGCCATCTACGCCGGCGTCATCAAAACTGCCTTCGACCCGCCCGACATCCCGTGAGTCCTCCGCCGGGGCCAGGGCTGCACCCGCCGAGCGTGTGGGCCGGGCCGGGGGCCAGGCTGTGTCCACAGCTGTCGGCCTGAGGCCCGTCTGGCAGCACTGTGCTGCTCCCAGCCGAGGCCCGTCCTCACCGGAGCCCCTGAGCAGGGTCCTTCCTTGTCCCCTTCGGGATTGAAGGTGGCAGCCCCGGGCACAAAGTGAGCGAGCCCCAGCTCAGCCCACATGGGGCTGGTCCAGGGGGCGCATGGTGGGGGCGGCGCTGGCCGTGAGTCCCCCAGGCCTGGCTCCTCTCAGCCATGTCAGACGCCCCAGAGCAGAGGGTGGCGGGACAGACGGGGGCATGCCGCCCGTGGACGCCCCTGTAGCCAAGTGGAGAGTCAGCAGCCCCTCCCCAGAGGCCCCTGGCCGTGATCGGTTACAGGGCGGGGCAGTGGCCGGAGGCTTTTTGCTGCCTACCCCCACCAGGGTCTGTCTGCTGGGGAACCGCACGCTGTCGCGACGTGGTTTCGACGTCTGTGCCAAAGTCCACACCGCCAACAATGGCTCAGCGACCACCGCACTCTGGGGCATCTTCTGCAACGGGTCCGCGGACAGCACTTCCTGTGACCAGTACTTCCTCCACAACAACGTCACCGAGATCCAGGGCATCCCGGGCGTGGCCAGCGGTGTCCTCCTGGGTGGGTGTCGTGTCCCCTGTGAGTGAGTGACCTGCTCTGGGTGAGTGTCTCCTCCTGGCTGAAAGTCCCCCCCAGGTGAGTGTCCGGCCCCTGGGTGAGCATCCCTCCCTGGGTGAGTGTCCAGCAGGTCTCTGCCGCCTGGGCCATCCATGCCCGCTCCTTGGGGTCCTGTCCTGTCCTGCTGGTAGCCGTGTGACTGCGTCCCCAGTTGCTGACCCTCTGGGGCCCCCGGGCAGGTGCTTCCCAAGCTTAGACACCTGGTGCGCTGTCGGGGGGCAGGTCAGGCCCTGGCGTCGCGCCCCCAGCTTTGGGCTTGTGGAGCAGCAGTCGGGGGTTAATGAGGAGGGGGCAGGCGGCGTGCCTCGGGCAGCTCGTTGGTGCTCGGCTGTCGCCTGCGATGGGCGTCCTCTTCAGACTCCGGCACTGAAGCCTTTGCTCCGGCCGTCAGGAGACGTGGTTTTCTCTGGGCTCAATTGTTCCGCGTCCGCATCCCTGTCCAGGCGGGGTCAGCATTGGGAGGCTGAGCCCTGGGTGGGCACTGGGGTCTCAGGAGCCACCCTTGCCCCCGCAGACAACCTGTGGAGCACGTACGCGGACAAGGGGGCGTTTGTGGAGAAGAAGGGGGTGCCCTCGGTGGCCGTGCCGGAGGAGGCCCGTGCCCGCGGGCTGCCCTATGTGCTCACCGACATCATGACCTACTTCACCATGCTGGTCGGCATCTACTTCCCGTCCGTGACCGGTGAGGCCTGGGTCCCGGGGCTCTAGCACACGCCCCGCCCCCATTTCTGCTCCCGGCGGGTCAGGCCCCCCGGCTCCCACGCCCCATTTCTGTTCCTTTTGGCTCCAGAAACGAGCCCAAGGGTCTCCTCTCCCCGTCTGTCCCGAGGGGCGGGCCTGGGAGGCAGTGTGGCATCAGGCAGGTTTGTACACGCTCTCTTGGGAGCCCAGGTTATTCAGAGAAGCCCTGTGACCTTGGCATTAGCAGTGGACGCAACGACTGTCAGAGGCCCCTGTCCTTGTTGTTATGAGAGGGTCCGCTGACCTTCCTGGAGGGACTGGGGTGCAGGCAGCTCCCACCCCCACGCGTACACACACACACAGTTGTCTGTGGGCTCACATGTGTGCGTACACGCACGCACACCTGCTCCTGGGCAGCCCTCAGCCTGGCCCTGAACAGGGGAGCCCCCCAGCCCTTGGCCCCCCATCTCCCTGCCCCCTCCCCCGTCTCCCTGGCCCCCTGATCCCCGGGTGACCGAGCAGCCTGTCGTCATTGCGTGGCGGTCACTACTGCTCCAGGCCCCGCAGAGCCTGTCCCCACACACTGGGGAGGCCGGCCTGCCGGGGGCTGCGCCCCTGCTGCGCCCCTGCTGCCTGTGGCTCAGACCCAGGGGTGGACAGACATATCTCTAGGCTCCCGGTGGAAGTGGGACACATC
Organism: Alces alces; assembly: GCA_015832495.2. Classification (NCBI taxonomy): domain Eukaryota; kingdom Metazoa; phylum Chordata; class Mammalia; order Artiodactyla; family Cervidae; genus Alces; species Alces alces. The sequence goes on from JADEYB020000026.1 coordinate 66,943,449, forward strand.
TCACTTAGGCGGTAGTTGGCGGTGGGGTCCAGCCCCTCGGGGGTCTTTCTCCTGTATTCCTCTCCCCCCACCTGTCGGTGATGAGGGCGTAGGAGCCTTCCCTGTGGGTGTGGGTATTTCCACGCCCTGTGGCACCATGCCCGTGGGCTCTGCTGAGGCCACGCCTGGGACGGATCGCAGGCGCTGACAGACGTGCCACCATGAGGACATGCTCTGAGCTCAGATGGACTTAGAGTTTATGTGCTGGACGGAGCAATGGGGGTGGAGGCAGAGGCACTCCCTGCGGGGGGCGGGGGGCTGAGGCCCGGCCACGCACTGACCCAGGCCTGGCCCGGGGGTGAGTCAGCGTTTGGCAGCGGTCTCCTGGGACTTTCTGACTGCCGGCCGCGGGGATCAACCACGTTCTGGGGACGAGGTCCGAGCTGGATGCTCACAGAGGCTAGGGCTGGCGTTGGCGCCCTGGGCTGAGCCGTGCTCTGGCCTCTGCTGTGACTTGGCTCATGGCTGGGCGGCTGTCCTGCAGACACTGGGGGGGACTCGGGGTGCCCACCCACATGCCCTGCATCCTGCAGCGTGCGGCGAGGTCCAGCCTGGTCTGTGAGGCCCAGCGTGCGGACAGCGGCTCCGTGCAGCCTGGGTCTCTCCTGTGGATTGTGAGGAACCCCCTCCCCACCCCCCACCATCCTCGGACTCTGCCTGAGAGTGCTTGGCGGGCAGCGTCTCCCAGGTGTGTCCGGGGACCATCACCACCCTGTGCTTCCACAGGCATCATGGCGGGCTCAAACCGGTCTGGGGACCTCAGGGATGCGCAGAAGTCCATCCCCACCGGGACCATCCTGGCCATCGTCACCACGTCTTTCATTTGTATCCTTGGGGGCCCAGTGCTGCTGGGCGGGGCGGCTGTGCCAGTCTCTGCCTGCGGCCGCGCCCTCTGCTCCTCCAGGTGCCTCCCCACCCGCCCCGCCAGCGGCCTCAGGCAGCCCTGAGCACACTCCCGCCCTCAGAGGGCCCGAGCTGGCCTCGCCCTGACTGGGGCGCCCTGTCTCCAGCCTGGACTGGTTGAAGAGCAGGGCTTGGTCTGAGACCCGCACGTCCTGAGCACGTAGCTCTGTGATATGTGAGTCACGTGCAGCTACCTGTGTGCCCGCACCAGGCTTTCGTTGCGTGGGGGACCCCGGCGTCGCCGTGCCGGTGGGGCCGTTTCTCTCCAAGCTCACCCCTCCCAGCCGGCGAGGGTTCCCGCTTGGTCCCAGCGGTGGTCACGCCAAGGACCAGGCCCATCCCGACTGACCCAAGGTATCCCGTCCAGGGGGGCCACGGCCCACGATGGGGTGGGCCGGCGGGGGGCTGGTCCAGGCCCAGCTGTGGCCAGCGTGTGCTGCCTGCCACGTCCTTGACCCAGGCTGCAGACCTCTCCTGCATCGTGCTTTTCGGGGCCTGCATCGAAGGCGTGATCTTACGAGATAAGTATGTTTCGTTCGTGGCTTCTGGGAGCTTCTGGGCCAGCACTGGTTTCCTTGGTGACCAGCGTTGAGACTGGGGAAGGCAGGGTGTCCCAGCGGCCAGCAGGCTGGGGTCTGGCCTGTGCGTCCCTCTTGTCCTGGAGCCTGGACCCGGGAACCTGCACCGTGACCTGGGGCCCCGGGAGAGCCGGGTGCAGGGGCTCCAGGGGGCTGTCGCTCCGTCTTGGGAAGTGGGAGGTGGTGTCTGTCCTTGGCCGCTCCCTGGAAGCTTGCGCCGCCCCCCCCCCCCAGGTTCGGGGAGGCCCTGCAGGGGAACCTCGTCATCGGGATGCTGGCCTGGCCGTCGCCCTGGGTCATCGTCATCGGCTCCTTCTTCTCCACCTGCGGGGCCGGCCTGCAGAGCCTGACTGGGGCGCCACGCCTGCTGCAGGCCATTGCCCGGGACTCCATCGTCCCCTTCCTGCAGGTGAGCGCCCCCCATCACCTGTGTGAGACCCCCGGGAAGCCTGCGTCTGAGGACCTGGGGTCTGCCCCCAAGCGTGAGCGTCGTGGTCAAAGGCAGGGAGACCCAGGTCCCCACCTGCAGCCTGGCCGCCTCACCCCAGGCCTATGTTCTCGTCTCACTCTGCGTCTGCCTCGGGCTCTGGGTTTCCCGTCCCGGACCGCGTGTGGGAAGGAGGCAGGGGGCCAAGCTTCCTCCCAGGAGCCCTGCCCTCGCTCGGCTGCGGGGGAGGGCCCAGGCCCAGCAGCATGGTCCCCGTGGGGCCCTCCCAGGCTGTGCCCCCGGCCGGCACTCGACGGGAGCCCCAGGCTCCGCGCTCCGGCCTCTCCTCCTGGCTGTGGCTGGGTGGGCTCCGTCCTTGTGTTGCCGCCCCGAGGCCTGCTTTGAGCTGAACGGAAGCATCTCGGCCTCTTGCCTGCACATAAGTGTTCTTCTGGTGCCGCCCCCTTCTCCGGGCAGGTGTTTGGCCACGGGAAGGCCAACGGGGAGCCCACGTGGGCCCTGCTGCTCACGGCACTCATCTGCGAGACGGGCATCCTCATCGCCTCCCTGGACAGCGTGGCCCCCATCCTGTCCATGTGAGTGGCTGCTGGGGGCCCCTGCTCGTGGGGGCGCGGATGAGGCTGGGAGGACCCCCGGGACCCGGCTTGGCCCGGCCCTCACGCTGCCGCCCGCGCCCAGGTTTTTCCTCATGTGCTACATGTTCGTGAACCTGGCCTGTGCCCTGCAAACGCTGCTGCGCACGCCCAGCTGGCGCCCGCGCTTCAAGTACTACCACTGGTGAGCGTGCGGGGCTGCCCCTGCCTTCCAGGGGCCGTGTGGGGGCAGCCGCCCCTGGGGCCCTGGCTGTCTTTCCTGGACCGGCTGTCTCCCAGCCCCGGGGCGGCACAGGTGGACGAGCCTCGGCCGGCACCAAGGCCTGGGTCCTTCCGCTGGGATGGGGAGGCCTTGGGCGGCTGCTTGGGTGCTGGCTTGGGGTCTGGGTGGTGAGCGTGGGCCTGGGCTGCCGCCCCCCAGGACTCTGTCCTTCCTGGGCATGAGCCTCTGCTTCGCCCTGATGTTCATCTGCTCCTGGTACTACGCACTGTGCGCCATGCTCATCGCCGGCTGCATCTACAAGTACATCGAGTACCGCGGGTGAGCTGGCGGCCACGTGCACCTCTTCTGGTCCGCTCGTGTTTGTTACGATGTGTCTCTGCGTTTGTCTGTGTCCAAGTGCAGAAACCACGCTATTTTAGCAGTGTGTCTGTGAGCTGTGAGATCCATCTAATGATGGTACTGATGTGTGCTGCATTATAACGTTTCTAAAGGGTTCCCCATAAAACCCTAAGCCATGGGCAGGTTACCTGCATCTCAGAGCCCTGGGTCCATCACAGGGGCATTTCCCCATCATACCCTGGCCCCCTCTGGGAGCAGAGGCCTTGCTGGGGAGGGACTTGGGGGCCTCTTGGACTTGGGCTAATGAGAGGCCTCTGGGGGTGAAGCCTGAAGGCCCCGTCCAGCTCTTCCAAGCTTGGAGGGAGGGTCTGGGGGCCTTGACCGCTTCAGCGAGCCCTGCACCCCCATCAGCCCCGCCTGGACCCCCCTCCCCTGTCTGCCCCATTCCTGCCCAGCTCGCGAAGCTGCCCGTTTGTCACAGAAGCACTGAGAGACCCCCACGCCCCTGAGCTGGCTGCCTGTGGGTCCACATGGGTGTGCTGGGGGCCAGGCCTCATCCCTGCGCCACCCCCCTCAACAGGGCCGAGAAGGAGTGGGGCGACGGCATCCGCGGGCTGTCCTTGAATGCCGCCCGCTACGCCCTGCTGCATGTGGAACACGGCCCGCTGCACACCAAGAACTGGAGGTGAGCCGCCCCCGCCCGCTTCCCCCCAGCCCCGTCCCCCGCCCCGAGGTCAGGCCTCACGGGGGGAAGGGGTGCCCCCCTTTAGGGGCGGTGGTCCTCGAGCACCGGGCCCACTCATCTTGGGTCTGATCTCTGCTTGGGGCATTGGGTGCAAGGGGTGAGCGGAGCTAGCTGGGGCCCCACCACGGATGGAGGGGGCCCGCCCGCCGCCCCACTCCTGGAGGTGCTGCCCCTGGAACACGGGCTCCCCCTGGTGGGTGCTGAGTTGCCGCGGTAACCACCCCCTCCAGGCCCCAGGTACTGGTGCTGCTGAACCTGGACGCCGAGCAGCACGTGAAGCACCCCCGCCTGCTCTCCTTCACGTCGCAGCTCAAGGCCGGCAGGGGCCTGACCATCGTGGGCTCCGTGCTGGAGGGCACCTTCCTGGACAAGCATGTGGAGGCCCAGCAGGCCGAGGAGGTGGGCTGCCTGGGGTCCGGGGGGAGCAGGCCCCATCAGTGTTTGCGCCGGCACGCCCGCCTCCGTGCGTGGGTTGCGCTGGTCCTGTTCATGTTTCCAAGCAGATGTGGTTTCTGAGTTTGAACAGGCAGGGAGGGAGACCGCTGAGACCCTGAGGCCTTGGGCGGGGCCAGGTGTCGGGCTGGTCAGTGGGCTGGGCTGAGCGCTGCCCTCAGGCCGGACTCCCAGTGGGCGGGACTGGTTCCTGTTCCTTCCTCTCCGCTTCAGGGCCCGTCCAGAGGGGACCGTGGGGGCCGGCAAGCACTCGGTCCTCCGACTCAGACGCCCCGCTGGCACGGCTGTGGCCTCTGCCCTGGGTCTGGGGCAGCCCCGGTGCCCTGGTGTCCCTGACCCTCAAACCCCGCTTGTGGACGGTTCAGGCTTACAGTGACGGCGCCGCCTGGCTGTCCCTATGTGGCCCGTGTCCTGTCACCTCCGCCCGCCCGCCCGGGGGTTTCCAGGCAGGGCCGCTACCGGCTGTCTTCCTCCCCAGCTGCGCGTCTGTCTCCGAGACAGGAGGTGTTTGTGACACCAGCCCCACTGCCCCCCGTCACCCCCTCCCCCAGCCCCGTCCGGCCTCCCTGCTCACCTCCAGCCCAGCTGCGGGGCGCGGGCTGCCGTGGGCGCCCTCGTCTGCTGTGCCCACCTGTGGGCTGCCTGGTGGGTCTGGCTCAGCCCTGCTGTCCGTGTGTTTATAGATCAGGCTGCGTCCAGGGGGCCCCCCAGAGCCCCTGGGGCAGGCCTGGCCTCTCGGAGGGTCACGGCCCGTGTATCTTGAGGCATCCACCCCCTTCCTCGGCGGGGGACAGCCAGTCCCGGAGACCCGCCCGGGGGCCAGTGCCTCTGATGCAACCTGTTGGGGACACCCTGTGGCCTCTTCCTCATCTGCAGGGGCTCCAGCCGTCCTCTCTGGCAGCTGTGGGTGTGAGCCATGCGTGTAGACTCCGGGGTCGTGGCCATGGGCCATGGGTGCAGACACTGGGGTTGTGTCTGTGGCTTTGGGTGTAGACACCAGGGTTGTGTCTGTGACTTTGGGTGTAGTCACCAGGGTGGTGGCCGTGATCCTGGGTGTAGTCACCAGCATGGTGGCTGTGACCCTGGGTGTACACTCCAGGGTCGTCTGTGACCGTGGGTGCAGACGCCAGAGCGTGGCCGTGGGTTTGACCCCAGGGTCGTGGACGCCGTCCTGGTGCGGATGCCGTGTGCCATCCTCGCTGGCAGAGTGGCCTCCGTGTGTCGGCGCTGTCTTCTGGACAGCTCCTGCGTCTGCTGTGAGATGCTCCAGACCCGATCCCCACGCCGAGGTGGCGGCCGGCTCCATGCTCAGGGTGCCGGGGTGGCCTCCGGCTGCACTCCTGTGGGGCTGCGTGCCAGAGAGCGTCTTCTCTCTCTCTGACCGTGGCCCCTTTGTCCCCTCAGCGTCTCTGGGGACGGCTGGGGAGGTGGGCGTCTGGCCCAGACAGAGTGGGTGGGGGGGTCAGAGCTCAGTGCCGCCGCCTGAAACGGCACCAGCACAGCTGGATTCACGGCCCCCCTTCCAGACCCAAGCGGCGTCACCCAGCGCGCGTCCCTCCAGCCCTCCCCCCGCCGCTGTTTAAACAAACGCTCTGGAAATACCATTCCACAAACTCGTTTTGCTCCTAACCGTTGCTCTCCCAGTGGCCAAGTGCTTGAGGTGTTTCAACAAAGGCCCACAGGGTTCCTTTCACGGATGAGCTCTGAGTTCTGTGAAATCTGCCATCCTTGGCATGGGGGTGGTACCTGATGTGCCTGAGGCTGGGCAGAGATGCGGTTCTGGTCTCCGTGACGGTTTATGGAGAGGCGGGTCTCACATCTGTGGTTCTGGTCTCCGTGACGGTTTATGGAGAGGCGGGTCTCACATCTGTGGTTCTGGTCTCCCCGATGGTTTTATGGAGAGGCGGGTCTCACCTCTGTGGTTCTGGTCTCCCCGATGGTTTTATGGAGAGGCGGGTCTCACCTCTGTGGTTCTGGTCTCCCTGATGGTTTTATGGAGTGGCAGTCTCCCCAGTCGGGTGCTCCGCCGTCTCTACCTCGAGGGCCCCATTCCATCCGGAGCCATCGGCTGGATCCTGGCACTGCTGGGGGGAAGGGGAGGCCCCGCTGAGGTCACCCCAGGTGTCCAGCAGGGGTGGAGCTCGGCGCCATGTGGGTTCCCCAGGGGAGGGGCTGGTGGAGGCGCTCCAGGGGGACTCAGGGTGAAGACCGCAGGCAGGCTGTGGTCGGGTGCCCCAGGTTCGCTGTGCTGGTCACGCCTGCTGGACGCACCCACGCGGCTTTGCAGGTGGAAGCCTGGGCAGGGGTTGTGGGCCTGCCTTGAGACATTGTGGGTTGGCCCATTCGTGGAAACGGTGACCTCATGGTGGGGGGCCCTGCTGGTTCCTGGGGGACTGGGGGATGGAGGGTCCCACATCAGATGATGTGGTGAGCGCAGGGCTGGCCGGGGTATAAGGGGAGCGTGGCTGAGGCGTCTCCTGGAGCAGGGGGCCTCACCGTGGACCCTCGGGCTCAGGGTGGGGCTGGTGTCCACGGCCCCAGGCTCTGCTGCTCAGAACCCCACGGGGGCTCCTCAAAGCCACAGCGCAGGTCTGCACTCCCGTCTGTGACCTGAGAAGCCGTTGTTCTCAGAGCTGGAATGTGTGGCCTTTGAGCCCCTCGAGCAGGGAGGCCGGGCCCCTGGGCTGGTCCCCAGGGGCGCGTGTCCAGGGGCCCTGAGCGGCGGTGCAGCTGCCCTGCGGCGGCCCTGGGCCACATCCCAGCTGCTGGGACCCCCCCCCCCCCAGCCAGCAGCGCTTGCAGGTGGTCGCCCACATCTGGGCAGTCGAGGGGGGTGCGCTGTCGGTGTGAGTTCCCCGGGTGTCCATCACAAGTGCCCACAGCGGGCGCTCAGGACAAGTGAGGTTGGCTGTCTCAGCTCCAAGGCCAGAGGCCCTGAGTCCAGCCTCCCTCGCAGGGCCATGCTCCTGCTCGGGTGGGACCCACACCAGGCCCCCAAGAGCCAGTCAGCAGGGCCGGCAGGTGGCTGGTGGGCACAGGCCGGGCCGTCTGGATGGAAGGCCTCCTGTGGTCCCTGCGCTTGTGGCCTCACTGGGCATTGAGCTGCCCATCAGGGACTGGCGTGTGGTCCAGGAGGCCGGCCTGTCCCTCCTGAAGAGCCAGCTCCGTGGGCTTCCAGGAGGAGCCGTTGGGCCCCACGCTTGCTGGCCTGGTGCCCAGGTAGCAGGAGCCAGGGCAGGGTGTCCGCGCTCGCATGGGGGTGGGTGGGCCATGACTGCACGGTCCCAGTGACGAGCTGTGCCCCTGCACTCCTCACGTGTACTCACGTGCACGCAGCCAGCCCCAAGCGCGCCGAGCCCTGGCCTGGACTCTGGCTGCTTAGCCTCCAGCCTCCACGTGTGAGGCTGTGACATCCACGTGGAAGCTGCCGGCGCCTGGGGTGGGGATGACGGGGTGCGCGTGGTTCCCCCCCAGCCCCCTGCTGACGCCCTCCCGCCCTCCCGCGCCGTAGAACATACGGGCCCTGATGAGCGCCGAGAAGACCAAGGGCTTCTGCCAGCTGGTGGTGTCGTCCAGCCTGCGGGACGGCATGTCACACCTCATCCAGTCGGCCGGCCTAGGGGCCATGAAGCACAACACGGTGCTCGTGGGCTGGCCCGGGGCCTGGAAGCAGGAGGACAACCCCTCCTCCTGGAGGAACTTCGTTGGTGGGTCCACGGCCCTGCCCCACTCGGAGGGGGGCTCATGGTTCCCCGGGGGCGGTTCCCGGCTGGCCTGCCCCAGCCGCAGGGTGGTGGGCTTGAGGGCCTGCCCCCGAGGGGCTGCACGGGGACCCCAGCCCTCCCCCGTCCAGCTGCTCCCCAGCAGCCCCAGGCGTCTGGGTCCCGCAGCCCCGTGACCCGTGACCGCCCCTCCCCGCAGACACCGTGCGCGACACCACAGCTGCCCAGCAGGCCCTGCTGGTGGCCAAGAACGTGGACCTGTTCCCCCACAACCAGCAGCGCTTCAGCAGCGGCCACATCGACGTCTGGTGGGTCGTCCACGACGGGGGCCTGCTCATGCTGCTGCCCTTCCTGCTGCGGCAGCACAAGGTGGGGGCTCACAGGGACTGAGGTCACCGAGCGTGGGGTCGTGGGGGGTGGGGTCGGGGGCAGCAGGAGTGACGGCCCCACCCCCCAGGTGTGGAGGAGGTGTCAGATGCGCATCTTCACGGTGGCCCAGGTGGACGACAACAGCATCCAGATGAAGAAGGACCTGCAGACCTTCCTGTACCACCTGCGGATCAGCGCCGAGGTGGAGGTGGTGGAGATGGTGAGGGCCGGCGGGCGCTGGGCGGGGACTCCGGTCCCCGCAGCCCAGGTCCAGTCGTCCTCAGAGTCTGTCTTGAGCTCCGGGGTGGCTGCGTCTCGCGCCCCTCCTGTCTCTGAGCTTGGCTTCGAGGCGGGCTGCGCGGTTTGCAGCGAGTCCCTCAGCGTAGCTTTGCCTGAAGTCACCCTGTGGGTGTCTGGGCTGTGAGTTCATGGCGGGAAAATGTGACCACAGGACCAGCTGCTCGGGATCCAAGCCCATGGCCAGTGGGAGGTTCCCAACGGTCACGGGCGGGCGGGCGGGCGGGCCTGTGACCAGAGCCGGGGCAGTCCTTCCTCCTCAAGGGCCTCTCGCGTGTCTGTGACCACAGCCCCAGGAAGGGTGAGGGCGTTCAGTAGTGACTGTACACACTCACGGCCACACGTCCTGGGACGGGCCCGCTGGGGCTGTGGCCCGCTTTCAGGGGACGTGGCTCAGTCCCGTGCTTCGGGCCCGCAGGTGGAGAATGACATCTCAGCCTTCACCTACGAGCGGACGCTGATGATGGAGCAGCGGTCGCAAATGCTGAAGCAGATGCAGCTGTCCAAGACGGAGAGGGAACGGGAGGTGTGTGGGTCCCACGGGCGCCCGGACAACACCTGGCCCTCAGGCCAGGGGCTCCAAGGTCACGGGGGCAATTTGCCTCCACACCTGGTCCTACAACCTGCCTCTCACGGGCCTGGGCTCGGGGCCATGTCACCGTGTCTGTCTTGGGTCCATGGGGCTGGTCGGCTTCTCTCCCCATGGGGGATGGGTTCCCGTCCTGGAGGGCATTGCAGCCCCGGGCCAGCCTTGCACTCTCGGGAGCCGTGTGTGCCCGCGATCCTATGTGCCTGCAATTGTGTGGGCCGGTGAGTGAGGCTGCACTTCCCCGCCCCACTAGGCTCAGCTCATCCACGATAGGAACACGGCTTCCCACTCGGCCATGGCCACCAGGGCCCAGGCCCCGTCCACGCCCGACAGGGTGCAGATGACCTGGACGAAGGAGAAGCTGGTTGCTGAGAAGCATCGGAACAAGGACACCACCGTGTCCGGGTTCAAGGACCTCTTCAGCCTGAAGCCGTGAGTGTCATGCTGCCCCGACTCCAGCTGGGGGGGCAGGGGGCCCCTGCTGCCTGTCAGGAGCTGCAGCCCACACGGCCCATGAGCAGGGAGCCAGCCCTGGGTGCAGTTAGTGGGGACGTGGGTGAGGAGGCTGGTGAGGCTGCCGTTGGTGTTCCTGGCGGGGGTCCCAGCACCCAGAGGTCAGGGCCAAGCCCCAGCGGGGACCCTCCAGGCTGCCCTTCCGCCCTGCTTGGCTCATGGCTGTGGCGTTGAGCTGAGAGCCCTGGGGCTGGCCCTGTCTCAGGGCGCGGTGTGGCTGGACCTGGGAGATGGGGGGTCCTGGGTGGGAGGCCAGGACAGTGTCTTCAGAGTCTTGGGCAGTGGAGCTGAGCCATGGAGCCCTACTGGTCACAGGGTCTGGGGGGCCTGTCCCCTCGAGAAGGACACTGTCAGCTGAGAAAGGGCGGCCTTGGGAAGCGAGTAGCTGTGTGACACGTGCTGTGTGTCCTCCTGAAGTAACACGTTCTCTGTTTTCTCTCCCGTGTAGAGAATGGGGAAACCTGTAAGTCACCCCCTTACCCCGGACCTCGTAGACGTGGTTGCCTGGCATGCACTGCACGCACAACCCCCGTGAACCGCGTGTGCATGTCCGAGTGTGTACACAGCCCCGTGTGGGTGTGCCGTGAGTGTGTGTGTGTGCCTGGCCTTCTGCATGCTGTGTCCACGCGTTTACCTGGTCCCAGGTGTGGGTGTGCTCAAATACATGGGTGTGCTCGGTCCTGTGTGTGCGCATGTCTTTGTACATGTGCCTGGCCTGTGTGCATGTCCATGTGTGTGAGAACTTGTGTGTCCATGACGTATATATATGCCTGGCCTGTGTGCATGCATGTCCGTGTGTGTGTGCATGTCCGTGTGTATGTATGTCCATGGTGTACATGTGCCTGGCCTGTGTGCGTGTCCGTGTGTGTGTGCATGTCCGTGTGTATGTATATGTCCGTG
>JADEYB020000026.1:66954489-67060792 GCA_015832495.2 Alces alces
TGTCCGTGTGTATGTATATGTCCGTGTGTATGTATGTCCATGGTGTACATGTGCCTGGCCTGTGTGCGTGTCCGTGTGTGTGTGCATGTCCGTGTACATGTGCCTGGCCTGTGTGCATATCTGTGTGTGTATCTGCCTGTTGGTGTACGTGCGCCTGATCTGTGTGTGCGTGTCTGTGTACATGTGCCTGGCCTGTGTGCATGTCTGTGTGTGTGTTTGTGTGCATGTCCATGTGTGTGTATGTCCACGGTGTACATGCGCCTGATCTGTGTGTGCGTGTCTGTGTACATGTGCCTGGCCTGTGTGCATGTCTATGTGTGTGTGTTTGCGTGCGTGTCCATGTGTATGTATGTCCATGGTGTACATGCACCTGATCTCTGTGTGTGTGTCCGTGTACATGTGCTTGGCCTGTGTGCATGTCTGTGTGTGTGTATCTGCCTGTCCATATACATGCACCTGTTCTGTGTGTGTGTGTCCATGTACATGTGGCGCTTCCCCACCCTGGCTTTCAGTAATTTCCTGTTTAGTTTGCTCCCTCTGTCCAGAGCCGCTCAGGGCGCATACCCGAAATTCCTTCTCTGGGTAGCACATGAGGACCGAGCCGGGGCGGCCCTGAGCGGCTCTGCAGCGGAGCGGAGGCTGGCTGTGCCCGAAAGTGCATGATTGTCCACCTGTGTCCCTCGGGGCCAGGGGTTCAGGCTCTGCGTTCCGGCTCGGCCCGGACAGTGTGTCCTCCCGTCTGCCCAGCGCCGGGCACCCCTTGCCCCCAGGAAGCGGCTGCCTTTAGTCTCGTGAGCAGGGATGTGGGTGAACCTCTGGAGCCAGAGCTCCAGGCCAGGGGGTGCTGTCTGGCTGTGCCTCTGTCTGCCCTCGGCCCCCTGTGACTTCCAGGCTGTGTGCCCTCCCTCGGGAGCCCCGGCCGCTTGCCCTGCAGAGCCATGGGGTTCAGGACTGCACTTGCAGCCCCTAAACCCAAGCGGATCGCACAGGGGCCAGGACACACAGGCGAGCTGGGAACACAGGCCGAGCCCCGTTGCCTGCTGTTCTCTCATGAATTTAAAGTGCCCTCCACGTAAAGCCTCCTGACGGAAGGACAAAAGCCGGTCTGTGGACACAGGGCAGGCATCCCTGCAGAAGGCTCTGTGAGCCTTGCGCCCGCGCCCCGCGTGTGCCTGGTGGGTCAGCAGGATGCGTGGGAGGCGGGCTCGGGGACAGGGCCTCCCCTGGGCGCCTCCACGTGCCTGCCCTGAGGGGGGCTCCCTGGGCCCCGTGACCCGGGTGTGTGGATCACGGGTGTCCTCCAGACCGCCGTGCGGAGCGGGGATCCGGCTCCCAGCTCTGCGCCCATGCTGGCCGCGAGTCCTCCATGTGTCCAGCCGCAGCCCCGGCCTGAGTGCCCCTCCCCGCCAGGCTCAGCTCCCAGCCCCTTGCCCCGTCTGTGGCCTCACAGCTGCTCTCTGTTCGCGTCCTGGACACTCGAGAGCCGCCTGGCCTCTGCCCTCCACAGGGCCTGTCATCTTGGAGACGTGGGTCTGTCTGGACCCAGACTTCTGATTTTTAGATTATATGTGTTTACAGACCCTTAACCCAGAGAGACCCTTTAATATCACATGCACATTCCTGGGGTCACTACCCCCAAACACACTGGTAATTGTGGTCCATCCTGGCAACTAATTCATGGTTCTTATAACAAAAGACCCCTGACTGCTGTGGACAGAGGCCCAGCCTGTAATTTTATCAGGCAAAATTGGAGAGAGGAAACCAAGGGCTCCATTTCCCTGCTTTCCTCCTGGTAATTGGCGGCCGTAATTGGCGACCGTAATTGGCTTCATTTGGCCGAAGGGCTGTGTTGATCAAAGGCTGTGGTCCACGATTCCTCCCGCGGGCCTTTCCCTGACCCCTCGTGGGGTGGCCTCTGTCTGCCCATCCCTCTCAGTTCGGGCCACACTAACCCTAACCTTCGAGCCGCGTCTCCTGTGTGCGGCCCTGGCCTTGGCAGAGATGCCCGAGCGCCCAGCACACGGGGAGTTCCTGGTGCCGTGAGGCGGGTGGCCGCAGCAGGGGTCCGCTCCGTGCATCCTGGAAGGCGGCTGGCTGGGGAGGGGGGGCAGGAGGGCGAGGGACATCCCCAGGCCCACTCCCCTGGGGACCCTCCCTTGGGGCCGCCCAGGACCCTTAGGTGCCCGTGGCTGCTCCGCCCACTCCTGGGGAGTGGAGATGGGGCAGGCCAGGAGGACGCAGGCACGGGGTCTGGTCACCACGGGCAGGGGCTCTCATCCTTCAGCTGTCAGCTGTGGTGTCTGGTGGGCAGAGCCGAGGGTGGGCCTGAGTCTGTGGCCTGGTCCCAAGACCTCCGGCCTTGGGAGCCGGCGGAGGACCAGCCCCCCGCTTACTCGCCCTCTGCCCGGCCCCATGAACCCCAGCCCACGTCAGCAGGAGCTAGCGGCAGCCTTTAAGTCTGACCCGGCCCCAGCCGGGGGCCTCCACGGGAGACGCCCGGGAGCTGGCGGGCTGCCCCGTGCCGTCCCATGGCCGTGCTCGAAGCACAGAGACCAGCTCCCCTGGGCGTCGTCGCTGCCCTGGGGGCTCTCTGTGCAGTGGGTCAGACCTGTGCCCACCCGCCCTTTCTGATGGGAACCTGAGCCCAGGACGCGGCCAGAGGAGCTGAGTGACCATCTCCCTCCCCAGGAACCAGTCTAACGTGAGGAGGATGCACACGGCCGTGCGGCTCAACGGCGTCGTCCTGGACAAGTCACAGGACGCCCAGCTGGTCCTGCTGAACATGCCGGGGCCCCCCAAGAACCGGCAGGGGGATGAGAACTGTATCCTTCGCCGGTGCTGTCCCCGTGGGGCGGGTGTCCCCGTGGGGTGGGTCACGCCTCGGCACCCCCTGCTCAGCAGAGGCGCCCGGGGTAGGGGTCGGAGCAGAGGGGCCTTTGCCATTGGCTGAGGGTTGGCCTGGGCACCCAGGCCGTGGCTCGCACATGGGGCCATGGGCTGGTGGACGTTGAGGCTGTGTGCGGCGGCTCCTGCCAGCCGTCTGCTCCCTGCGGGGCCGGCAGGGGCTTGGGCTCCCACAGGTGGGCTGTGTTTGCCCTCCTCCTGCCTGAGCTGCTGGGGCCCCAGGTATCACCCCGATTGACTTGGGTGGGCGCCGCAGGGCCCAGGGCACGCTGTGGCCGCGTGGATGTCCCGCCGCGGCCCTCCCTGGCCCCGAGGCCTCCGAGAGCAGTGCAGCGCATCTCCCGGAGTTTGCTCAGACCGTCTCTAGGATGGGGCGTCCCTTGGGGGCTCTTGGCTGACTGCGCACCTCAGGGCCCTGCACCCCATGGTGGCCGGGAGGACGTGGGGTCCCGTCCCCCACCCCCCGTCTCCCGCCCCTGATGGACCTGGGTCCCGGCTTCCCCCGCCTCCGGCCGAGCCCCGACCGCACGGCCCCTGGGAGGTCAGGTGTGCCCTGGCACGCGTTGTGAGCTTGGCTGCGTCCTTAACTCGGCCCCACCGCAGACATGGAGTTCCTTGAGGTCCTGACTGAGGGGCTGAGCAGGGTGCTGTTGGTCAGGGGCAGCGGCCGGGAGGTGGTCACCATCTACTCCTAGCGCCCTGCCCCCCAGGCCGGCTGGGCAGGCGTGCCGACGGAGCCGCAGAGCTCCCTGACCAGCACTGACATTCTGTGGAAGTTTCTAGAATGCCCCTGGGCACTCCCGTCCAAGCTGAGCGCCAGTGTGCACACAAGCTTTCATCGAGTCCACCCCCTCGGCCCCTCCCCCCAGGAGGCTGGCAGAGACGACCACGTCGTGTAGCCCAGAGAGGCAGGAAGCCCCCAGACAGACTCTCAGAGCTGACTCCCCGGCTGGGCCTTCGGGCTGTTGTGCAGTTAGGGCTAATCTGAGCCCCGCCCCAGGCGCCCACAGGAGCCACACAGACCCTGGGTGGCCCCGGGTGCTGGGTCTCCCCACCTGTGGCCCCGCCTGGGTTTAGGCTCCAGGTAACAGCAGCCGACGGCGGGGACGCCTTCGGGACCTAGAGCCCCGCACGCGTGAGCGTCTGACGCACACCTGCTCCCGCGACCCCGGTTCCCACTCCTCGTGCTGGAGGGGGTCGGGCATGCGACCGAGGCACCCAGCCATGTTCGGGGCACTGACAGGCAGTCCCAGCTGTGTTGAGGCCGCTGACACGACACCTTCCAATGACCTGGACTCTCTGCACTTTGCACGTGTCATCACACCCACTGTATGTTGTTGGAGTAACTTGTGTGCCTCACTTTCCTTACGGCTTATTTATTTATTTAAACACTGAGGGGCGGGGGGTTCACTGATAAAAGCTGTCTGTACGGAGATCGCTTCGATGGAAGGGGCCCCAACAGCCCAGCCTCAGCCCCCATGGGCTCCCTAGGAATCGGCCTGGCCCGTGGATTTCAGGTCAGGCGGGGGCTAGGCTTCCGGATGCGCCGAGGGGCGGCTGGGCAGAGTGCAGAGGCCACAGCTAGTGCCAAATGCCACGGGTGGGCAGGGGTCTGGCTCGGGGCTGAGTTAGGAGGTAAGACCCACCCCAGTGGCTTCCGGTCCCCCTCCTGCGGGTCCCACTCCTGAGTCACGTGGCTCACCCCAGCTGGTGTGGAGCAGGTGCACGCGGCCCCCTGCCCCCTGTCTTCACCCGCAGCCTTTCGACCCTCAACCATGAAACCGCAAGCCATTTAGAGTTGATTTCTTGTTTCCCTTTTTTAGGTTCTTGGTATCATTTTGTTAGCAGAAGAATAAAATTGTATAGAATTTGAATGTGTTGAAGGATCTCATGTGACTCTTTCAGCCTAAAAATGAAACACTCAGAGCTGCCCCCTGCTTCCCTTGGAGTTGACCTCAGGTCTGATCAGCAGGGCAAACCCAGGTGCTGGAAGAGTGACCGCGTGAACAGGCTGAAATAAAAACAGACCAGAGTAACCACAGCGGGTGATGGGGTGCCGAGCTGTGTCCCCAGACCCGGGTGGGCAGCCCGGCCGTGAGGTCCTGCTGTCCGCTGGGGCGACTCTGCTGTAATCCCCCCGGGAGACTCGGGAGAGAACCGTGGTGAGGGGCCTTCCGTTTGGACACACGGGCTGGGGCTGCGACGGTCCTCCCGCCCGAGAGGTGGACCCGAGGGAGGGAGACCAGCAGGTGGTGCCCGAACGCGGAGAGAGCTAGGGCCGCCGTTGCTGCTTCTCAGGGTTAAGCAGGGTGACCCAGCAGTTCCACTGCTGGACATGATAGCCAGTGGACACGGAGTCCCATGAAGGCATGTCTGAGTGTGTTCCTCCCTGCTCAGCTGTCCCCACGAGGGAGCCCGGGCGGGCAGGACACACGCGTTCTCGATGGCACCAGTCAGTCCTGAGACGGTGCAGGGCTGAGCTTCCCATGGGGAGCCCAGAGCATCCCACTGAGAGATGTGGGTGTCACAGTCAGCTGCCCCTCGGGCCCCAGAGCTGGGGGAGTCAGAGAGGCGTGGGTGACGGGGCAGCCACAGGATAATGGAGCGAGAGGCCGGGCAGGCGCACAGCCTGTTCAGGTCACAAAACATGCTTCGAGGAGGGCATGACCCCTTGGCCTCCAGGCCAACTCCCCGCCTCTGCACTGGGGTCTGTGCCTCCCTCTTTTGCCAGCAATGTCTGACTCGTGCTCTCCAGACGCCCTCACGTCTCCCCCTGGGCTCCATGCTCTCATCAGTACACTTCCCCCCAGACCCCCTCTCATACCTCCCAGACCCTCCTCGTCCTCCGCAGACCCCCTCTCTTCCCCGGCAGACCCCCTCTCGTCCCCCACAGACCCCCTCTCTTCCCCGGCAGACCCCCTCTCGTCCCCCCCAAGACCCCTTCTCGGACCCCCCCAGACCCCGTCTCGTCCCCCCCAGACCCGTCTCCTCCCTCCCAGACCCCCTCTTGTCCCCCGCAGACCCCCTCTCTTCCCCGGCAGACCCCCTCTTGTCCCTCCCAGACCCCCTCTCGTCCCCCCACAGACCCCCTCTCTTCCCCGGCAGACCCCCTCTCCCCCCCCCAGACCCCTGCCTGTCCCCCCGCCCCGGGCTCCATGCTCTCATCAGTACAGCCTCCCCTCACCGCGCCTCCCCTTGGATGCAGCACTGGCTGTAACCTCAGCCGCCCGTCCATCCCCTCCGTGTCCCTGCCAGGCTGTCTGCTGAGTCTCCCCGCGGTGCGTGTGGATGGCGGCCGTCCTGTCGTCTGTCCCGTGGGTTCGTGGCCCACCTGGTGCAGCAGCAGGCTCTTCAGGGGCGGAGAGGCGGCTGGGGCGCCGGCCTTGTGTCTGCTCCTCCCGGGGCAGCGACCCCCAGCCCCACCGCCAGCCCTGCCCGAGGCGCCGTGGGTGTTGGGTGGGAGCGGAAGCTCTGGAGCCCGAGGGAGGGCTTGGCTGATGCTGGCGGTGGGGCCGCTCTTCCCGGCCGTCCAGGCCCAGGCCAGGTGGCTGTCCGGGTGTGGGGGCTGTGGGAGCCGCGTCCTCTGCTCTCCACACACTCGCCCGCTCGCTCCCCACACTGGCTCCTGTGAGGAGCCCGGTCCAGGACAGGCTGGGGGCCAGGCAGCGAGCAAGGCTGGCACGGGGTGGGGGCATATGGGTTGGGGCCCGGGGTCATCTCAGGTGCAGAGAGGCCTGAGGGGCGAGGGCGGTGAGGGAGTCGGGCTGGGGTGGGCCAGGGTCACGTGGGGGTCATGCGGGGGTCGTGTGGGGTCTGGGGTGGGATGGGACAGTGTTGTGTGGGGTCCTGGCTTGGGGGGCCCTGGCAGTCCTACACCAGGGTCCATGGTGCAGACACAAAGGACCTGTCTCGTCTGTGCTCAGGGCGGGTGGAGGAGGGAGGCCCCAGGCTGGGCGCTGGGCCGTGCTCAGCACGGCCGCACCAGGGAAGCAGGCTGCGCTCTGACTTCGCCTTTCAGCTGGGAAGACAACCACAGGCCCGAGCTCAGGCCACAGGGTCCAGACAGGCGGCACCGGCCTGGCAGGCCTGCCCGGAGCCACTGATGGAGCAGTGCCGGACCCTCAGACCGTGCCTGAGCCTCACCATCCAGAAAGTGGGCGGGGGGGAAGATCGGAGGGGGCGGGGGTGCCAGAGCTCCTTGCCCGGGACCATGGCTTGGTGGCCGAGCCGACTGCCAGCCCTGGGTTGGGCAGCACAGAGGCTGCACTGCAGGGTCTCAGAGACCCTCGCCCACTCAGTGCTAGGTTTGTCTGGCAGCCGCTCTCCAGAAGGACTTTCAGAATGTGAGACAGATCGGTCCTGCTCCGAGGTGTCCAGTAGCCAGGTCTAAACAAGTAAGTTAGTTTTTTTGTTTGTTTCTGTTACAAAAGGCATCTCTCCTCCCTTGATCGGTCACCACAAGGCCTTCCTGGTGCCCAGCAAGACTCTGGACTTGACACCGGGGCCTTCGGGCAGCAGGCAGGCACTGCCCCTGAAGCAGGCCACACACGGCCCCCAGACTCCCCACCTCTGTCTCCGGCCATCACAGCCTCTTCCAGGAGGGCGTCCACTTCCCCTGACCCAGGTGGTCCAGGGCCGAGCCCTCAGCTCCAGAGCAAGCCACCACGTCCGGGAGACAGCTGTTGTCCACGTGTGGATGTTTGGTCACCACGTCCGTGTGACCCAGGACCCCGTGCGTGGTGGCCGTCCCATAGCTTCTGTCCCTTCCGGCCACCCTGAACCCATGCTGGGGTTGGGGCAGGGGTGGGCATCTGTCCTCGGGGAGCCACAAGCTGCAGACATGCTCTGCTTCGGCTCCATCCGAGAGTGGCCTCTCACTTACGTTTTGTCATTAAAGCCAGGGTCTGGACTCCGGCTCAAGTGCAGGCCTCCCCATACAGCTGCTGGGTCAGCGAGCCTGTGCCTGAGGGCAGTACAGGCAGTGGCAGGGCTGGGTGGGTCTGCACATGGGGGAAGGCCGGGGCTGGGGAGGACAGTCCTGTGGGCCCCCAAGGCCAAGGGGCAGGGCTCATGGAGTGGGGCTCACAGCGATCGCGTGGGACGCGGTCACGAGGAGGCCGCACCCTGCCCGCTCGGCCGCGGGCCTCTGGGCCAACCCGGCCTGCTCCTCCCGAGATCCTAAAATGAAACCCCAGCTCCTCCCCGAGGGTGTGGGCCACAGCTCACGGACGACCAGCTCCTGGGAGACGCCAAGGGGTCTTTCAAGCAGCTGTGAACATGGGATCTGGAGGAGGAGGCCCTCTTCTCCAGACATTCTTATCCACTGCCAGCCAGCACCGCCACCCAACCCTGGTCCACAGAGTCCCCCAGACAGCGGTTGAAGTGGCCCCAGAGTGTGAATGCAATTTCAGGCTTAGGGGGTCTTCCCAAGACGCAGGTTTCATCAGGAAAATCCCCTGGAGGAGCCAATGGAAACCCACTGGTAGCTACAGTCCATAGGGTTGCACAGAGTTGGACACAGCTGAAGCAACTGAGCAAACACAGACGCGTGGCATGAGCCCAATTTCAGGCTTAGGTTTTTTCTTTCTCCTTTTGAAAGCAGTGAAGCGGGGTGAGTGACCCATACACGTGGAGCGGTGGGCCCGCCTGCAGGTCACAGACACGGACACGCCGTCTCACCCAAGAGCACGCCTGTCCCGGCCGAGTGGCCACCTGGCCGCACTTGTGGCCACACGCCCTTGCGGAGGTGAACCAACCAACTCTATGGAAAACTCACTTGAAAACAAGGTGTGATGTTACCAAATGCACGTATTTTTATTATGACTGGGGAAAACGCAATCACGGGTTGATCACCAAGTTGCTTTATCCGTAAAAACAGTGCCAAGGAGGTAAATACAAAACCAGCGGCACAAATTCACAAGCGGCTTGTGGAGTGGTGGCCGCATCAGGCCTCATGGGGACCCACGGGCCGAGGTTCCAGGGTGTTGGGCGCCCTGCTCCCTGCAGCCCTCTCCCGCCTTCTGGCGGGAAGGGTGCTTTCCCAAAGCTGAAGCTGTGCATGGCGCTCGAGGGGGCACTTTCGAGTCCACGGAGAATGGGAGGCCGCCTCCGCACACCTGGCCACGTGCGTGTCTCGGGGTCGCCCATACCTCCCCAGCCTCGCAGCGGCCTCTGCGTCCTCTTAGGGTGCTGGGGGCAACCCCACAGCCTGCCTCCTCTCGGCTCCCGGCTGACCGAAGGGGAGCCGCCTCCCCCGTCTGCGGGCTGCGCTCACCCCGGGGCTTCGGGCAGCGGTGGCTCCCTGACCGCCCACCCGGCTTCACGATGGACGAGCTGTAGGAGCCGCAAAGACCCCCGTCCACCCAGGCCCGGGTGACCACAAGGCTCCCCGTCCGCCCCCAAACGAAGCCCCCCCAGCGCTTGCTATGCGGGGAAAAAAAATGGCCAGGACCGGCCGGCAGGGTCCCTCCTGCCCTTGGGCCTCACGATGGAATCACGACAGAAGCAGGTGCAGGCATCTCAAAGCGAACGCGGGTGTAGGGACGCCACAGAGAGCTTGGGGGGCGGGGCCGGCGGCGGGGAGGGCGGGGCCGGCGGCGGGGAGGGCGGGGCCGGCGGCGGGGAGGGCGGGGCCGGCGGCGGGGGGCGGGGCCGGCGGCGGGGGGCGGGGCCGGGCGCTAGGCCGGGTGGTGGTGGTGGTGGTGATGGTGGTGGTGCTCGTGGTGGTGGTGGTGCTCGTGCCGCTGCACGGCCGGCCCCGCGAAGGCCTCGCCCAGGAGCGCGGGCGGCAGCTCCTGCTCCAGCACCGCCGGCGGGCCGGGAGCGGCCTTCAGCGGCGAGTGGCCCTCCCGCGCCCGCTGCCGGCACCGCCGGTGGCCGTAGGGCGGCGGCGGCGGCTGCGGGAGGGGGTGGGCCTCCGGGGGTGCCTGTGGCAGGGGCGCAGGCGGGTGGAAGCTGAAGGACCTCCCGGGCCTGAGCCCGCTGGGCACGCCGGGGGGCCGGCCCGAGCCCTGGGGGGACCTCAGGAACGGCCGCTCGGGGCCCTTCGGCCGGGGCGGCAGGTCCAGGGCCCGGGGCAGCAGCTCAGCGGCCGGCAGGGCGAGCTCGGCCAGCCCCGGGCAGCGGCGATGGTGGGCGGCGTGCACGTCTGACTCCTGTGAGCGGGACCGGCCCTGCGGGTGTGAGGCCCTGGCGGGGGGCTCCGGCCGGGCCTGCGTCGGGGAAGACCCTGTAGACACAGCAGCTGTGAGGGCCTCCGAGGGGCCGGCTCTGTCCCACTGGACCCGCTGCTGCCAGGACCCGCGACCCTCAGGCCTGGCGCCTGGGGGCCGGGTCCCCGGGACTCACCTGGCCCGAACTTGGACGCGTAGTTCTCGATTCCAGCCAGGTCCAGGTAGTGGTTCCTCCGCTCCGTGTTTTCGTCCACACAGTAGGGACCCCGCTCCGAGCAGGGGTGGGGGTCGGCATTGGGCCTCCTGCGAGGAGCAGGAGGACGGTATAGCTCTGATCTCTGGCACTCTGAACCCGCAAGGTTGGGGACAAGCAGGGCCCATGGGGCCCCAGGACCCTGGAGCCACCCAGCGACCTCCACCACCGGCGTCACCCAGGAGCTGGTGAGGGCTCCGTGGCCGTTGCCCCCAGGGGGTGGAAAAACAGGGCCCTGGAGCAAGCGGGCTGAGGGTCCGGAGACCGCCCCCCGGCTGCCTGTGAAGCCCACGGCCTCTCAGACGACACTGGGCCTGCCCAGCTTCCACCCGGGGGCAGGGAGTGCCTGGGGCTACCCCGAGGGAACAGCCCTTGAGGCCTGTGGGAAGCAGGGGTGTGGCCAGGCTGCTCCTGTCTGAGGGAGCCGAGCTGGACCCCAGGCCCTCACCGGACGTGTGTAGACAGCCTCCTGTCGGCCACCCTGGGGTCCTCACTGAGCTCCGCCTCTGTCCTGCAGCGACTGGGCTCGCGGTCTGAAAGCGGGGGATGCAGGCAGCCTTCACTCACCCAGCTACCCGTTCCTTCACTCACTCTGCTCACGTCCTCACCGGCCCTGCACGTTCACTCATTCATTCATGCCTTCGTTCACTCATGCATGTGTCCAGTTGTTCATTCATCACTCATTCATCCATCCACACGTTCAGTCACACCCT
Organism: Alces alces; assembly: GCA_015832495.2. NCBI lineage: Eukaryota > Metazoa > Chordata > Mammalia > Artiodactyla > Cervidae > Alces > Alces alces. The sequence goes on from JADEYB020000026.1 coordinate 66,965,532, forward strand.
CATTCATTCATCACTCCCCACTCACACATTCACCTCCACTCTTGCACGCATTCATTCTCGCTCCTCACTCGCTCACTGAAGCCCCCGCACACCCAGTCCTTCACGGAACAGGCTCCAGCCCTCGCCTGACTCTCCATGTTCAGGACGCCACAGAGCCCTCTGCCGTGAGGGGGACGCAGCGCGGGGGTCACAGTTAACACCACCCCCCACCCCGCATGGTGAACAGGTGCTCAGGGGAGAGGCAGCGTGGGGCCGGGGGTTCAGGAGGCAGGGACCACACGCAGGGCAGGGCCTCTGGAGCACCTGATCGGGGAGCCGCTGGGGCCCGGAAGCCCGGGCCCTCACCCTGGGCAGCAGGGGGCCCGTCCTTCCTCTTGCTGGACGGCTCGGGGCTGACGGTCAGCTTCACACGGAGAGTCTTGCTGCTGCCCGAGCAGTGGTGGACTGAAGCGTCGACGACTTCATAGATGGTGTGCATCAGGCTGGACATGTCCTGGGGGGTGGGGGGGCGGACGTCGGGGCGCAGGCGGACTGGGGGACCCAGCCCACACTGCCCGCCGCCCGCCACTCCTTTCCCCTGCCCCACAGAGGCACCAAGCAGCCCAAGCCAGCTGCCCTGCTGGAACCACCACGTCCCTCTGAGCTTTTCAAGTTCAAACTGCGTCTGAGTTCAAAGGGCTTAGCGAGCAGACAAACGATCAAAGCTGCTTTTAGCTCAGACGCGCCGTCTCAGCCTTCCTCCTCGCCTGCTTCCTTCTGAGGGCCTCTGCCCTCCTGGGCACAGAGGCAGCAGCGACGGCATGCCGGGGGCACCCCTGGGACCCTCACTGCCCTGCTGAGGGGCTGCTGGCCAGGGCAGGGATGCCGTGCCGGGCTCCACGGACCCTCACTGCCCTGCTGAGGGGCTGCTGGCCAGGGCAGAGATGGCCAGGGCTGGCTAGGATCCACCAGGAACGGCACAGACAGTGGCCGGGCCCGGGGGAATGGACGAGGCTCCAGCTGGCCCTGCCGGTGACCTGGGTCCTGTCCTGCAGTGGCTCCCTCCCCACAGCCTGACCCAGGAAAGCTCCCTGCCTCTCCTCCCTCCTGGAGGACCCAGCCATGTCCCCAGGGTGGGACCCAGGCCTCATCACCTCTCTGGTGGCCTTCCCGCTGTTGTCGAAGCCATAGAGCGTGAACGTCCACTCCTGGTGATTGTCCTCCTCCACCGACACGTCACACTGGACTGCCTGTGGGGTGCGGGGGGACGGGCGCAGGGTCGTCCTCGCCCACGTGCCGGGCCCCCAGCCCTGCCCCGTCCTCCGGGGACCAGTCCCGGCCCCTCCCGGCCGGGCAGGGAGACGGGACGGTCTGTGCATGACCTGGCTTCTGGGTCATCCCCACGGCTCTGGCACTGAAGCCCGGGAAAGTCCCACGGGTTACGTAGGGCCACAGCAGCCGGCTCTGGCCAGGTGCATGGGGACCCCTCTACCCAGCAGAGCCTGTCACCCCGGGAGCCATGGGGACCCCACGTCAGGGCATCTGCAGGAGGGGGACGAAGACCTACGTCCACGTTCAGGCGCCGCTTGCCCAGCCCGCGGGCGCCCTCGCGGCCAGCCGCTCTCTCTCCATCATCCACGCAGAAGAGCTGTCCTGGCCCCTCGCGGGCCTCGGCCTTCTCAGGAGGCAGCAGCACTGTGGGGGACAGGGGGGTGGGCCAGGTGTCCAGCCCAGGGGGAGGTGGTGGGTGGCCCCCAGCCTGTGACCCTCCCAGAAGGGTCTGAGCTGAGAGTCCAGGCACAGGGCATCAGGTGGCCTGGGAGGGAGGACAGGGCGACCCTCGGGGTGACCCCAGCCTGGGGTGTCCACCGTCTGGCTGCGGCAGCTTCAAACCTGGGCTGGCCGGGTCTGGGAAGTAAGTGGAGGGGCGCAGGGTGAGGGTGGTTCAGGGTGTCCAGGGCTGGGGAGTGGGACTCACCCTCGAAGGGACACTGGTCATCGCGGAAAGGCCCTTCCCTGGGGTCCCCGCCGGGCAGCTCCTGCAGGAGAATGGACAGCGCAGACCATGGACACCCCGCCCGAGCTCAGGGGCGGGCACCGGACCTGCCTCCTGGGTGTCACGCTCCTGCTGCGGGAGCAGCAGCCCGTCCACCCTCACTCAGCCTCGGGTTCTGAACGTGACACATGCCCATCCCTGGGCGTGGCCGGCTCCGTTAAAACCGCCTCCGGGACAAGACGCGGGGCCCAGTGGTTCTCAGTGCACCCTGCGTCTCCCCCCTCCCACCCCGAGGACACGGCTTCGCCTGAGGGTGCGGGGCAGCGAGAACAAGGCTCCCACCTAGCCTCTGCTGAGCGAGGCGGGCACAGACCAGAAGCCCGGCCGTGAACGGCCAAGCCCACCTGCATCCGTCCGCTCACTGGCCGGCACACAGCACCTCCTGCCTCAGGTGGACAAGAGCCGGGGAGCGCCCCCGCAAGGCCCAGGAACCAGGGGGCCGGGACTGGGGCGGGGGGCGCGTCCTTCAGGGGCCCAGGTCGAGGGTGCCTCCTTCAGGGGGGCTGGGCCTAGGGCGCAGACAGAAGACGCCCCCCGCCCCCCGCCCCCAGCCCCGGGCCCCACGGCCGATCCTAAGGCCAGTTACGGGAAAACGGGAGCAACCTTCCGCCGAGCCGGAAACCACAGAACTGAGTCCCTCGTCAGAACAGATGCGGGGCGAGCGGGGCTGGGCCCAGGGCGGAGGGGACCCTTCCTATCTGTCTCCTGGGCCCCCAGGTACCCCCGGCATCCTCCTCTTGGAGGCCCTGGCCCTAACCACTCCCCCGTCACGCCGCTTAGAACCAGGTGACTTTCACAGCTTTCTCAGGAGGCCAGGCGGGCGGTGTGCCCGAGCTCGCTGTGATAGACGCCGCCGCCTCCGCCACGCAGCCCGCTGTCCGGGCTGCGCCGGCTGGCCCAGCGCAGAGGCCCCACGGTTGCCCCACACACCAGCACAAGGGCGCCTCAGCCAAACGGAGTCCAGCCTGAGCGCTCTACCCAGTGGATGCCAAGATAAACTCCAATCATAAGACCCTGGCTTGCGGTTAAATTTTTTCCATAAAATCAAAGCGAGCTGTGAAGCGGAGGTTCCGGGTGTCTGTGCGGAGCAGGCGCAGTGCCTGGCCAGAAGCCGGCAGGTCAGCTGGCCACAGGGGGCGGCAAGGGCCAGCCATCGTCCGGCGAGGCTGTGGGCCCTGCGGTCCCTGCCACGTGCTGTGGGGCCAGAACATGGACGGACAGGCCCAGGGGCTCAGGCACGGGCAGCACGTGCCTGGTGAGGACTCTGCCCCCCGGCTTGGATGGCTCCCTCTCCACCACGTCCCCCAGCCAGGGGCCCAGCCAGCCTCCCTGGTGGGCTGGTGGCCGGAGGCTCAGATCCTGCGTGACTCCTGATGACCCCGCCCGGGGCAGAGCCCCCTGTATTCACCTCCTTAAATCACAGAGGTGAGAAGAGCTGCAGGAAGCACTTCCCCGGGATCTAAGGATCTTAGACTGGGCTGGGCGCAGCCTTTCTTTCAAAAAGCCAGTCTTGTGGGGGAAACGGTCGAGGCCCCGAAACCCGCCTCTGGGGACCTGCTGGAGCCCCAGGGCTGGTGGAGAGGCTCTCCTTGAGGACTCGGCCCCCAGAGCCACGGGGTGGGGGGACCCAAGAATTTCCTCACTGCTTGCCTGGCTCACCCGAGCGCTCAAAGAAAAGCAAAGCCCACCTGTGGCCTCTACATATGAGCTTAGAACGGTTGAAAGTTCAATAATTCCTTCCATCTTTTTGTTTTAAAATAACCTGAGCACTTATTTTTGACAGGGAGTGCTGGTTACAGACGAGCTATTAATACATGCTTTGGGCTGGGAGGGGTCAGGACAGGGTCTGCGTGAGCCTTGGCGGGACCCTGAGACGCTCCCAACGCTACAATCACAGACTCACCAAGGACACAACCAAGCTGGCTCTGGTCAGCAACGGACGTGCTCACCTCCCCAGACGGTGCCCTCCTCCCCAGATGGTGCCCGCCTTCCCTAACAGGGCTGGGAGTTTGGGACACTCGGAACGTCCCTCCACGCACAGCCTGACAGGAGGACAGGCCAGTTTAAGATCCAACGCGTCACCAGCGGTGTCTGTGATGCAGAGCCATCAGACAAGGGGCCGAGGAGGCTTGCGGGAAGCGCAGCCACGCTTGGCCCTGTGACTGGTGACTTCCATCCCATCCATCCTGATTACATAAAGATGCCCTCTCATCCGCGCTGCTGCAGCTCAATAGAAGGGCCAAGAACTTAGACTGTAACGTAGGACACGCAGCACAGGGCTCCCAGCCAGACATGCGCCACCCCTGCCGGCAGCCTCCCACGTGGCTGGAAAACCCAGACCATCCAGCAAGACTGGAGGAGAATGGATGACGTCCCCATGCATGCAAGGGCACTGCCCAGGCCCCACCGCTCCTGAGAGGCCCACCTGTGCTGGCCTCTGTCCCCAGGTGGAGTCCCCAGCTGCAGACCCTCCCTAGCAGCAAACTCCTGCCTCATGCCCTCCCCTGCTCCTCAAGGGAGCCCCAGCTTCCGCCTACAAACCCTCCAGCCCCGCCTTCCCAACCCCCATCCTGCCCCTGTATGGATGGTCCTTGGCACCAACCGCCTCCGACTCTGCTCAGGGACGCGGCTCTGTCCCTGTGGCATCTGGGGCTCCTCTGCCCACCAGCAGGGGCCTGCGGGTGACCCAGCCCACCACCCAGCCATGCTCAGACCTGGGCCTGGCCTCCTGCTGACCCCGGGGGCCCCCAGCAGGGGGAGATCATGCCCCCCTTCTCCAGCATCTGAGGGGCCCTCCTTCAGCCCAGTGTTCTGGGCTGCCAGGGACAGGCTGAGGCCCTTGCACCGGACGCTTTCTCCTCCGGGTCGTCCCACGCTTTCTCCTCCGGGTCATCCCTCTCCATCACCGTCAAGCAGCCTTGGCCTTTGCTGCGGGCTCCTGCTGCCTAGGTGGGGGCTACAGGCATGGAGCTGTCAGGGGCGTTCACGGAAAAGCTTGGACCCCCGCCTCCCGAGAGGCCAGGAGGCCCAGCCACACTTTCCCTCGGCCAGGGTCCGATTCCGTCCACCAGAGCCAGGGACGCTGGGCCGTCCACCCTGTGGGCAGGCTGGGGGGACACACAGCCAGGCCGATGGGCAGGACACATGTGCCCATTGGAGGCCACATGGACGTGGGGTGGTCTGCGTGAGCGGGAAGGAGGAAGCTTCAGTGATGCAGCCGACCAACCCCTGAACTCATCCACTTTTCCAGCGTCCAAATTCACACATTTCTTCAAGACTGAGTGCCTCTGTGATCTTAGGAAATGCTCCCGGGCTTCAAGGGCAGACACGTCCCTAGGAAGCCCCACTCTTGCTGGGGTAGAGGCCCTCCAGCTCCCGAGTCCCCAAACGATCCCTGAGGGAGACAGTGAGTCCGTGAGGTGGCAGAGCACATGGGAAGCCAGCCTTTACAAACCTGCTTCGTCATCACCCCCAATAAACGGCCTGCCTAGAAAACCTGCCCGGGGTCCTGGCGTGGAGCGCATCTGCGGCAAGCCTGGGGGGCCCCTCATATTCCAAGCACCCCCCCAATGCTGCCAGGACTCAAGGCCCCTCCCGACGGCAGCCTGGATTCAGGTCTCCTCTTAAAACTGTGCTGTTCACAGACCCAGGCTGGTACCTGCCCTGTCCCTGGGGGCTCAGCGTGCGGATCTGGGCTTCAACAGAGAGGAGGACCCCCAGGCCCCAGGGCCTGACGGACAGTGCATCTGTGTCCCCCGTAACAAGCGGTCCCCAGCCAGGCAGCTCACACCTGAAGACGTGCCGTCTCCCAGTTCTGAGGCCACAGTCAGGACTCGGCCTGGAGGGGAGCCCCCAGGCTCCGGGGGCAAGACCCTTCCTGGCTCTCTGGCTCTGGGGGCCCTGGGCTTGTGTCTGCATCCCCAGCCTCAGCTCTGTGGCTGCTCAGCCTCTGGGTGTGCGTCTTCTGTCCAAGGCGGGACCCGCACCCGCCCCTTCTTACAGAGACGGGAGCGGCAGTCAGGGCCCCAGGACCACCCGTTGTCTGGAGGCCCGTCACTCAGCCATGTCTGTAGAGACCCCTTTCCAATAAGGTGCCGGTCGCGGGCTCTGGGACGGGGAGCAGCCCCGCACGTCCAGGAGCTGCCAGCCAGTCGAGAGTTTGGACTGGCCACTGACCACCGCCTCCACCCCTTTCCAACAGTACGTGGATGGGGTGCGGCGACCTCCCAGGAGGACGGGGTGCAGTGACCCCCACGCGGATGGGGTGCAGCAACCCCCTACAAGGAGGGGGTGTGGTGACTCCCCCAAAAAGTCAGGGTGCAGTGAACCCCGGAGGATGGGGTGCTGCAAACCCCCACGAGGATGGGGTGCGATGACCCCCCAGGAGGATGGGGTGCAGTGACCCCCAGGAGGACGGGGTGCAGCGACCGCCTATGCACACGCTCACAGGGTGCCGTCCCCCTCAAATGGGGACAGACAGGAAGTACACCAGCCAGAAACCCAGAAGAAGCCAGGCCCCTCCTCTGGCCTGAGTGGGGAGAGACTGCAGCACAGGTCACGTGAGGGTCACAGCGCGGACGCGAGGACAAACCTCCTGCTCCCAGGGCACACCTTCCAGACTCGGGGTCCCCGGAGGACGGCTCAGCTTCCTGTGATGGATCCGAGGATGGGCAGCCATGACGAGAACCCAGAGGGTCCCCAGTGGAGAGCTGGGCTGCGCGCACCCCCTGCTGCCCTGCGGGCCCTCCACCCCAGGCGGCTCACCAGCCCCGCCTCCTGGGCGGTCGGCCATGGGGGCCTGCTGATCAGAGACAGAGCCTGGCCTCACCTCCGGCTGTGACAGACCACGCCCTGGACAGGTAGAGTGGGCAGAGGTGGGGACCCCGGGGCAGTGCCCACCGGCTCGTGCTGCAGGGGACCGAGGTCACTTCTGGGCAGTGCCTGGGGCTGGACAAGGGGGTGGCGTGGCGTGCAAGGGTGACCTGGGCCAAGTGGGGGTCCAGGGAGGCCCCTGGGCTCCTGCTCAGGCTGTCAGGACACTGGACGGGGCAGGACTGGTGTGGGGTGAGTGTGGGGGGGCTGGGCTCCCCGGGCACTGGAAAGAACTGGGTCGTGCAGGAGAAGGCAAGGACGGGGAACTGGGGGGCGAGTGGGAGGCCACGGGGGCAGCAGAGGGGATGGCAGATGGCTGGAGGCGAAGGGCAGGGCCCGGGAGGGGCAGCGGCCTCAGTAGGAGAGATCAAGGGCAGAGGCGGACCTGTCCGCACCCCCAACGGAAGGCCTGGTGGGGACACATCTCGGAAACACTGCCAGGGAGACGGAGGCGACTCCACGGGCTGCAGGAAAGGCCAGGCAGCTTAGCAGTTGGGGTCTCAGCTTCAGCAGCTAAAGAGCCTTAGAGGGGACAAGGCAGGTTTGGGGCTTAATAATCCCAGCACATGCAGAGGGGCTCCATCCGAGGGGCTGCCGTGGCGTGACTGTCAACTCCTGACTTCAAAGCGCAAGTTAAGGCAGGTGAAGCATCGGGGAGGGGTGTGCAGGGTCCCCGCCAACCACAGCTCTCACGACAGCTCCAGGACCCGAGGGCATCCCGAGACTGCAGCAGGGCTCCTGGGTGAGGGCCGTTCAACCAGACTTCCTAATTACCAGATTTGGAATTTATGCCTAGAAACTCAGTTCTCTGGGGATCAAAGGGTCTCCTAAAGTAAACACCTACAGACCTCATGGGCCAGCATGCTCCATAACTGACGTCCTGGGTGAGGACATCTTACCCACCACAGCTTCTCACAACTTCACTCATTTTGGTGAAAAAAATTACAGAATATATCTGGCGTTAGTGGTCAAGAACCTGCCTGCCAATGCAGGAAACGTAAGAGATGTGAATTTGATCCCTGGGTCAGGAAGATCCCCTGGAGGAAGGCATGGCAACCCACTCCAGGACTCCTACCTAGAGGATCCCATGGACAGAGGAGCCTGGTAGGCTATGGTCCATAGGGTTGCAGAGTCAGACACAACTGAGCGACTTAGCAATAGTATCACACGCCCACTTGCCCTGGTCTATGGGGATTTCTTTCTTGGCAACCACACACAAAAAAGACTCTGACCCCAGAGAGGTCCCCAAGGACCCGCTCGTGAAGCTTGTTGGAGAAGGGCTCCACGTGTGTGGCAGGGACGCCTGAAAGCACAGAGCATAGGAGCTCAGCCCACAGCCCACAGTCATGGGCGAGTTATGGGGTGGGGTTACCAAGGCCACCTGCGGGGGAAATAATTCCACCGTAAAGTGTGTGCAGGGAAAACATAACAAATGCAGGGTCAGTGAGAAGCTACATAGTGTGAAAAGAAGTGTCAATCGCTCGGTCATGTCCAACTCATTGCAACCCCATGGACTGCAGCCTGCCAGGCTCCTCTGTCCACGGGATTCTCCAGGCAAGAACACTGGAATGGGTTGCCATGCCTTCCTCCAGGGGATCTTCCCGACCCAGGGATCAAACCCAGGTCTCCTGCATTGCAGGTGGATTCTTTACCGTCTGAGCCACCAGGGAAGCCCTATATACAAGCACACACACACATAGACATGTGCACAAACACACATGCATGCACACACACAAACACATGTGTATATACATGTACACATGAACACACATGTATATACACATGTGTGAACACAATATATTCACAAACACAACATACGCATGCATGCACATGTGTGCACAGATGCATATACACATGCATGAACCTATATACATATGCATGTGCACACATGAACATGAGTTTGAGCAAACTCCAGGAGATAGTGAAGGACAGGGGACCCTGGCATGCTACAGCTCATGGGGTCACAGAGTCAGGCGTGACTTAGCAACTGAACAATGATGTACACACGTACACATTCATGTACACTCACATACATGCATATGTACAAAACGCATATACAAATGCACGTATACACATGTGTGCGTGAACACATACATATATGCATGAACACAATAGACGCACATATTTACACATGCACATAAACATGCACGAACATGCATACACGTGCATGTACACTGCACAGACACACATGTACACATGCATACACACTATATACATGTGCGTGAGCACACATACATATATGCATGAACACAATAGATGCATGTACACACATATATGCATGTACACACATGTATATGTGTGCACGCACACCCACATATACATGCATGCACACACAATCTCTACCACAGAGAATCGAGATATGCCCCCCAAAACTAAAAAGCTTCAGTGACTTCAATTCTCAGCGTCCTGGAACTCTGTTTTTCGTTTAACACTAAATCACTCTGCACCAAGTCTGCAGACATCGTTTTCCCCCAGTCATGCCCGCTGCTGGCTCAGTCTTCAGCACCAACAGGAGGAGCTTCGCAGAGAAAGGGAGATCTCCAGGACCCACCTCCCGGTGCCTGCCGCCTCCTTCCTGTCTGAGCCCCCTGGCCGCCAAGGCCACAGCACATGAAGCATCGACAGGACGCCCGTACCCCTGTGCGGGAGCCATCGTGCCCGCCAGCGCTCTTGGGCAGAAGAGGTTTCCTGCCGCTGGGTCTGAAATGCAGACCCAGGTTCATCTTCCTTCCATCTGAGCTCTACCTCTGGAAAAACCACTGGGCTTTCATTCCCTTCCATTCGTATTAAAGTCTCATGTTTCCCATTTCGAAAGATCAGTTCCAAAGTGGAACTTCCATTTTTTGCGTGCATTTTCAGTTCTGTGTTTTTAGCTGAGAAGGCCTCACATGTTCACACGTGACACCGGTGGCCCCAGCAGAGGTAAGTCTGCTGGAGACGCTAAAGGCTTACACTTGCTCGCAGCCCAGGACCCCGAGGGCTGAGCTGCTCTGAGAAGCAATGCGGGCTCCACTACCTCTGGAAGCACCCGCAGGGAGGCGACACCCACACCCGGCTCTGTGGCTGCAACCAGACCCCTGGGGTCGGAGCAGAGACCGGCGACCCCTCCCCGTTTCACAAACAGGAACCAAAATCGACTCAAGGACAATTCATTTGCGAAGCCACCCGTGAAAGATAAAGAGAATCCTGAGCAGACCTGCACTTGCCTCGCTGAAACCTTTCAGCAGCCTTTACCCATTCTGCCCACCCTCACCCCACCTCCCACAACCTGCAGTTCATTCTCTGCAGCGGGGAGCTTGTCTTATAAACATATTTATGTATTTCTAGTCCTCAGACGTGAGCGGTCACACAGCATTTGTCTTTCTCTGTGTGACCTACTTCACTTAGCACCATGACCTCAAGGTCCATCCATGTTTTGGGCAAGATTTTTTTCTTTATGGCTGAGTAATATTCCACTGTACATACACCGCATCTTCTTTTCCATTCACCCACCATCAAAGGATGTTGCTTCTCTGTCTTATTGTTGTTCAGTTATTAAGTCATGGCTGACTCTTTGTGACCCCAGGGACTGCAGCACGCCAGGCTTCCCTGTCCTTCACCATCTCCTGGAGCTTGCTCAAACTCATGCCCATTGAGTCAGTGATGCCATCCAACCATCTCATCCTCTGTCATTCCCTTCTCCTCCCGCCTTCAATCTTCCCCAGCATCAGGGTCTTTTCCACTGAGTCAGTTCTTCCCATCAGGTGGCCAACGTCCTGGAGCTTCAGCTTCAGCCTCTGTCAAGGCCACTGTAAATGATGCTGCAGGGAACGTGGGGCTGCACATCACCTCCTGGAGTTAGTTCTGCTTTCTTCGGACATGCACCCAGGAAGGAGGCTGCTGGATCACCTGGCACTTGTTTTTAATTTCCGAGGAGTCTCCATAGTGTTCTGCACAGTGGCTGCACCATCTTACGTCCCCTCCAACAGTGGAGGAGGTTCCTTCTCTCCATATCCTCTCCAGCGCTTGTTACTTGTGTTCTTCTGGTGACGGCAGTCCCAATAGGTGGAGGTGATGCCTCGCTGCGGTCCTGACGACTAGGATGTCCAGCACCTTTTCACGGACCTGCTGACCTTGTGCCTTTATTCTTTGGGAAACGTCTCTGTTACCAATGACCTTGTCTCAGAAGCGGCCCTGGTCCCGGGGCAGCCGCGTGGTCTGGGAGCAGCAGATGAACCCCCAGCGCAGGAGCCCCACTCTCACCTCGCACCCCCCTCCAGGTTTCCCCACGGAACCTCAGCGCAGTTGCGGGGGTCCCTCTGTCCAGGCACCCAGACGACGTGCACAGTCCTTCCCCGGGACGAGCTGCAGGAAGAGGGCCTGGACGCCCCTCACAGCAGCCAGGAGGCCAGCACACCTCGGCCCCCTCCTGGGGGAGGACCCCTGGCAGGAGGGCGGAGCTGACTGTAGGCCCCGCGCCGGGTTCCAGCTGGGGGCCTCCCTCTGGGCGGCACTGGGCCTGCGGCTGAGGGCGCCCGACCTGCCCACCCCAGAAGCGAGGGGGCCGTGGAGTCAGGGGCCGCGGGGTCAGGGGCCATGGGGTCAGGGGCCATGGGGTCAGGGGCCACGGGGTCCCAGAAGCCACTGACTCAAGGCCTCCACCACCCACCGAGCTCCTGAAGGAACCAGAACTACGCCTCGGGCTCTGGGAACACACCAGGAGACACCCGTGGGCACCACGCTCGGTTTTAAAACAGCTAAAATCACTTCAGACAAACCAAGGGAAGGAGAGGAAGGGCCCCAGCCCCATCCTCCAAAGCTGGGAAGACAGGCCGGGAGGCCTCAGGCCCACGCACCGCGGTCCCTCCAAGGAGCTGTCTCCCCCGTGACACCCCCCGACTGCCCCTCCCAGGACCCTCTGTGTCACCCCCACCAACACCCCGTGGCCGCCCCGGCCCCCTGGGACATGTGGCCTTGAAGCAACACTGAGCGTTTCTCAGGTTCACAGGGGGGACCTTCCAGCTCATGAAGCAGGTATCCACCTGCCGGGAAAATAACGTTTACCAGACATTCTGGTCATGCACCAGGAGCCAGCCGGGCTCACTAACTCGTGGGCAAACTCAGCCTCGTTCCCTGTATCTTGTGGGGGTGGTAGGAGCGGGCGAGTTAGGTGGGGGGATGTGCACTTAATTCCCACAGGGTCACAGGCCACAGTTCTTGTGGCCACATGGCGACCAGCACTGACCCGCCAGGAAGCACACGGTGCCCTTGACAGGAGGGGACGTGTCCCCGCACCGGACCCAGTCAGAGGTCCTGGGGGCACGGCACGGTCAGGCAGGCCATCCTTGGGGCCTCCCCCGGGAGGCAGGGATGAAGACGGGGCCGGAGATGGGACAGAGGGAGAGCCGACACCCCAGTGTCCCCTGACCGACACGCTCCGGGGGAGCCAGGGGCAGGGTGCTCAGTGGGGGGAGCAGGGTGGCAGCAAGATGCCTGAACTCCCGGGCCGGGGGTCCACACTCCAGGTCTGGGGGCTCATAGCCCTACAGCCAAACAAGCAAAGGACGGAAGGAGCCGGGGAACGATGAACTGTACTAAACGTAAGGGGCCATCCGCTGTTCTGGTTCCACGCTCTCCCTGCACCACGGGGTTATGAGAGCAGACGCAGTCTGTGCTGGCTGCCACAGCAACACACCGCAGGCCAGTAACGAGTGAACAAGACAAACTCATCACACAGTCCTGGAGGCCGGATGTCCGGGACCGAGGCGCCTGGGTGTCCGAGACCGAGGCGCCGGGACGTCCGAGACCGAGGCGCCGGGACGTCTGAGACCGAGGCAGCAGGTCGTCCAAGACCGAGGCCCCAGCCCCTCGGCATCTGGCGAGGGCCCCTTCCCACTGCGTAGACAGTGCCCACTGCCTGTCACCCCGCATGGTAGACGGGACACCGAGCGCTCTGGGGCTTACATGGACGCTGATCTGCCACGAGGTCTCAGCCCCCGGGCCCTAACCGCCTCCCCAAGGTATCACATGGAGGGAGGTGAGGCTGAATTTCAGGGTGACGTCAACATTCAGACTACAGCAGAGAACAAAACAATAGGGAACTACCCGAGCCACACAGCACACCGCTCCTTCAAACACGTCCCAGGAGCGTGAAACCCATGAGCCTCAGAGGCCAGCACAGCGGGCTCCACCAGCTCACAGCCACGCAGCGGGAGCGCTGTTTCCGATCTCTGTAACACTCACGGGCTGCGTGTTGGGACGTGCTGTGTGGTCCACATCCTGGGCTGACGGAGGCTCGCCCGCCTGTTTCAAGGCCCAAGGTGCCCATGCCCGGGAGAAGGCCCCAGGTGGACGGCCGCCAGGAAGAGGCGGCGTAAGCCCGGGACTGCTCTGCATCACCTGCTGGCATCTCTGACTCCTCACGCGCAGGAGGACCAAGCAGGCAGGAGACAGCACCCCGTCACCAACACTCACCTCCCCAGGCAGACACGATCGGCCCAGAGGAGGGGCGGCCCCGCGCTGGCCCCCTGGCCCCAAGGAGCACACGGCCTCCAGCCACACTGTGACATGCCCAGCAAATCCTCGAACGCGGTTCCTGCCTTTACAGGCGTGGGATTCAAACCTGACTCCCAGAAAGCAGGAGTCGCGACTCAAGTGGGTCTGATCTTAGGGCACGTCTTGCCCCTTCTCACAAGCGTTTACAAACACCCTCTGAGCGTCTCATTACCAGCTGGCCAGAGAGCGTCCTTCCAAAAAGGGAGCGGCCGTGCCTCTGAGCGGTTGCTCTCTGTCTGCAGTGGACTCCGGGGACCGCTAGGGAGCGAGCGGTTGGCGGCGAGGGGTCTCAGCCGTCTGGCCTGGTCATCTATCCGAACCCAGTCCACACCGGTGCCCGGAATCACCCACCCTGGCAGACGCGTAGGGTCTGGTTCACCCAAGGCCCCTCTGGCACCCCAGGCCTGGATGGACACCCTCCACGCCCACTCGCAGGAACCTGGGTCCTGAGTGGGGGCCTTGATGCTAAAAAAACCACCTTCAGTCTGGGGGGCCGGGCCATCCCCCTGAAGCCTGGCTTTCCCGTGAGCCCAGCGGCCCTCCGACACGGCAAACGGGCAGCGTGGTGGTCTTTAACTCGCCACCGCGGCTGTGCAGCGCATGAATCTAAAGAAAAGTCGAGTCCCGCGCCCCCCTCCCGCCTGGGATACGCAGGCCTTGCAGCCACAGGCCCCGCCAGGGAGCGGGAGGGGCTCTCCAGGCCCCGCCGCAGTCCGTCTGCCGGCCATCTGCGCCGCCGCCTTCTTTGTCCCCGGAACCCGGGTCGCGGTCAGGGGCTGAGCTCCGGAGCTCGCGGCCCCAGGAGCCCGCCGGGCCCACCACGCCTACCTGCTTGTCCCTGGCGCCGTGCTCCGCGCAGCCCCGCCGCTCCGCCTCCTCTGCGCCTCTGCGGCCGCCCATGTACGCAGACACCACGATACTGTCCCCTGCGGGCCCGCGGGCGGACGCGGGGGAACGCGGCACCGAGGAGAGAAGGAGACGCCCGTGAGCCCGCGGGAGGTGCGCCTGGCGATGCCCGCCGCCCTGCGTGCCCGCCCCTCTCCGCGCAGCCTGGGGCGCGGGGCTCAGGCCCCAGGCTGGGACAGGGGTCTGGGGCGTGGGCGAGGAGCCCGCGCGCTCCAGGGAGCGCCGCGCCGAGGCACCCCCCCCTCCCCCGCCACCCGAGGCCTCGGGGGGCAGCGCGCGCGCCGCCCTCCGGGCTCGGTACCCCGCGCCCAGGCCGCCGCCCCGCGCGCTCACCTTCCGGGCTCTCTCTTCGCTTGAAGGCTGCAGCGGCTGCGGCGCGGCCGGAGGGCGCGGGGAGAGGGAAGGGACAGTGAGTGGCCGGCGCCCGTCCGCCGCCGCCCGCCCGCCCGCCCGCCGGCCCCCAACTCACCGTGCCTGGACTGGATTTTCCCCATGTCGCCGCCCGCCCGCCCGCCCGCCCGCGCTCCCGGCGACGCGCCCAGGCGCCGGCCGTGATCCGCTGCGGGTCCAGGCGTCCGCGGGGGCCGCGGAGACCCGGCGCGCGGGGTCGGGGCGGCCGCAGGGCGCGGAGCCGGGAGCGCGGGCGGGCGGGGGCGCGGCGCGGCGGCGGCGGCCCGGCTCCCTCTGAGCGCGCGCGCCCGCGCCCCGGCTTTAACCGCGGCCCCCGCAGCGCCCCCCGCGGCCGCCGCCCGCAGCGCACCGGCCCGGCCTCCGGCCCGCCTCCTTGGGGGTCGCGAGCCAAGCCCTGGGCGTGGGGGCGGCGCCGCCCGCCAGGGGACCCCGGACGGGAGGTCTATAAGGTAGTCGGGGGCTGCGGTGGACCCTCGCGAGGACAGCTCCCAGCCCCACCCTCTCTCTCACGGCGTATCCTAGCATCCCCAATTCAAGAGGTACCGCAGAGCCCCTGCCCCTCGCCGGAGGGGACCTTAGAGGGGACGTGCCAGGCTGCTGGTGGAGCTGGTCTTGGGCAGAGGGTGGGGTTCAGAGAGGGCGAGAGGCCCATGGGGAGGGTCCTTTGGAAGGACAGGAGGTGCGGACCGGGTCTCTGGGAAAAGCCAACTGCCGGTCCTAGCACGGCGGCTGGGGACCTGCCGGCCTCTTTCTACCTTGTGTTAATCAAGGACAGGCAAGGACCAGGGTGGCCTGGTTTCCGCCCTTGGCCTTTGCTGAGCTCCTGGGCAGTGGGGGGAGTCGGCACTCAGCCCCCCGCTCCCTTCCAGCTCTTCCCCTGCAGCCCCACCCCCCTCACCGGCCCCTACCCTACTGGAAAGCTTCCGAGTTTTCCTTCCCAGAAACCGCCCCTTCTCGCCTCCTTGAACCCCGGCTTTCCACTGCCACTCAGCTTCTCCCCTCGATTCAGCTGAGCCCCCTCACCCGCCAAGCGCCTGCGTCTCCTGCAACAGGCGCCCGGTGTCCCGAGTCACAGCCACGCTCTCCATCTCTGTGGGTGACCCACGTGGCCCAGGGCCGCCTGCATCCTGGTGGTGGGTGAGGTCCCTCCCTGCCCGGGGCCTGGCCGACCCCCTCAAGGAGCTGGCCTCCCCAGCTGCAGCCCCCACACCCACCAGGTCCCCCCACACCTCTCACCTCCAGGACAACACACCTTGACTAGCCTCTTGTCCAGCCGAGTTCAGGGACACTTCGCGTGTGCTCTGTGGTCCAGGCTTCAGGCTGTCCGGTTGTGGGTGCTAGTGCTGACCTGTTTTAGAGGGTCCAGGTGCTCCAGGGCTTCCCTTGGGGCTCACATGATAAAGAAAGAGAACGTGAAAGTCACTCAGTGGTGTCCGACTCTTTGCAATCCCATGGACTACACAGCCCGTGGGATTCTCCAGATCAGAATACTGGGGTGGGTTGCTATGCCCGTCAATCTCAGGTCTCCCGCCTTGCAGGTGGATTCTTTCCCAGCTGAGCCACCAATGCAGGAGACCTGGGTTCAATCCCTGGGTGGGGAAGATCCCCTGGAGAAGGGAACAGTTACCCCCTCCAGTATTCTTGCCTGGAGAACCCCATGGACAGAGGAGCCTGGTGGGCTGCAGCCCACGGGGTCCCAAAGATTTGGACACAACTGAGCGACTGACAACTTTCCACCACAGGTGCCCCATGGCTCCCAGAGTTGCACAGCTGGTCTGGATGGGAGGGTGACCTGGAGTCCCGCTCCTGACCCAGGCCACCCCTCGGCCGGGAAGCAAGTTGCCCGTGGAGGTGTGAACATGGGTCATGAACAGTGCCATGGGTAGCCTGGCCCATGAGCTGTTCCCACCATCCCTTCCGAAAGACCCCAGCTGAAGGGCAGCCCCACAGGGGGCCGCATCCTTCGAGCAGGACCTGCCTCCCCTCCCGGCCCTGGGAGGCAGGGTCTCCGGGGCCCTGCAGGGGGCCCTGCGCTGACCCAGCGGTGGCCGGCTGCCTTCCGCGTGGCTCCCAGCTCCTGGCGGGGCCCGGGCCTCTCTCTCCCAGCAATGCTCCCTGGCTCTCCCCGTTCTCCTCCGCCTCCACCATGGCCTTTAACCCCCAACTGAGAGTGCAGCTGGAGAAGGAAATGGCAACCCACTCCAGGATTCTTGCCTGGAGAATCCCAGGGACAGAGGAACCTGGCGAGGTACAGTCCATGGGGTTGCAAGAGCCGGACACAACTGAGCGACTAAAGAGAGAGAGGCGAGAGAGTGCAGCGGTCCATCTTGTGGTCTCACGTGCCCTGTGTGTCTTTGTGACGATAACAATAGTGTAGTGTGTTAGGCAAAGTGGCGGCGGGGGACGGCAGCCCTTCCAAATGCACCGTGTTTACATCCACACCGGGCAGCAGCTCAGGGGCCAGCTGTGCCTCTGCGTGAGGGCCCACCCCTGGAGGAGCCGCGGCATGCCCGCTGGCTCCCCACCCTGCAGTGTGGGGGTGTTGGCGAGGATGCCCGCCGGGTGTGCTGGCAGAGACTGGCGAGCCTCGTCCTTTCCACAGAGGCTCTGGTCTTTGTCACCTGCAGGGTCACATGATCCAGTCCTGGGAGGGTGGGAGTGAGGCTGGCCTACCCTGGCTGCCTGGCGTCCACCCTCACGGCCACCTTGTCACAGAGCGCTGGGCAGCGGGACCGTAAAGCAGAAGCCTCACCCTGTCCGCATGGACCTGGACTTGCTGGCGACTTTGAACCTTATCCTTCACGCGCGTTCTTCAGTGCACACGCCCCACAGTTTGCCCACGTGCTCTGTACGGCCCACGACTGTTGGTGTTTTCATGGATGTGCACCACCATCCCTGATGGTTGCCTCAAAGAGAAACCCCGTCATGCCCATCTTCCTATGCCCAGCTGCTGGGGGCATGTCCACCCTCCGTGGATCACCCTATTCGGGACGTTTCACGGTAAGGGCGTCATGTGGCATGTGCCCTGGGCGTCAGCTTCCTGCACGCCCTGTAGCACATCCAGGCTTCATCTGTGTTTAGCACATCGGCACTCCGTTCCTCTGGCCTGAGTGGCGTTCTGTGGTGCGGGTAGGCCCCATTCTGTTCACCCGTGTACACGCTGCTGCACGCTTGGGTCGCTCTGCTTTCAGGCGGCTGTGGACGCTCACGCACAAGCCTGTGGATGGGTTTCCAGTTCTCTCGGGCTGGCACCAGGGGTGGGCTCTCTGGGCCCCTAGGGGCCTCTGTTTCACATTTTGGGAAGCGAACGCGCTGAGGCCCAGCATTCTCCACGCGCTACGCACTCCCGACCCCCAGCCATGGGGGAGGCTCCATGCCCCGGCGGACACCTGCCCCTGCGTGTCTGGTTCCAGCCATCCTGGTGCATGCGACATGGTGTCTCTGTGGTTCTGGTTTGTGTTTACCCGGTGGGTGACGACATCCAGCATCTTTTGGCATGCTCTTCTCTTGCATGTCTTCCTTGAAGAGCTGTCTGTTAAATCTTTGTCCTTCTAATCATTGAGTGGTAAATGTTCTTTATATATTATGGATAAAAGTTCCTTATCAGATATATGATTTGCAAATATTTTTTCCCATCTTATGGGCTTTCTTTTCCCTTTTTTCATGGTGTCCTTTTAATTTTGATATTTCCAATTCGTCGTTTTATTTTTGTTGCTCATGGTTTGGCGGCATGCCTCTGCGTTCTTCGGGTCTGTTTTTTTGACCTTCTGAGCGCGTGGCCCCAGGGCACAGCCAGACATCCCAGGAAACCCCTCGAGGTCTCTGACGCTGGGAACTCTTGACTCGGACTCGATGAACCCCAGGAGGGTCACGCAGCAGAGACAAAGGTGAGCGGAGGTGGGGTCTCCCTGGGGCAACGTGGGGGGGCTCACCCACCAGGACGCTCGGGCCTCCTCGGGGGGTGTGGACCTGGTGGGGTAGCATTAGCACCCACACCCACACCCTCACCCAGAAGCTGGGGAGGAAGCCAGGACGTCCCACTCGCTCTGGCTGCCAGGGTCCCAAGGAAGGGCCTGCTCCTCCTGCACCCCTGTGCTTTGGGGGTGATGGCAGCAGAGGGCGGGGCTGGCGTGGACAATAACCATCCCCTCACAGGGTCCCACCAACGGAGGGGCCCGCCAGGACTGAGGCCCCACCCCGCCCGCCTCCCGGGCCCAGGAGGACAGCCCGCATCCGGGCCTGCTCCTTCCCGTGTCTTGTGTCCCCCACTTGGCCCTGTTCTCGGGGACAGTGGCCATTGCTCCCCAGCCTCACCAAGCAAGGCCTCCAGGTGGCCTGCAGTGGGTGCAAAAACGGTGTATATTGAAGTTTCCTCCTTGGAAGGAAAGTTATGACCAGCCTAGACAGCATATTAAAAAGCAGAGACATTGCTTTGCCAACAAAGGTCCATCTAGTCAAAGGTATGGTTTTTCCAGTGGTCATGTATGGATGTGAGAGTTGGACTGTGAAGAAAGCTGAGCGCTGAAGAATTGATGCTTTTGAACTGTGGTATTGGAGAAGACTCTTGAGAATCCCTTGGACTGCAAGGAGATCCAACCGTCCATCCGAAAGGAAATCAGTCCTAAATGTTTTTGGAAGGACTGATGCTGAAGCTGAAGCTCCAATGCTTTGGCCACCTGATACGAAGAACTGACTCATTGGAAAAGACCCTGATGCTGGGAAAGATTGAAGCGGGAGGAGAAGGGGACGGCAGAGGATGAGGTGGCTGGATGGCCTCACCGACTCAGTGGACACGAGTTGAGTAGACTCCGGGAGTGGGTGATGGACAGGGAGGCCTGGCGCGCTGCAGCCCGTGGGGCCTCACAGAGACACGACTGAGCGCCTGGCCTGGACTGGAGTCTGGAGAGAGTGGTCACTACGCCTGCCTGGCTGCCTGGCCGCCGCAGCCGGACAGACGGCCGACGGGACCGGGCCCCTGTCCCCGAGGCGCAGGTCGCGGCAGACCATCCCGGGGCCCCGGGCGGCTCGGATGGGCTGGCCCTGACTCGGGCTGCCCTCTGTCCGCTGCTCCTGCCTCCTGGCCACCGTCTGCTGCCGCCGTCAGCTCAGCTGGGGGACCCCCGCCTGCTCCTCAGAAAGGCCCCCAGGGCTCCTGTTCCCCAGTGACAGCTGCTCTGCCGGCCCCACGAGGCCTCTCCTGCATCTGGACTGCACGATGAGCTCAGAGTCCCTTGCCTGGGGGGTGTGACCTCAGAGGTGCCCAAAGGCCCTCCAGCCCGGGACCCTGCCTCCTGCAGCGCCGTCCGCCGGCCCCATCTGCCTGGCTCCCAGCTCAGGGCACCCCAAGGATCCAGAGGGACCCTGTCCTGCTGAGCTCAGCCCTGGGCCTGGCTGTCAGCATCGGTGGCACCCCCCTCCCCGGGCAGCCAGGCCCCTGTGACACGCAGCCCCCGTGGAGCCGGTGTGCATCCCTCTTTGTCCAGGCAGGCTCGAGGGTGTCCCGAACGTCCAGTGAGCCCGGGGGCCTCAGCAACAGGCCCGAGGAGGCTGGGAGGTGAGGAGAGACCTGCTCCCGGATTTCAGGGTGCCCTCGCCGCTGGAGCCCAGCCAGGAGGGGCCGGAAGGCCGGCTCGGGAAACAGGGGCATCTGCCTGGTGCTTGGGCTCGCCAGCCAGAAGGCACTCTGGCCTCCACAGGCCTTTTCCTCTGGAGAAAGCTCTAGAACTCTGCCTTCTCTCTGTGCCGGCCGGGTCCTGCTGGGGCTGCCTCCTCAGCACGTGTGTGCTCAGTCGATTCAGTCCAGCTCCTTGCAGTCCCACAGACTGCAGCCCGCCAGGCTCCTCTGTCCAGGCTTCTGCAGCCTCAGCCCCAAAGGGGCCGTCCCGGCCGCTTGCTGACGGAACCCACCAGGCCCAGAGGCTGAAGCTGCACCCACCGTTGGACTCCAGCCGCCTGGCCCTTTCCAGGGAAGCTGCTTCAGGCTGGGGTCCCCCGTCTTTGGGCTGCAGGCAGAATCCCCCACTTGGGGCCGTTCCCCCACCCCCACTGGGTTCCCAGTCCTGCAGGCTGCTGCGGGGGTAGGGAGTGGGCCCCCAGCCAAGCCTGGGCTCCTGGGATAGGCAGCCTGCCTGCTGCCGGGGGGCATGTGGTGGGGGAAGCAAGTCGTTCCCCACCCCCAGCAGCAGGGGTGTGGTTTCAGGACGCCTTGAGTTAAGAATCTGCAGGTGGAGCATCACACTTGTCTCAGGCCGGAGCCATGGCTGGACGCAACACAATTGCCACCTGCAGGCACCGCCGCCCAGTGAGGCCCCCGCCGGCTAGGACAGTGTAGACGAAAAGCGTGATGGTGGGCAAGGGGCTGAGCGCTGACCCAGAGAGAGGGGCCGAATCCCTGGGGAGGGGGCACTCTGGGTTGAATCCAGACCTCTGCCCACAGCTCAACCAACCCTAGTCCTGGAGGGCCCCCGCCCCCCCCAACCCCCGGCAACAATCCCAGCTCAGAGGGGACCCTGGGAAGCAGTGACCCCAAACCCCTGGGCCTGGCGGGGACCCCCGAGGACATGTCACCAGCCCCTGGCACCCGCCGAGCCGGTGCTTCCATCTCCCTGAGGCTCAGGCTGGAGCCGCTGTGACGTCGGCAGTGTGGCTGCCCCCCAATCCCCTTGTGGGGCTGTATTAGTCACCATTCCTGCTCTGTGACATCCGCTGTGATGTCCTTGGCGTGCCCCACCCCCCGTCGTTCTGGTCGTGGGGCTGTCAGTCACCATCCCCGGGGGACGTTCCCTGGGGCCCCCTCGTCGTCCACCACTTGTTGGGCCTGATGTGTGCCGTGATGGTGCAGCTGCCCCGGTATGACCTCTGCCAGGCTGCTGTCAGCCCTTCCCACGAGGTCAGGCCAGGGCGGTTTGCCCAGGGCCCTTCCTGTGGCCCCAACGGGTGTGTCCTTACCACGGCCTGCCTGTGGGGCCCTGTTAACCTCCTGCCCGGGGTGGACACTCTGCCCTGGGCTCCCTGCTCCTCCTGCGGGCCTTCCCCGGCTAGACTCACTCTCCCTGGGTGTCCCAGTCCCCTGGGGCGGTGGGTCAGGTGGGGACACTTGCTGTGTCCTGTCCGTCCTCTGCAGGAGGAGAATGTGGGGCCAACCAGGAGCTGAGACCAGCTCAGGCTTACTCATGGCTCTGAGCCTGGTGCGGGGCTGCTGACCGCCCTGCCCGCCCAGGCTCTAGGACAGCCATGCAGGACGAGGCGGGCGGGTGGGTCCTCACTCCGGCCCGTGTCTTCCCTTCCAGGCCCTGGAGCCTTCCGGACAGTTGCTCTGTTGATAAAATCAGTTCTCAGAGCTTTCAAAGGGCAGGACTGGCTTAGCCACGTCCTCTGTGATCAGTCTGCTGCCCCGCAGCCTCTGAAAGCATCTCCTGAGATCGCATCAGTTCCCAGGCTCGTCTCAAAGGCGAGGAGACGCATCTGCAGTCGGGCTGAGCCTGAGGGGGTATGCTTGGGCCCTGTTCTGTCTTCCCCACCCAGCAGGACTGGGGTGGCTGGCTAACTGGGAGTGTCCCATGGGAAGCGGGGAGGAGGCCAGACCCAGGGCTTTCCTGCCCTGAGAAGCGGTCACAGCCCCAGGAGGGGTGGCGTTCCCAGGCTGCCCCGCCCACGGCTGCCCTGGGGGCCTGGCGACCGGGTGGGCGCGAGTGCGCTGCGAAGGGGTGGTGTCCCAGACGAAGCGCTTGGTCAGGCGGCGGCCTGGGGAGCCACCTGGACCTTCCCAGGACACAGCCCGAGAGCCGCCTCTTTCCCCGCCTCCTCCTCCTCCTGTGCAGTTTCCAGACGCCCACGAGGCCGGACTGGAATCAGCAGGGTCCTCCGCCAAGAAGCACGGTCACCTCCTGGGCCCCGAAAGTGCCTTCGGCCAGAGCCGAGGTCAGAGCGGAGGTCAGCACAGAGGTCAGAGCCGAGGTCAGCGCAGAGGCCAGAGCCGAGGTCAGAGCGGAGGTCAGCACAGAGGTCAGAGCCGAGGTCAGCGCAGAGGTCAGAGCCGAGGTCAGAGCGGAGGTCAGCACGGAGATCAGAGCCGAGGTTGGAGCAGAAGCCAGTGCCTCCAGGCGGAGCAGAGGCCAGTGCCCTTGAGAACAGGGCGCAGGGCGGGAGGGGCCCGCGATCCTCACTCTCTGACCCTCAGGACCCCCACCTTCTCTGTGGTCCCCACTTCAGAGCTGACTCAAGTTATCGCACACGCAGCCGCATGGGGTGTTTTCCTCCAGAAAGGACGACATGGGAGAGGACCGGGGGACGTGGAGGCAGGATTCCCACTGCAGGTGCCCGAGTGCGTTGGAATGAGCAGAGCTGAGTGGATCTGGGTGTTTCCACCCAATCCGGATGGCGAGGAGTGGAGGGTATGGGTTTTTCTGGCACAGAACAGCCAGCAGTGCCCCAGCCCGGGTATGTTCCCACCTCCTGCCCTGCTCACCAGGAGCCAGGCGAGGGCAGCGGACCCAGAGCCACCCAGGGCCCGAGCCGAGCCCAAGGACCAGTGTGTTGGCAGCAACGCCTGGGGTTTCTGAGATCTGCCTGTATGCATCAAGAAACTTAATATTCACAACACACATCATACACATCCCTCAGAATTATTTTTCCAGGTTGTATTTTTGTAAAAAGAAAAGTTTGTTGCCTTTCCTCATTATAAAAGTTCTGACTGGTCACTACAGAAAACTTGGAAAACATAGAAATTAAATAGGAGGGAGGAAATGAAAATCTCCCCAGTGCCACCTCCCCAAGGTAACCACTTTGTTAGCCAGAGTCTTGTTTCTGCTCGTTTTACTGAAAACTTTTCACATTCACTTTCTGCACACCTAAGGTTTCCTTAAAAGCAAGATCTACGTTTCTGCCTCTGGCTGCTTGGCACGACCGCCGGCCGGGCACGGGTCCCCCCCGCCTCGTCACAGCGCTCCCGGTCTGTGATCACAGGTGCTGGCCGCAGTCATGCCTGCCTTTGTCGCAAATCACCGACCCTGTTCCAGCTGCCCCCTGAGCTGCCCGGCTGAGGTGTGGGACCGCCCTCACGCTTGTGATGTCTAGACCTACACTGCTTTTCAGAAAGCCCTCGCCAGTTTACACTTCCCTTAGCAGCTACAGGCAAGCCGTGGCATTCCAAAACCAATGATAAATGGAAAAAGTCTCATTTTTGTTTAGCTTTTATTTTGTTTAGTATTTATTTCTTTGGCTATGATCAAGGTTGACTTCTGTATTAATGTGTACATTAATCGCACTTCTGTGGTTATTATGATGTAATTTTTGTTGATGGGTGAGAGCCTCTGCTGGGCTTCCCTGGTGGCTCAGTGATAGAGTCCGTGCAGGAGACAGTGCAGGTGGGTTTGAGATTCCCTGGGTGGGAAGATACTCTGGAGAAGGAAATGGAAACCCACTCCACTACTCTTGCTGGGAAATCGGACATGATTTCGCAACTGAACCACAAGAGCTGTGTGTATACAAAGGATGTGTGTGCCCTGTCATCCTGCTGCAAACACTCACTCAGTTTGCTCTCAGACTTGGTTTTGGTTTCTGATTTACAGAAGTTTAATATTTCTGTGCAGAAAAAAAATATCCCTGCACCTTCTCTCCTTATGCCATCGAATGGTGTTTATCCATGCAGAGTCTTAGCGCATGGGGCAGCTGCTTTAGTCCAGTGTGGACAGCAGCTGCCTGGATCCCTAAGCCCCATGTCCACCCCTGGAGTGGCTGGAGGTCTGGCAGTGCTGGCCAGGGGCTCAGTCCTCTGCTCCCCTGGACTGGCAGCCTCGGCAGGATGGGCGAGGGTGACCAGCTGCAGCTAGAATCCGGCCGGGAGCGCCAGGGGCCTGGCCGGAGTGTGTCCCTCGGGGCGAGGGTGAGCCTGGAGCGAGGCGCCTGGTTGAGGGGTCTCCGTCGTCCTGCACACGCTCACCCAGCCCTGGCCAGCAGGAGTTCTCAGGGCTTCTCCTGAGGTCCCAGAGGCAGAGCTGGCTCAGAGTGGACCCACGGCCAGGACTCGGGCTGTCCAGCTGGAGGGAGACCCCGTGGGTGGAGCCCCCAGACCCCAGCTCCCACAGAGCTCCCCTCAGAGGAGACAGGGAAGCAGGAGCCTTGCCTGCACTGCCGGGCAGGGACCCTCTCCCCTCCGCAGAGTCAGGCCCAGCCCCGGTTCCCTGAGGATGGAGACCCTGCTGCCCACCTGGATGCTGGACATCCTTAGAAGCCACTCCCAGCTCCTGTGCTGCCGGGGGCCCAGGCCCCCGACTCCAGGGGAGAAGCTCCCAGTGCTGGGTGACTGGCTGGGGACCTGTGCTCCCTTCCCCAGGGCCCTGGGGAGCGGCCTGCAGGTCTGAGTAGCCTTTCCTGGCTCCGGGGAGGGGGTCTGGTCAGCCTATGCCCTTGGAGCTGCTGGCAGGAAGCGGGCAGCCCGGGCTCAGGCCCTCTGGATGGGACCGGGCCCGCTGCCCAGCCCAAAGGGCCGCTCACGTGCCTCTCAACTGTCTGCTCTGAGGCCTCTTCGCGGCCAGCTGGTCAGGACGCCACCTGCTCACGTGACGCCCCGTGGTTTCCTGGTGGCCCCCCAACCACGGCCAGTGCCTGCACAACCTCAGTAAGCCTCACGGGGGCCCATGTCACCTTCTTCTGGGCGACTGCTCGGGGCGGGCCCATATGTGGCCTCTCTGTGACCTCTTCAAGGCCCAGGAACAGAAGAGGTCTGGAGGAGGGCCGCCTCCTTCCACCCCCCCAAGATGCTCACATGCACACAAATGTGCACACACCCGTGCAAACACACACACGTTCACGTGCCTGTACACTGGCACACACGGTGCTCACAAGCACACACGCACACGCAAGTGGGAGCAGGCGACCCGGCGTTTCCAGGGTCCCCCGCCCCCTGCAGGCCCCCCGGCCTCCCGGCCCCACTTGCTCAGGGCTCTGCGGCCGCCATCTCAAGTCCACCGCGGGGTCCTGCTGAGTTCCTGCGGGGACCTCAGCCGCCTGCCCACGGGGCCCACGGGATTCTGAAAGGCGAAATCGACCGAGAAAGAGAAGCAGGTTTGACGCTGTCAGCACCTCTATCCAGTTGCTTTTTGCTTGCACAAGATTGTTGGGAAATAACCACAAACTCCCCCATCCTGCCTCTGGGGGAGGGCGGTGGTGAACTCTGACCTCCTCCCTCCGTCCACGCAGTGCTATTCCTGTAAGTGATCTCCTGCCAGAACGGCCTGGAGTGGGGCGCGGAGGTGGCCCTATGCTCGGCCAGCTGTTAGCAGCTGTTCAGCTGGGCTGGGCCTCCAGAATCAGTTCCTCCATGGATGCAGCAAGGACCTCGGGTCCAGACCTAGGAGTCTCTCGCAGGGGCGGGGGGAGTGTCCTTGGCCACTGGTCCTGGAGTCCACAGGACATGTGGCCTGTGACGGGGGAGTTGGTGGCGGCTGGGGCGGTGGGGACATGGGCAGGGGTGCCACTCAGGCCCCTCTGTGCGCCCGTCCTGGCACCTGGTGCCTGAGAATCCCCGGGGTCCTGTCACTCCTGAGGGCGGGGCCCTGTGTTACCCAGGGCAACAGCAGGGGACCAGTGGCTGAACTGGCCTCTCCTGGTCTTCCCAAGTCCTGGCCAGCCCAAGCTGTCACTGTTAATCTTTGAGTTGCTCAGTCGTGTACGACTCTGCGAACCCACGGACTGTAGCACGCCAGGCCTCCCTGCCTGTCACTAACTTGCTCAAACTCACGTCCATCGAGTCGGTGATACTGTCCAACCATCTAATCTTCTGTCGCCCCCTTCTCCTCCTGCCGGGACACACCTGAAACCTTGAGTCCCTCCCTGGGTCACAGGTTACCTGGCTCGATGCCCCTAGGTGGGCGCAGGTGAATCTGCCTGGGCCTGCCCCTTCCGTTGTTGAAGGACCGTCTCCCCAGGCAGCTCGGGAGGCCCTTCTCCTGCCACCGCCGCGCCCCACCCTCCAGTCTGTCTTCTGCTCCCGAGTCCTTCCTTCCAGCCTCAGTGTGGACTCAGAGGAGCCCCACATCCAAGGGGCTGAGGACCCACCCCAGGGCTCCACTCAGCTTTGCCTCTTCCATGCCTCCGACCATGGCTCCCCACCCGATTCTCATCCCGGGATGGGGGTGCTGCCCAATCTTGCTGACAGGACCCCCGGGCTGGTGGGCTTCTCTCTCTGTACCCCCAGAAGGGGGTTTCAGCCCTTACCCGCCGCAGCCTGACTGCTGGGGCCGGTGCCATCCTCCCTGCCCATCAGGCCCAGGAAATGGGTGCTGACTGACGGCCCCACTCACCGCTGAGAGCGGCTGGAGGGGCTGGGAGGTGGAAGACACACTTCACGACCACCATCCCCCCTGCCATAAACCACCCAGGAATCCGGGGAGCAGCTGGACCACCCCTGACCTGCAGGTCAGCCCCGGGCCAAGCCCCTCTTGTGGGCCCCCTACTCTCAGGAGGCCAGGTGCAGATCAGAGGTGAGAGGTCAGAGCAGGGCTGGAGATGGAGCGGGGGCCACTCAGGCCAGCGTAGCGGGAACAGTGGGACAGGCCTGGGCTGGAGGCGGCCGGGAGTCTAGGGGTGCAGCCTGGGGCTGGGGCGGCCCTTGAAGGGGGGCAGGAGGGGCACAAGCGGCTTTCCGCTTATGATCAGAGGGGCTGATGCGGCCAGAGCTGCAGTCGGGAGCCTTCTCTCCCCCAGCTCCCCCGCCTCTCCGGAAGGGGGGTGAGCTGGCTGAGTGGACACTGAGGCTGCCCTGGCCCTTTCCCGGGCTCCTCCCAGCACCTTCCTGGCACCTTCCCAGCTCCTTCCCGGGCGGGGAGGCCGCCTGCTCTCCCCTCCTCCTGATGCCCCTGCCCAGCCCTCCGGCCAGAGCAGCTCTGGAACCGGCAGCGTGGCCAGGCCACTTCCCGCGCAGAGCCCGGGAGAACCCACCCCCCGAGAGCCACCCCCACCCCCAGGCCCTCCTGTGCCGCGCCCTGGGCCCCTCCACTCCAGCAGCACCAGCCGCATTGCTGGCAGGATATGTGCCAAGCGTGTCCTGCCTCGGGGCCTCTGCATGGGTGTCCTGCGCCCGGAAGCTCCTTGCACACACCTCCATGGCCCCTCTCGCTTCTTCCCCTCAGGAGGTGCATCCCTGGTCCTGGGAAGCCCCCTCCTCCCTGCATGTTTCTTTGCTGCCTGACCACTCACTGCAGCCACTCTGCGTTCCATGGAGCCTGGAATCTGAGCGTCTGGACCTCGGCCGGGAAAGGACAGGTGCTCAGAAATCACTTGTTGGATGGGTGGACGAGTGAACGCATGACTCTGGGGTGGACACAGTACCCCATCCACGGCACGTGGTCACAGAAATGTTGTAAATCAAGCAGTTTAAATGCCAGAGGTGGGGGTCTAGAGGAGACACTGAGGATATTTCAAATCCAGCCTAGAGAGGAGTCCCCCTGTCATTCTGCAGTTAGGAACCTGGACTTACCAGGCTGGTTCGATCGGGGCAGGGAGCTGTCCTGGGTTGTTTTCAGTGGACATCAGCTTTCATAAGGGGGCTGGGCAGAGTGAGGAAACCACAGCTGACGGTCCCTGGGCCTGAAGTGTCCTCCCAGGGGCTGGCAGGACGTGTTCGGAGCTGCCCGCCCCACTGCACTGGTCTCCCTGTTTGGGGTGACAAAACAGGGCTCTCAAGAATTGTGCTCCCTAACTGTGTCTCCTCCTCCCAACACCAGGGTGCCAGGGCGGGAGGGGTGTTGAAGGCCCACGGCTCTTGTGCGTCCAGGGAAATGCTGGTCTTTTCTGGCCTGGCCCTGAGGTCAGCTGGGTGGGGAGGGTCCTTTGTGCCTCATTCTGTTCGCTAAGGCCCTCAGAATCCCTGGGTTCGAGGGTGGGGGGCGGCTGCCCCTTGGTGTGCGGACAGTCTCCCCCTGGACACCCTTGGCCGAGCTGCTGCGTCTCTGTGCCCAGTCCTCCCGGAGAAAGCAGGACTTTCTCAGGTGGAGGAGGGCCTCCCTGGGAGCCCCTCAGACTTTCTCTGCAGGCTCGCTCCCTGGGGGCTCCGGGGAAAACCTTGCTCTGGGCTCTCACTGCCTGGTGGCCAGTTTCTGGGAAGTACTGCCCAGAATTCCCTGAAAGAGGCAGAAAGCAGAGGAGGCTGACCGCGGAGACGAGAGGCCGGGGGATGCATGCCCTCCTCCCTGCACATGACGGGGAGCAGAGTGACCCCCGGTGGGTGCACGCTGATCAGCTCCGTGGCTGCACAGTCTCTCGATAGCCGAGCCCTGGGGCCCTCAGCCCCTTGGAGGAGTTCCCGGGGCGCGGCCACACGGGTCCCACTGAGGGGCCTCCTGACTCCCTGGGTGGCGGGGGCTGGCCCCGCAGACCTGGTGGGTCTGCCCCGGGGTCACGGTGGCCGTCCTGATGGGGACGTCGCTTGGAAGGAGGCTGGCGGAGTTTGGCTCCAGGCGTCACGTTCACCCTTGGGCACTGAGAGGTCGTGAACTTAGCCGCACGTTCACGGCCACCTGAGAGGAACCAGGCGCGGCCCAGCGCTCTGTCCACCCGTCAGAAACCCACGTCGTCTGCCAGCGCTGGTGCCTGGTGACAGTTAACGCCAGTGACCGCGAGTGCCGAGCCCGGGGGCGTGCGGTCGATACTGGTGAAGAGGCATCGTGTCTCGGGTGGGCACCGGACTCGACGTGATGGAGAAGGAAGGGCCTTGGGGCTCGGCGACCCCTCCTCCCAGCAGGCTGCCTTGTCCAAGGAGGGTGTTGGGGCTGGAACTTGATAGCCTCGTCAAGCCCAGTGCTCGACGGAGAAGCAGGGGCCTGCTCACGGGCATGCCCACAGACACACCTGGGGAGTGTGCGCACATGTGTGTGTGCATGGCTGTGTCCTCATTGCAGCCCTGCCTGTAACCGATGACATCACAAGAAGTTCCCTGAGGCCCCTGGTGGGAACCAGCACCAGGACCCCCGCAGGGTAGGACCCCCCGAACCCCCACCCCCAACCCCCGCAACCCACCACCTCCTAAACAGTCAGGATCCGGGCCGACTCGCAAGGAAGAACGTGCAGGATGCGCCATTGAGTGAAAGAATCAGCCAGTCTCACATCATATTTTTGTCATGATCCCACTTGTGCAGAAATAATTCTATCTGCATTTGTGTGGAGAATGTCTGAAAAGACACAATAAATTGTTAGCAGAAGTTACTTCTATTGTTGAGTTGGGGGAGACCTTTGTTTCAGTTCTGGACCTTTTATTCCTTTACAATAAATACATGTCTTTTTAATAGATGGGAAAAATACTTTAAAAATTGCAAGTTTGAGGAGAGGCCTGTGCATAGTGGGGACCCCTCTCTCCAGGGAGCAAGCTGTGAGGGTGTGGGGCTGGGGGCAGGACCCTCTGCAGGAGCACCTTGCTCAGAGGGCGGGTGAACTGGTTAACTCGCGCTCAGCGGTCCATTTCGGTTCTAAGGGAACCGGCTAGCTCTGCGGCTCCAGGCAGGGCAGGGGGCTGAGGGGAGGGGTGCTCCAGAAAGAGATGCCCCAGGGAAACGCTTCAGGCTTCACTTTCTCCAGACCAGCACATGGGCCGAGGGCAGTGGCTGTGGTGAGACAGCGTTATCGTTCACCTGGTTTCAAGTCCCCAA
Organism: Alces alces; assembly: GCA_015832495.2. NCBI lineage: Eukaryota > Metazoa > Chordata > Mammalia > Artiodactyla > Cervidae > Alces > Alces alces. Next base: position 66,995,931 of record JADEYB020000026.1, read on the forward strand.
GAGAAGAAGCACCGAGATTTCCCCACTGATGTGCGGGGTGTCAGCTAAGACAGAGGTCATGATGCCGGGGCACCAGGCTGGGGTCCTCCCCAGCAGCGGGCTCCAGCCCCACCCTACTCAGCGACCACGCCCGAGCTTCGGGGGCTGGAGCCCAGCCCCCAGCCCCAGGTCTGTCTCCAGAGACAACCCTGAAGTTGGGGTGGGGATGGTCCTCAGGGACGGCCCAGGGCCGACCTCTGTCTTAGGAGTTGGTTCCGTAAACCAGCCACGCAGACCTGGCTGGGAAGGGTGGGCCAGGCCACAGGTCATTCCCAGGGTGGGCGTTCCTCTCTCAGTAGAGAAAAGAAGCAGAGCTTCTCTCTGGGTCTAAAGACATGACTGGTCCAGACCCAAGAGAAGCAGGAGGGAAAGAAAACATGTCATTTCCTTCTCAGCTGCAGATGAGCTGAGACGGTACCTTGTACAGTGGAGTCAGGGGGACGAGGGGCCTGGGCAGCTGACAGAGACCCCAGGACCAGGAGCAGATGCTGAAGACGGGGCCTCCCGGCCCAGAGGCTGGGAGAGCGGACGGGGTGAGTTTGGAGTGCCGTCTCGGCCGGGAGAAGCCGGGCAGCCCCCAGCCCCCAACACCACCCACCCCCGGTGACTACTGTTCCAGGCACTTCACAGGTGGGGAGTGTCTGCCCAGCTTGTTTCACGACGGCTTCAGGCTCGTACCTAACGGGGTTGCCACAGAGCCTGCTACTCTCTGCGGCGAAGCACTCCATGCTTATCCAAGCCTCAGCTGGCAGACACTGGGCTGTTGGCCGGGTTGCCTGAGTGAATCCTCTGCCCCTCGTGGGGCTGCCCCCATTCCCGCGCCAGCTGGAGCCCAGAGCACAGGGTGGGCAGGGGGCCTGGACTGGGTTGCCGTGTGGCTCTGCCCTCCCCGCAGCCCTGCGGGATGCCCCCCGGAGCCTGTGGGCTCCTCCAAGTCCCCCACGAGAAGGGGCAGGCCAGGGGCGGGGGTCGACCAGGGGCTTTGGGCCCCTGGAAGGCAGCCCCAGGGGGCAGCTCCCCACCCAGCCAGTGGTGACTGCAGAGCACTTTAGACCCAGAGTGGACATGTGTGTGACAGTCAGGGCCATGTGAGGACCGCTGTGGGCTGATAGACCCCAGGGGTCAGTTGGGTATGGGGCCGGCGGACCCTGGAGACCGAGACCCCTCCCGGGAGCCCGCTAAGCCCTGGGCTGGCCTGGCAGGACCCGGGGCAGCTCCCGAGGGGTGAGGACATGCAGAGCTGTCCCGGGCATCCCCGCCCTCCTGGCCCCATCCAGACGGGCTGTCGGGCCAGCTCCTGGCCACCGGGGCTCAGCACCCGGGGCCACTGTGAGAGGCTCGTCTCCTGCCCTGGAGGCCACAGGAAACAGGGCTCACGGGCTCCACTCCGGGTGTGCTGGCTGGACCCCGGGGCTCCCCCTCCCAGCTTCTGGACGCCCCTCCCAGCCCAGGGCTCATGGCCCAGTGCCTCCTAGACTCTGTCTCCTGTCCCCCCCCACCCACATGGACCCCCGTGACTGCACCAGGCCACCCAGATAACCGAGGGTCACCTTCCCCCAGAGAGAGAGAGACAGACAGAGAGACAGAGAGTGCACACGGTGAGTGTCCCGGAGCTGAGCCTTTTCCCGGGAGAGATGCTGCCGGCTTCTGCTTAAGGGACCCCGAGGTCAGAGTTTGGAGTGCAGACGCCTGGCTCAGCAGACAGCGTGGCTCGGCCACCTGCAGCCCTGGGGTCCCCAATCTGAACACAGCAGGTGGGACATCTGCCCTTGAGAACGTCTTTGCCTCCTGTTTTTATTTCCCAATCACTTCACCCGCGGGAGCAGCTCGGAGCCAGAAACAGCCCACACACGAGAGGTGGGGCAGGGCCACGCCTCTGGGACAGGCTCCAGGGAGGACCAGCAGACCGTGTACCTCCGCACCTGTGGCCCCCCGGGGCGTCTCGGTAACTGGATGCAGAAGCAGTGCGGGCTGCACGGCCCCGCCGTTGGTGGTCACCATGGGCTGGCCCCTGGGACACGGACTCAATGCTGCTCTGTCCATCCATACACCCTGGCCAGCCGGCTAGCCTTTGCTCCGGTTTCCTCCTGGGGCTGTGGTGCAGCCTCTGTATGGGGGTGCAGCTTCCATCTGGGGGTGCAGCCCCTGTCTGGGGGTGCAGGCCCCATCTGGGGGTGCAGCCCTGGGGGGAGGTGTCCCAGCTGTCCCATCTGGGGACCCCCTGCTCCTGCCCCTGGGGCTCCAGCAGCCAGCAGCCTCTGCAGAGAGGACTGCTGAGGTTCAGGCCATATCCTTGGGGTGCTAGGACATGGGGCCCTTGCTGTGGGCTGGAAAGACTCCAGAATGAGCCATGAGTGTGCCCACGGGCTCCAGCCACCCCTCAGACCACGTGTCAAATATCCCTCCAGCCTGGGCTGGGCTTCCTCCCTGGGGTCTCGGATGGACCGGAGCTCTCACCTCCCCTGAAGACCCATTTGTCCCTCTTTCCTTTCCTGAGCTGCGCTTTCTCTGGTTTGAGAGCTGTGCCTCTGGGCCATGAAGGCCTTTTCCCATGTCTTTCAAATTTAATTGTTTCTGGTGTGAAGTATGGGTCAAGGTTGGCAAGCCCCTCTGGCACCCATAGGCAATCTGCTGGGTGGGAAAGACTTGACTCCCCCACATCTGCACCGTGGCCCCCAGGGCTGTGGTCCCCTTGGGGCCTGTGCCATGCCTGCTCCTCCTGACCGGAGGGGCCTTGGCGGCCCACAGCCCTGCACCCCCCACCCGGGGTCTGCAGCAGAAGTCAGGGCCCTGCACGTCCTGGGTCTGCCTGCGGCAGCTGGGAGCAGCGGGAGGAGACGGGTGTGCCCCCCAACCTGCCTCCTGCCACCCATGGCTCGGCCCCACAGAGGGCCCTTTGTTAGCCACGCCGCGGCTGCGGGACTCCCGGGAGAAGAGAGAAGAATGCATTGTTTTCCAGGAAAGCGTGTAACGAGGCCCTCCAGCCAACACAGCACAAAAGTAGATGAGCACAATCAGGTCCTTTATCTGAAAACATCCCACTCCGATGTTTTTACAGACAAGTCGCAGGGTCTTCCCCGGGGGTGGCCGGTGCTTCCCCCCGAAGACTCGTCTGTTACAGCTGGATGGCGGTGAGAGGAAATGACTTCCACCGGAGTCAGGAGGAGAAGGACACTGCTGACTTATTCCTGTTCTCAAAGGCAGCGCAGGCAGGTCATGCCCGCAAGAGCAAGCAGACGGCCTGGCCGGCCACAGAGCTCACGGCTTCCCCACCGACGGCCGTGCAGGGGAGAGTGGATGGGGGCCTGAGAACTGCCCTTGTCATCCCTGCTGTAGGGGAGGACACTCGACAAGCACGAAAATAAGAAAAACAATTGTGCCACAAGAATGTGGGCCTGCAAGAGTCCCCCTGAGGGTCCCTGTGGACGGGCTGACCGGGCGGGTCCTCGCTCAGCTGGTTCCTCCCCTCCAGCAGCCACACCTGGTCCTGGCTGCTGCTGCTAAGTCGTGTCGGTCGTGTCCGACTCTGTGACCCCATAGACAGCAGCCCACCAGGCTCCTCTGTCCACAGGATTCTCCAGGCAAGAGTAATGGAGGGAAGCCATTTCCTTCTCCTGGCAACTGTCTACAGAGGCGCCCTGACTGGGGAGGAGACCCAGCCTCCCGTCGGCAGGAAGCAGGCTCCTGGCTTCTGAGCCAGGGGCTCTCTCACCCGCCCCCAGGGCACCAGCACGCCCAAGCCGAGACGCGGTGTCCCCTCCTGCCTCCCACCAGGGCCATGTGGACAAGGACAGGGTCTCGAGCTGACGAGGGGCCCCGAAGGCCCCCACTGTGAAGAGCTGCGGTTCACTGGAGGTGAGACCACAGGTGTGACCACAGGGTCCACCACGGGGGCTGGACCATAGTGAGCCCACCCTTCAGAGGCCTTGACATCATGGGAAGGAGGGGAGTCCAGCTGAACACCCTTCCGATAACCAGTAACGGGAATCCCAAGGGGCACTGTTGGAAACTTGCAACAAAATAATTCTTAAGTTTATGTAAAAAAAGAGAAAGAATCCAATAATAGCCAAGGAATCCTAAAAAGAGTCAGAAGAGTGACTCTCCTTAAAAGGTGTTAAATCATAAGAAACTCTGTGGGGCAGAACCGTGAAGTCAGCAGTGGATTCCAGGGGTTCCAGAGTTACTGTTGGTAAAGACAGCATTTCAGGTTGGGCATGAAGAGATGGAGCTTTTTAAAACCATTCTGGGGGAAGGTAACACTGGCCTCTTCTTCGAGTCTTCTGCCACAATCGGTGTGTTGACAACAGCTTGTGAAAATGTCCGTCTGTATTTTGTCCTAATCCCAATGGTTTCGCTTGTTTCTTCTGCTTGCTTTCCAAGCTTGGAGGCAGAGTTCACCGAACCTCTCGGATCTAGCCCATATGACGTCCCCCTCGAGGGTCGTTTCTGGCTCAGCAACACTGCTTTGCCCACCACCACCCCCAATCCATCCCTCCAGCGAGTCCCGCTCAGCCCCCACCCTGTGACCAGGCAAGTCCTCGTTTGTGTATGAACCATGCAAACACACTGGCTGTTTCCTGACTTGATTCCAGCAGCACAACAGATGTTTGTGATGTATCTCACTCTTAGAGGCTAACTTTCTAAAGTCAACGCTATTTTAAAGCCATGTCCAGGTTTGTGCTACCGTCCACTCAACCAGTTTACTGATTTCTCAGACTTGCCGTGTCTGGGTCAGCCTGGGGTTTTTGGAGCAAACTCGTCTGGTCCCAGCCTGCAGACGGCGGCTGGCAGGGTCTGGGGCTGTGCTTCTCTCACAGGTTGGGGCCCACCCTCCTCCCCCCTCAGAGAAGGTGGCGGTGACCCCGGCCACCCCCCATGCCTACACCCCTGACGGTGCCCCTGGCAGGGTGAGCACCTTCTGTCCAGGTCTAGTCAGCTGCCTTCCGGAAGCTGCGATGCCTGTCCCCACTGGGCGATGCTCCCCACACCCTGCAGGGCTTCCCCACCCCCATCTCCTCCCCTCCCCACCCTGGCCAGTGGGCATGACGTGACCACCAGCCCCCACTTACCAGTGAGGCCGCTCGCCCTCCTGAAAGCCTGCCTGGGACCTGCCCACCCACGTCCTCTGCCCATGTCCCAGCTCCCTCTTGCCCGGGAGTGGCAGAAGCTCTGGAGGGGTCTGGGGGGCAAGACCCCTGCAGGGTTCTGATGCTGGAAACAGCTCATTCATAGGCTGTCTTCCATGGAACACACGCCATCTAACCTTGATACAGGCAAACATAGTAGGTTTCCACGTTGCTGTTTGTGGCTTTCAGGTGAAGACAGGCTGACATCTCCTGTTAGCCTCAACGATTGTGCCTCCCTCTTTGGGGCTCTTCCCCACTCCCCATTTCGCACAGGGTGTGAGGCGGGGGTCCTACAGGGGGCAGTCGGCATTCACCGCGCTGCCTGGCCAGGCAGCCTTCTCCGTGGCTGTCCGCCATGCACCGGGGCAGAGCGGGCACCCACGCAGGGCTGCGCTTGGCTCCCCCTGCTGCGAGCCAGCCCCGGGCCTCAGGCCACGTCTCCGAGTTGGTATCAGCAAGAACGGCTCCTCCTCAGGCCCCGCTGCCCCAGAGCACTGCTCCTGTCTCTCGTTCCTGGCAGAGGGTGACGTGGCCATGCTGACTCTCTCCTGGGTCAGTCCGGACGGCTCGTCGATTGACCCTGTCTGTGCGTTGTCTGTTCAGAACGCTGTGTGACCTTCACCGCCACCCCTCTCCACAACTGTCCACCTCGCACAGCTGAGACCTTCATTCTTACCCGGTAACTCCCTCTGCCCGCCTCGGTTCCTGGCTCCCCCCACCTGCTTCCTATCTCCACGCATCTACGCCTCTGAGAACCTCAGATAACGGGCGTTACGCAGGGTCTGCCTTTTTATGAGCAATATGAGTGTATATCCCTCAGTGTTATGTCCTCAGGCTTCGTCTGTGCTGGAGCATTTCTTGCTTGATTGTATACGATGTATATTGATTTCCTTTTTAATGTTTTACCATTCTTGTGTCTCTGGATTATATTTCAGTTGGCGTGGTGTATTTCCATATAAAACACACCACACAGCCACCTGTGTTCTGTTGTGATTTGCTCATCTTAATGCACTTTCGTGTTCATGCTCATGTCGGAGATTGCTGTAATGTTCCTTTCTTGTGGTGACCTTGTGGTTAGATATTTATGAAGCTATTCTGGTCTCATAAATCAAGTTGTGAAGTATTACATTTTTCTTCCCTCTTCCCTAGAACAGTCTGTATAAGACTGCTGTTATTTCTTCCACAGCATCTGGAAGAGTTTACTCCTAAAGCCAACTGGATCTGGACTTTTTGCGGGAATATTTTTAGTAGGACTATATGGAATTAATTTTTTTTCTTGTATTAGTTTTGGCAGGTTGCATTTTCCAGAATTTGCTCAATTTGTCTAACCTGTCAAGATTACTGGAATAAATTGTTCAGCAGGTCCTTTCATGATTGAACATCTGTGGGATCTTTAGTGATGTCTGCTTTCTCATCCTTGACACGGTTAATTATGCCTCTGCATTTTCCCTTGATTGAAGTTTCCAGGAGTTTATCATTTTGTTTTTATCATTCTGTTTCAAACAAGTAACATTTGGCTATTGATTTTTTTTTCTTATGTTTTATATTTCATTATTACTGATTTTATCATTGTTGTATTCTTTTTAATTATCGAGTGTAATTTTTTACTTTTCTGTCCTTTTCTCAAATTCTTAAGTAATTAGTTCTTTGATATTCAGCATTTTGTCTAATATACACAATTAAAAGTTATACACTTTCTTCTCAGTACAGCTTTAGTACATCACACATGCTTTTATACTCATAATTTTATCATCACCCAATTCAAAATATTTCCTAATTTTCTTTGAGACTTCTCTTAGACTAATGGATCATTTAGAAAGAACTTTAGCACATTATTTTCAAACATTTGAGATTTTCCCCACATATCTTTCAGTTATTGATTTCTAGATTAATTTCAATGTGGTCATTGATCATTGTATGTTTTCAACACTTTAGAATTTGTTGAGGGTTTTTAATGACACAAAAGGTCATCAGTTTTGGGAAATGTTCCTTGTACACTCAGGGAAAAAAGTATACTGCAGTCGCGTGTTAGATGCAGGGCTCTGTGCTTGTTAACCAGGTCAGATTTGTTTATCATGATTTTCAAACCTTCACTGTTGCTACCAACTTTTGTCTGCTTGCATGGTGCCTTTCCTCACTCTTCCATATATATATATATATTTACATGTGTCATTGGAGAAACAATTGTTTATTTTCTTTTGTTTCTGTAATCTAGACTGACCATCTTTGTCTTCAATTAGAATACTAATGTACTTTAATTATTTAACAAAATAATCATGTTATTTTGGTGTAATAAATGGTAGATTTGTGTCAAACTTACCATGTTACAGTTTGCTTTGCAGGGATCTTCTCTGCCCATTTTAAATCTTTCTCTGCCAGATTTTGAATAATCAATTAGTTTATTATTCCCCCAAATATGCTTTCTATTTCTCTTTTAATGATTTGCCACATGTATCCTTGATATATTAGAGTTAGTATTCCCAGTTTCCTGGACAAAGCAACCACACCTCAACTCTTGAATCCCATTCACCTATCCTAGCTTCTTTTTTTCCTGTATCCTAATTTTACATATATTTAAATTCTATATATTTTTATTGTTACAATCAATCAGTAGCCATCTAGGCTTCCCTCCACATTTATTCTTTCTATAGTTTTCCACAAATTTCTCACTTAAAAAAAATCAAGATTTCCTTTCTACCTAAAAATTTTCCTTTAACATTACCTTTAATGAAAATCACTATTGGCAAATTTTCTCAATTTTTATTTTAATACATCCTCATTTTATGTTTATTTTCAAAAAACGTTTTAACTGGATAGAGAATTCCGGGTGAGGTGTTATTTCCCCAGGATTGTAAATACACCCTTCAATTGTCTCCCACCTTCCATCATCTTGTGGAAAAGTCAGCTGTCTGTCGCCCTGTTTACAATTTTCCCGTCACTTTCGTTTTTGACAGCTGGGCTGCAGCATGCTCACGTGTGGTTTCTTTTGTGTTCACTTGCTTCATTCTTGTAGATTTTCACAAATATATGGCTTGATATCTTCCATTGGCTTGAGAATTTCTTGACCAGCATTTCTTCAGATCTCTCTCTTGTTCTCTCTGCTGTCCTTTGCATGTTATAGCTTCTCACTAAATCTCGGGTGTTTTTATGTTCCTGTTGATTTTTTTCCTGCCAATCTATCTGCCAGCTCACTGGCCTCTATCCTGTGCTCTGAGACATCACTAAATCCACATTTCAGGTGTTGTCTCTCGGTCTCTAAGTCGTGCTGACTCTTTGCAACCCCATGGACTGCAGCTCACCAGGCTTCCCTGTCCTCCACCATCTTCCTGAGTTTGCTCAGATTCACGTCTATTGACTCACTGATGCTATCTAACCATCTCACCCTGTTGCCCCCTTCTCCTTTTGCCTTCAGTCTTTCCCAACATCAGGGTCTCAACCTTTCAAGTGTTTAATTTCAGTCAATGTAGATTTTAGTTCTAGAATTTCTACCAATTAAAAATATGATTCCAGTTCTCCTATTAAATTGTCCATCTTGTCTTATTTCTGTGTATATGTTAGTAAACTGTTAATTTAAAAGCTAAAAGCTGGTCTAGAAGGAATGAAAATAGTTAACTAAAATCCATATCTGATAATCCAGCATCTGTTCACATCTGATTCTGCTTACATTGTCTTTTTGTCTTGTTGTGTTTGGCCACTTAGTCCTTGGTATGGTTGGAAATTTTGAGTGTATTTTGGATGCAATGCATGGAAACAGAGGTCTTGGATGATGTATTTTCCTCCAAAGGCCATTTGGTTCACTTCTAGGGGGACGTAGCCCTGAGTCAAGGAATCTAAACTCAAGAAGTTTAAAAATCACAAAGGCAAAGCCACAAACCAGCGAGCTTGTAACATCTGAAACAGAAGTGTTAGGACAGACAAATTATTTGAAATTAGCATGACAAATATCCTTTTAAAATGAGGGAAGACATTAGCAAAAGTAAAAAAGAAAAATATCCTGAAAAAGGAAGAAAGTAGAAATAGTAGGTACACAATAGTTGAAAGAACAAACTATTTTGAAGGCATAATAAAGCTATTCTTATAAGATTTCAAAAGACTTGCCAACAAAACCCACAATGAAAATATTTTTGGAGGAAACCTCAAAATAAAAAGAAACAAACCCAGAAAAACTGTAAGAGATTTGAGAAGAAAAAGAGAAAGGTTAAAACTATACCTTTATATAAAGTTTATTGTTGTCATTGTCTTAAGAAAAAATTAAGACCAAAGAAAAGAAACAAGCTTGAGCCCAGAACTAGAACTCTCCACAGTGTCAACAGATGAGGGGCCAGGACGTGGAGACCAGGGGCTCTGAGGGGCCACCAAACCCTCCTCTGATCAGGTGAGCATATTCTGTCAACCTGCATAAAGGCAAAAATAAGAAAAATGAATGAGAAAAGCAAATTGAAATTTAAGAGACGACAGGAAATGTTTGAATAGCCAGTGACCTCTGGAAACCTGGGTGGGTGGACAGGGCTGTGCCCAGCCTCCAGGCTTGCTGGTCGCCCCTCCTCTTGGTTCCTGTCACCTTGCTGACCGCTTGCTTCTCCCGGTCCCCAGCCTCGCCAAGGTGCCCCTTGTGATGACCTGGGCTCCTCTCCCTGGGGCCACAGAAGTGAATGTCTCTGACATCCTCTCTGGGTGCCCCCCTGGCACATCCACTACACATGTGCACCCACAGCCCTCCCTGCTCCCAGAAACCAGCCCCCACCTCCTCCTGGGCCTCCGGATGAAACCCCAGGCTGGTCCTGGCCACCCCCTCATACCCCGCCCATTGGCAGATGCTCTCAGCTCTCCTGCAGCCCACCCAGGACCCAGGCACTCCCACCCTTGCCCTGTCCAGGCCCCAGAGGCTGCCCTGAGCACTGGCCACCCTCCTGGTGGGTCTTGTTCTTATGGTCACCATACTGTGTCCATCATGGGGAGCCAAACGACCCCTAGAACCACGCCCAGCCACCACTTAGCAGCCCCCGCGTGCCCACACTTCAGCCTCCCAGTAGTACTAGAGTCCCCAAAGCACCCAGAGCGCAGGTCACTGGTTGCCCACCTCAGCTTCCTCCAGCCAAACCCACTGGTCCTGCCCTGGGACAGGGGTTCTCTGCCTGAGAAGCCCAGAGGTCAGGTCCCACAGGCCTTTGGTTTCTGCTTGGAGGCTGCACTGTGGACACACCCTGTCCCCTGGGCCCTGGCACTCAGAGCTGCCATGTGGACACCGCATGCAGATGTGTTCATGCCTTCCCAGCCTCACCAGGTATTGCGCCACGGGCCCAGAGCTGGGTAACCCCACGTGCAGGGTCCAGTGCCTCAGGGCAGTTGTGATGGAGAAGACTCCCTACAGTCCACCACTGGGGCAGTCAGGCCGTTATGTTGTGGGGCCCTCCCAGATACGTCCTTGTGTCTGGTGCCTTGTTTTGGGGTCTGCGTGCAGGGGGACACCATACCTGCTTTCCTTCTCTGACCCATATGGGCCTCTGCCAGCACACGAGATGCAACCTGTGCCCACTGCGTCCCCTGGAGGACTGACCCTCTTGAGGGTGGGGACATTATTGTACTGCTGGGTGCCCAGAGCCTGGAAGAGGGCTTCCCAAGCAGGTGCCCCCAAAATTTTTGAGAACGAGAGAAAAGAAAGAAAGAAAGACTAGTGAGCGAGGTCGGCCGCTCCGTGCAGGGAGGGGAGGAGCCTGCCTGGATGGATGTGGGGGGGGGGGCGCCTGGCATGCCCCCAGCCCCAGGGGTGGGGAGAACTTGGAGGGGGTGCTTCCATCACTGCCCTCCTGTGGCCCCAGCGTGCGTGCCTCAGCTGGATCTCAGCTCAAGAGGACAGGTACTGCAGACAGTGGCCCCTGGTCTCCAAGCCCAGGCACCCTGGTCAGGCATCCAGCTCCGTCCTTCCGTCCAGGCCCCTCATATGAAAGTAACACTGGGCCTTGTACAAGACCCTGGTTCTTGCTTCAGCTTATGAAACACCTTCTCCCCGAGTAACACCACGGCAGGCCATGAGTGAGGCTTTGAATTTCAGCTTCAAGAGGAAGTTAAATTAGTCCTAAATCACAGCATGTAAGTTTGTAATAAATTGGATGCCATCTTCTGCTGCCAATTAAAAGAAACTTTTAGAAGCATTCCTTTGAATTATGTGAATCTCTGTGCTCGTTATGCCCTTCAGAGCCTTCAAGTCATGAACAAAAGTATGAACTTCAAAAATAATTAATGCAATTTAAAACAATAAATAAACTTCAAAGCCCTGCAAAACAACAAAACCATCAAAGCAGAGAAAACAAATCTGTTTCCAATTGGGATCTGAAACTCGACCAGTGGCCCAGGGTCTAATCTTGAGGGGAGGCTTGTGAAACACTTTGGAAGGAGGCCACCCCTGCCCTCCCCGCCTCCACAGTCACGACATGGCTCCATGCCCAGGAGGACGAGAAGGATGGCTGTCTACTCTGTTCCAAGAAGAGAAATTCCCACTGCTCAGAGCAGAGGCTGCCCAGCACCCAGCAAGACGCTGCCCAAATGGCTACTTTAGGCAACGTCGCTTCCTTCTCCAGATCCGGCCCTTTCCAGCAGCATGACCTCAGGGCCTGCCTGCTGACCTCGGGCCTCCCTGGGATGCCTGGGAAACAAAAACCAGACGAGTATAGTAAATCTGCCGCAAACGAGTGAGTTCCCTTCCAAGAGCACATTAGTAAGTCCAATGTGTTGGTAAGTCCAGCAAAGTTAGCCCAGGGACCCAACGAACACAATCGGCTATATGGTACTATACTGTAGTAGATTTGGGAGACTTTCCACACAAATAATACATAAAAAACAAGCACGAAAAAATAACAAAATGGTTTTTAATCTTACAGCACAGCACTTGAGGAGTCGTCCAGGACAGCAGCGGGCACCCAGGGGCTGGCATCCGTGCACAGGGGAGAAGGGTCACTGACTGGGCGGCGGAGTGGACGGCAGAGCTGAAGGGTCATCAGCAGTGGGGGCGGAGGGCCAGCCGCAGCGGCACTCATGCTGAAGTCGAAGGCATAGGTTTCGGTTCCTTGCTGTGTTCAGCTCTGTCTACCATCTTGAAAGAATAATCCAGTGATGTCTGTTAGTAGCGCTTTTTTTTCTCTTCATAAACAACACCCTAGCGCTGGATCGCCTTCTGAGTAGCTGCTACAGTCTTCCTGTACTCCTCCACATTCAGGTCCCATAAAAGCCAGCAGGGCCTCCTCAAACTCCTTGCCATTTCTTGTGTCCTGAATCTCTTTGGTCCTTCAGTTACTTCTGGAGAACTGAACCAGTTGCTTCTGGACATCCTGGGCTTGAGATGAGGGTTCTGCTCTACTGTACTCTCCTGTTCACTCGCTCAGTCGTGTCTGACTCTGCGACCCCATGGACTGCAGCACTCCAGCTTCCTCTGTCCTCCACCATCTCCTGGAGTTTGTTCAGATTCACTTCCATCGAGTCAGTGATGCCATCCAACCATTTCATCTTCTGTCATAACCTTCTCCTCCTGCCTTCAATCTTTCCCAACATGGGGGTCTTTTTCAACGAGTCAGCGCTTTGCATCAGGTGGCCAAAGCATTGGAGCTTCAGCTTCAGCATCAGTCCTTCCAATGAATATTCAAGACTGATTTACTTTAGGATTGACTGGTTTGATCTCTTTGTAGTCCAAGAGACTCTCAAGAGTCTTCTCCAGCACCATTATTCGAAAGCATCAACTCTTTGGTGCTCAGCCATCTTTATGGTCCAACTTAACTATACAGTTTCTGTATACAGAACTGTAAAGTACACAAAATCACAACTATTTGTAGATGATGCATGCACATGACAGTGAACTCCAGACAAGTGAACTAACTTATTGGACACACCAATACACATTTGCATCTTTTAAATTTCACAACTTGAAGGTTCATATGTAGAGGACTTACTGTATTCACTAAAAGTTAGTCTGTCAAAAAGATGAGCTCTGTGTTAAAAGTGCTTCCTCTGTGTTAAAAAGGGCTTCCTTGATGGTCTAGTGATTAAAGAATCTGCCTGCTAAAACAGGGGACACAGGTTTGACTCCTGGTCCAAGGAGATGCCACATGCATGGAGCAGCTAAACCCATGCTCCACAACTACAGAGCATGTGCCCAACAAGAAAAGCCACTGTGATGAGAAGCCCTCAGACTGCAACAAGGAGGACCCCTGCTCACCACAGCTAGAGACAGCCCACGGCGGCACCTAAGGCCCAGCATAGCCAAAACTGAAATATAAATACATAAACATGTCTTTTAAAAATTGGTACAGCCTTTAAAAAATAAACAAAATAAGATGCACAGAGGTTGACTGGAAGTGTTCATCACAAAGACCTACTGTATGAGAATTTGTCACTGGCTTGATGAGATGCCCACTACTCCCAAAAGCATGCAAGGTCCTTCAAAACGTATCCGTCAATGCTGGGTCTCATTTCAGGACTCTGGGGTCTGAAAGGGTGGAAGCCATCCTCGTGAAAGCTCTCAGCTGCTTTCCTCCCTCCGCCCTGAGTCCTGGGCCTCCGACCCAAACACCCTGCAGAGTCCTGGGGGGCGGGGGCCAGGGAAAAACACAGTCTTTCTCAGGAATCTATTCTTAAGTTTAAGTTCCAGCTAGGAACTCACTATCAACATCTCCACGACATCACCATGTTGAGTGAATCAAGGGGAAGACGGAGTCACCGGCCCAAGTGGGGCTTCTCTGTGGACTGAGCAGATAGCATGTATGGAGTGACTGTGGCCCTGGACGGTCCATTTCAACCTGTGTTCCTTTGACCTCCTTTGGGCCCGTGTTTCTCCGCCGGTTCCCAGCTCAGGAGGCGACAGTTTTGCTGCAAGAGCCTCCTTGGCCACTAGAGCTGCAGGGCGGCCTCCCCGTGTCTCCCAGGAGAGGAGGAGATGGCCACACTCCCTGTCACCTCCCCCCTCGCCTGGTTGGCACTGGGTCACCTGCAGGCCAGCCCTCCCTGCCCCTGCTCCATTCTCCTGCATAAATGTTGGCAGACCCAAGCCTGCTCTCTGCCGCCCGACCCTGTGGCCGGGAGCTGGTGTGAGGCTGGGACCTCCTGCGGGCCTGGCCCTGACAGCTCACAGCTCCCCTGAGGCATCTGCCGGGTCCCTGCCATGTGCAGGGCGCTCGGCCTGTGTGGAGGCCTTGGGGAGGTGGCTCCTGTTGTGCAGTTCTAGAAGCCTAGAGGGGAAGGAAAGGGAAATTGAAGGTCACTCAGTCGTGTCTGACTCTTTGAGACCCCGGGGACCATACAGTCCATGGAATTCTCCAGGCCAGAATACTGGAGTGGGTAGCCTTTCCTTCTCCAGGGTATCTTCCCAGCCCAGGGGTTGAACCCAGGTCTCCGCACTGCAGGCAGATTCTTTACCAGCTGAGCCAACAGGGAAGCCCAGAGAGGAGGGAAGTAAGATGCAGATAGGAGAGAGAGAAGGGCGGGGCTCCTGGGCGGCACCCCGAGGGAGGAAGAGGACCACCCCCTCCAACCATCACTGCCTGGCCCCTGCGGAGGCTCTCGTCTTCCCTGAGTCCTCCCTCCCATCCCAGAGCCTCTCCCGATGATCTGGGGCCTGAGAGGCTGCACCCAAGACCCAGCAGAGCCAAAGGTAAAATATAATGTGAGACCATGGAGGACTCGGGGCCCCTCCCCAACTGTGTTCACCTTCTCACGTGAGACCACGCACGGCCAGACTCCCCTTCTCACCATGTGTACCGTCTCAGGTGAGGCCACTCAGGGTCAGGCCACGTGAACCCTTCCCGGCCAGACCATGAGCCGTGAGCAGATGTCCAGCTGGCCTCCTCTGAAGCCCTTTCTCCCCACACTAAAGGCTGCAGACTCATTGCCTGGATGGCTCTTTCCACTCGGATCTGTGCCAGCCAAGCCACCAGGATAAATACAGACCTTCAAGCAGCTGTATTAAAGAAGTCAGAAAGAAATAGACGATACTAATGCTAACCAAAATCACGACAGATGGTGATTGCAGCTATGAAATTAAAAGATGCTTGCTCCTTGGAAGGAAAATTATGACTAACTTAGATAGCATATTAAAAAGCAGAGACATTACTTTGCCAAGAAAGGTCTGTCTAGTCAAGGCTACGGTTTTTCCAGTGGTCATGTATGGATGTGAGAGTTGAACTATAAAGAAAGCTGAGCACCGAAGAATTGATGCTTTTCAACTGTGGTGTTGGAGAAGACTCTTGAGAGTCCCTTGGACCGCAAGGAGATCCAACCAGTCCATCCTAAGGATCAGTCCTGGGTGTTCAATGGCAGGACTGATGCTGAAGCTGAAACTCTAATGCTTTGGCCACCTCATGCGAAGAGTTGACTCACTGGAAAAGACCCTGATGCTGGGAGGGATTGGGGGCAGAAGGAGAAGGGGACGACAGAGGATGAGATGGCTGGATGGCATCACCGACTCGATGGACATGAGTTTGAGTAAACTCCAGGAGTTGGTGATGGACAGGGAGGCCTGGCGTGCTGCGATTCATGGGGTCGCAAAGGGTCGGACACGACTGAGTAACTGAACTGGACTGAATGTTGACAGTACATGTTATTTAACCCCAGGCACCCTCTGCCTAAAACAACACTTAACATTGTTGCTGAGATGCCCTGCGTCCAGCCCTGGCGCCTTCACACTCGCAGCGCCTATCTCCGCAGGGGTGGCTCCAGGTGCCCACAGGCCTCCAGGCAGCCGCTGCACACCCACCCGGGCCCCCAAGTCAGCTTCATGCTGCACTGGGTCTACACGGTCAGCAGGGGAGACTGTGTCAGACCACTGCCTGTGGGACCCGGGGGGGGGGCATTCGGGGCCCAGAGCAGGGCAGGGGCCATGCGGTCAGGACTGTGAGGACCCAGACTCTCTGCCCTGGGACTCAGAACCCCATGTGGGTGGCAGATGCCCAGCTCTGAGGGCAGACACTGTCCTGGGCTTGGGGAGACCCCTTCCCCTGCCCCTGGGAACACCTGTCACACCCAGGCCACAGGCCAGCCTCCCAGGGACCCCCTCACACCTTGTCCAGCCTCAGGACACTTTCCCTCTGGCCCCATGCCTTGTTCATTGAAAAGAAGGATTGATCTCCAGGGGCTCCCTGGGAAGTCTCGAGGGGACTGAGCCCCCTGCATCCCACCCTTTGACCTGCTACAGTGTGAGGGGGGAGGAGGTGAGGGACGATGGCAAGGATGGAGCAGGCCAGGAGGGTGGGGTGGGGGGTGGACTCGGCCCCCAGGTAACAGGGAACCTGCCCTCCAGCTTCTCCACAGGAGGGCAGGTGGTGAGCCGGTGGGTCTGAGTGACCAGGGCCCCAGGCAGGGGGCAGGGGTCCCCGTCCTGATCACTGGGGAGGATTGCCCTCAGCCCATCCTCTCGGTCACAGCTTGACCCCCAGAGGACTGAGTTCACACGACAGGCCACCTCCCTGAATCTGGAGAGACAGGGGTTGCAGACCAGGGGGCTCCTCCAGTGGAGGACAGATTTCCCCAAAACTTCATGGCCTTACCTTCAGGAAGCCCACCAGGTTCTCATGCTGAAGATCCAAAACCATCCCCTCTGGATGCTGAAGAACGGTGGCAAGACAGCCCAGAGAGCCAGTCTCCATGGAGGATGAAGTTTGATCACAAGGTTATGGGTGCCCCCCACTGACCATTACATGTCAGGAGCCCACTGTGACCCAGGGGTCGTAGCTGAGAGAGATGCAAGATGCAGACTCCACACAAGGAAGGGCTCTGGGGACCCCAATGACCAGGGAAGATGGACGTCAGGACCCGGGAGGGGCTGCAGCCAGAGAACCGTGAGTCTTGCAGGAAAGGCCCGTCCACCTTGCTTCCCATGACCCTGCACAGCAGGTCTGTCTCCCAGCAACTCAGTACAAGGCGGGCAAAGGCCAAGGGAAACATGGCCAGGAGAGCAAGCGAGCCATCAGAGTAAGACCCAGCAAGATACGGCAGAGACTTGGGGACCTTGAGAAGAGGGATTTAGAACACCTGTGATGACCCACGAAGGCCCCAGTGAGAAAACAGACAAGATCACTGCACATGGGTAATGTCAGCTGAGACAAAACTCTCAGAAAGATCCCAAGGAAATGCTAGGAATCGGCCGCTAGAGAAACAAAGACAGCCACTGTCAACAGGCTCAGCAGGAGTCAGCCATGGCGAAGGCAGAGTCCATGAGCTAAAGTGGGCTGACGTCATAGAGAAAAAAGGGCAGACACCCGGGGGCCAGGGGCCACAGGACAGTCCAGCGGCACAGCAAGTGTGCCCCTGGGACCCCGGGAAGACAGGGGAGAGGGGGGAGGGGGGAGAATGTGACATAACCACCGCTGGAACTTTCCGGAAGTAACGACAGGCGCCACACACAGGGGTGGGAAGCGCCTCAGGGAGCAGCAAACGCAGTAAATCCCCCAAATCCACTCTCAGACACATCCTACGCGAACTGGAGGAGACAGAATTCACAGGGACACACGGTGAGCGGAGGCGGGGGGACACTTGCCTCTGCAGGGGCGCAGGCTTCTCTGCAAGACAGTGAAACAGGAGGGGAAGGGAACCGTACCTGGCGGTCTTCCTCTAAAACACGCAGCCCAAATCTGATGCCCAAACACTCAGACCAGTTGTACTGGAGGGACGGCTATGAAACACCGGCCTGTCTCCCTCAAAGTGGGCCACGCCTGAGACACTGTCGCGGCCGAGAGCATCAGTGCTGGGTTGTCCCGGATAAGGTCCTGGGACGTTCGGTAAACACTAAGGCAGTCTGAAAAACTGTGGACTTTGGAGAAAAATAATACGCAATGTGGCCGGTAGACAAACATCCCACACTAACCCATGCAAGAGGCTAACTCAGGGAAACAGTGCCTGTGTCTAGGAGTTCTCGGTGCCACCTCAGCAGCACCCCTGTAACTCAGAACTATTCTGAAATTAAGTTTCTTTTAAAAATATAGAGTGAGTGAAAAAGCAGTGGAATATTTTGACAGAGAAATGAGCATGCTCAAAAAGAACCACATGGAAACTCTACACGTGAAAAGTATAGTAAACAAAAAAGAGGTGAAAATGTTTTTAAGAAAATGCTCCTCCCCTGAAGGCAATCTGAGAGTGGTGAGGGGTGCGGGGGAAGAGGGCTGAAGCGGGCCTCTGGGTGGGCACTAGGTGGGGGAGGGAGGCAGGGACTAGGGGCCTGGTTCAGCCGTATGAGGGCACCCCCGTCTGGAAATAATCAGGTTAGCCCTTCCTCAGCTGGTGTCCAGCCGGACCCCACATTTTCTGTGCAGCCCCCAGACCTGCTGGCCCGCAGGGACCAGAGAGCTCCCTGCCCCAGACATCACCTGCCCCCTTGAGTCAGGGTTTCTGTGGTTCCCGGGTCACCTCTGGGGAAGCAGCCAGTTGGCCCCTCAGCCCAGGACATGAGCATCCCTTGTGGAGGTTCCACAGGGTCAGCTGGCCGGCCACGTCCTGGGCAGAGGCCCATGCCCTGATGATCTCGCAGGCTTCCCCGGTCCCAGCCTCCCGTCCTCAGCCGCCTGCAGCCTGTGGTGCCTGTTCCAGATGGGACTAAGGCGGGGTGCCCAGATGGCGCAGCTCCTGGATTGGCCAGCAGGGATGCGGTGTGAGCTTGTGGGGCGCCTTCCACAGCCCGGATGCGGGCCCCTGGTGACCGTACTGTCCCCACCTCCTGAGTGTCAGGGGCAAGCAGAGACCCCCTGTTCCAGGCACATGAGAGCCTCAGTCATGGGGCAGAAACCCTCCCACCTGCACCCCTCCCACCCTGCAGCTGTGGTAAAATCCATTGCCCTTGGGCGGCACAGATGCTTCAAGACCAGCCTTGCCCAGGCCAGGCTCCAGACCCTGCTGCCCCAGCTTCACCAGACGGGAGGACCAAGCCCCTTGACAGCTGAGTCTGGATGCAGACAGAGGCGTCCAGGGCTCGGCCTGGAGCCGCCTGCACCCTGCGATCTGGGAGGAACCTTCTCCACGTCCCACCCACAGCCTGTGCTCCTGGCAGAGAGCATGTGTCAGTGTGTCCACAGGTGTGCGTGTGCATGCTACATCTCTGTATCTGTGTCCGTGTCTCTCACTGTCTGCTCTGTGTGTGTGTCTGTGTGTTTGCGTGTATATATACATACGTGTTTACGTCTCTGTGTATCTGTGCTTCTGTGCATGTCTCTGTGTCTATATGTGTGTGTGTCTGTCTCTGTGTATCTGTGTGTGTGTCTGTATGCATGTGTGTGTATGTCTGTGTGTGTGTGTCTGTGTGCCTGTCTATATGTATGCGTGTGTATGAGTGTGTCTATCTCTGTGTATCTCTGTGTTTGTCTATATGTATGTGCGTCTGTGTGTGTCTGTTTCTGTGTATCTGTGTGTGTCTATATGCATGTGTGTGTCTGTTTGTCTACATGTATGTGTGTGTGTGTCTACATCTCTGTATATCTGTTTCTGTGTGTGTCTGCATGTGTGTGTGAAGGTGGGACTCGGACTCACAAGGTCCCTCTGGGCTGTGATAAAGACTCAGACCCTGCCTATGGGTGCCTGGTCTGACAGCTGTCCAGCCCCGTCCCCTCTGGGACAGGCTGCTGGGAAACGGCTCCTGCCTCTGGCGCTGGCGGGAGTCTAGCCGCGTGAGCGCCCGGTGCGCAGGGCCCACCCCCGGCCCCACCCTGACTGCTGTGAGGGCCTTTCCCCGCCCCTCAGGCTGCTTTCCTGGCTCTCCCCCAGAGAGCTGGACTCTGCGAGTAATAAAGCTTCTCACACCCTCTTTGCACGTGCATGGCGGGGCGGTGGGGAGGGAGGTCACCAGTCTCGACCAGACCAAGGTCCAGGCGGGCGTCTGCCCCGTATCTGCAGCGTGGGCACCACAGGGCCCTCGGTGGCCCTGATAACGGTGGGCATGGCCCGCAGCCCTGGGAGCCGGCCAGGGAACTGGCCCTGGTTTCAAACCCAGATTGTGAAGACTGGGTGTTTTCCACTACAGAAACCTCTCCTGGCCACTCCTGACTGTGTGACCCCAGAAAAGCCACTCAGCCTCTCTGGGCCCCATAGTTTGCAGCAAACCGGAGTGTTTGAAACAAAGAGGCCTGTGGTGACCTCAGGGTCATGAAGAGGAGGGCTGGAGAGGGCCTGGGCCCCCACGAGGCAGCCCACGATGGAGAGTGCCTTCAAGGTCATGGAACTCGGAGCCCAGGGCTTCAGGTCGGGTCCCCGCTGGTTGTGTCCTGGTTGCAGGAGGCCTGACCTTGAAAGCTCAGGCAGAGGCCGGCCCAGGGTCAGTGCCCCGGAGTTGGTCTGGACTTGGTGAGCCCAACACCTGCCTTCAGGAAGAGTGAGCCGGGCCCTGGGATGGCTTGGGGTGGCCGGAGCTCACAGGGCTGGCCACTGTGGAGGCTGCACCCCGGCCCGGGCCCTGCCCTTCACCTCCCCTGCTGGCCTCTGGGTCTGCCCACGGCGAGGGCGCCCTGAGGACGGAGGCCCTGGCGACTCTCAGTCTGAATGAGGCGGAAAAGACACGTGGATGGGGGTCTACACGCAGAGCCTGGGGAGCTGATGGCTTCAGGGCAGCCGGCAAAGCCAGCAGAGAGAGGCACAGCCCAGATACCAGCCTCCCCGGGACTCAGGGGAGCCTGGGGGACCCCCACCAGGTCAACACAGGACGGAAGGGGGACCCCCGCCGGGTCGACACAGGCAGCACTCAGAGGCTGAGCCTTCCCGGATAGAGGGGCCCATTCAGTTAGAAATGGCCTCAGGGGGCTTCCAAGGTGGTCCAGGGGTTGAGAGCCCCCTGCCAGCGCAGGGCACACGAGTTCGATCCTGGACTGGGAAGACCCCACTTGCCTCAGAGCATCGAAGCACGTGTGCCACAATTGCTGAGCCGGTGCTCCGGAGCCCGGGAGCGGCAAGTGCTGACCCCAGGGAACGTGGAGCCTGGGCTCCACATGGGAAGCCGGGCACTGCCCCTAGAGGGGAGACCCTGTCCCTCACAACTGGAGCTCGCAGAGACCTGAGGCAGCCAAGACTGAAGAACAGCAGTGGGGGCCTCCTGGATTTGTCTGGACGAAGAGGCTGCGAACCGTGTAATTGGAAACAGGAGGCCATTTTCCTGGTGCGATTTCCCTGACCTGCTGCCACTCAGGGTGCCAGGCGGCCGGAAGGCTCACGGGGCTCGGGGCGCGGGGTAGGGGCCCTCGCACAGCCCAGCTCCCCCGCCCGGTCGCATCTGCCTGTGTTCGCGTCTCTGAGCAGCCGTCTCCCCAGGAGGAGCAGGGTGGCCCATCCCCTGGATCGGCCCGTGTGGGTGCAGGGCCTGGGCTGACTCAGGCGGCCCCGAAGGCCCGGGCGATCTGTGGTCCACGTGTCCTGCTTCACGCAGGCTGGCTGTGAGTGGGCCAGATGCTGGACACGGCCACACGCCCCGCTGACAGGTTGGGGGGCGATGGGGCGTGCAAACCCCAAGCCTGCTATGGTGCGGGGAGAGCATGGCCCTGACGCTGGGGGTAGGATTTCCACGCAGCATTTTTCATCTGATGTCCGGCAGGAGATGGACAACGCGGGCAAGTGAGGCCAGGCCCACCCTCCCGCCCGTGCAGAAAAGAAGGGGAGACAGCTCGGCGGGTGGGGACCGCCGACCTCCCCACCAAGGGCCGGAGCAGAGCCCATGATGCTGGCGCCTCCATCCCACCCGAGCGCCACGAGCCCTGGTCACGCTGGGCTCGGCCGCCAGCCGCCGCATCCACTGAAACCACTTCCCAGTCTCCAGGCCCCGAGGAGCGTCCTCGCCACGGGCTGCCTGGCCATGCCAGCAGCGCTCCCTGTGTCAAGTTGAGGAGAGGGCGGACGCCCCCCCTGCGGAGGCTGACAAGGGCCCGGTGGCTGGGGTCAGTGGGAGTGTCCCTGGATGCCTCTGTCTCGGTTTCAGCAGCGACCATCCCCACCCCCAGACCCCCAGGTCTGTGCCCCGATCCCTGGCTTAGAGCTCACGCTTTCCCGACAACCTGAGCTCACACTCTGGTCCTGGCACACAACCCTTTGACCTGTGTTCACACAGTCACTTCTTTGCGAAACTTGTGAAAGAGAGATGCTCCAACTGTCGGTCAAGACTGCAACTTCCTTCCGCTCTGAGCTGGCCTCCAGGTGACCACCAGGGCTCCTGGCCAGCTCTCTAAGACCGTGGAGGTGGGGGCAGGGGCACCGGCCATCTGCTCAGGGGACCTGTTTAGCCCGACACCTTCCTGCTGTACCGGACACAGCCCAGCCATCGTGGGACGGCCGGGAGTCCCAACTTGGACCAGCATTGTTACGAAAAGAAAACTCTGGGTCAAACAAAACATAGGTCATGCCTGGCGTGTCCACCCCTGGAGGCTTTGACACCTGCATGCTGACTGGAGCTGCCCCCTTGACCCTAGGGTAGCCGTGGGCCGTGACCCCTGCCCCCCGGGTGGCAGGTCACGTCACTCCAGGTCCCTGTGGGCCCATCTGGCCATCAACACTGGCACAGAGGCCTCATTCCTTGGGCGCTGCTGCCCTCTGACTTTGCCCCCTTTGCGAGGACTCCCGCCTGGCTGGGTCGGAGGCCCCTTGGTCCCTGTGATGCTCAGGTGGCCTCTGAGAGGCATCGACTCTGGGAGAGCCTCTGCTAGGGGAATGCGGGGCCTGGGGTTTCTGGGCTGAGCCCTAGAAACTCTCTTGCCTGCCCAGGAGACCCCAAACTGCCTTCTGTTTCCCCCTCGACGTGGGGAAAGGATTGCAAGCTCCTGAGAACCCTACGCCTGCCTCTCCGGGAAGCCGACCAAATGGTTTTCCTGGAACCAGTTCCCCTCCCAGCCCTGCCTCCCATGGTCCCTGCTTTCTGGACCCACTCTGAGCCAGAGAAGGAATTTGTCCTTCCCGAGGGGACCTCGCAGTGGTCCCGGGCTGCTGCAGACACAGCCGCAGGGAGGCCCAGGAAGGCTGCAGGGAGTAGGGGGCACAGAACCAGTGTGGGGCCTGGCCCCCCACCCCCCAGCCAGGAAAGCTTAGTCTCACTGCACTCACAGATGGGGCTTCCAGGAGAGATGGCTCTCGAGGGAAACTTCTTGGATTTTCTAAAGTCTAAGACGTGCTGGATAAATATGAGTTGCTGTGTTCCGGGCCCAGAGGAAATCTGGCTCCTGACCCCAGGGCGGTGAAGGTCCGCTGGAGTGGGGTCTGCCGTGAGGGTCCGCTGGAGTGGCGGCACAGCCCCTCTCCCCAGGCTGTCTGAGGAATGGACCAGCTGCCCCCGGGGCTGTAGTGAGCCTTTGTGGGACAACAGGTCACACGTCCACTCCGATCTGGCCTGCAGGTCACCGCCAGGGCCCCTGGCCGGCTCTGTAAGACCGTGGAGGTGGGGTGGGGGCACTGGCCATCTGCTCAGGGCCCCATTTAGCCCGACACCTTCCAGTCATCCTGGGCACGGGCCAGCCCCCCGGGACTGCAGGGAGCCCCCAGCCCCCGGGGCCTGCGTGCACAGGGCGCCTACAGTGAGTGTGGCCACACCACGGTGACTGCACAGAAGCGAGTGGCCGCACGACGGGCACACGTCCAGCCCCAGGACGCAAGCCCAGAGGGGTCAGCAACGACAAGAGGAAGGAAAGGAGCCTCCTTCTCAAGATGAACCCAGGGAGCCCAGAGGAGCCGAGACTGTCGACTGCTGTTGCCCCCTCCCCCTGGGGCACACCTCCCTGGGGTCCAAGTCCAGCTCTGGCTCTTTCTGGCTGGCAGCCTCAGGTGGCTTATTTCATCTCAAAAGCCACATCTTCCTCTGTGCGTGTATTTAGTACGTTACCCAGACCTCCACCCCCAGCTGCCTCATGCCCACCATACTAGGTTTCCCTGGAGCCGGGGAAAGGACAGAGACACGGGGGCCACCCTGGGCCAGAGTTTCTGGGGGTCTGCCCCCCTCCCTGTGGGCCTGGGAGCCGGCTCTGAGGCAGGGCCCCAGGCTGAGCAGCTCAGTCCCTGTGGACAGATGCTCCCAATCTCGACAGCAGGTCAGTCGAGAGAGGAGGCTGGACTCTGCCGAGAAGAGGTTCAGACCACACGTCCCTCACTCTGAAGTCAAGGAGACTTTCCTGACTGCACAGGCATAGAAACGCTCTCTGGAGGTCAAGCGGAGGGTGTCACCTCAGAGGACGTGGTAACCCACCCACGAGCCCCTTCACTGGAACCCATCTTGGCTGAGAGACAAGGACACGAGGGAGGACCCTGAGATAAACCAAGTATGGACTCAGGACCAGGACGACTGAGCAGAGGAGACCCGGAAGTGGACTCAAGGCCAGGCAGAGAAAGATGACTGGAAAAACCACAGCTTTGACCAGACGGACCTTTGTTGGCAAGGTAATGTCTCTGCTTTTTAACATGTTGTCTAGGTTGGTCATAACTTTCCTTCCAAGGAGTAAGCATCTTTTAATTTCATGGCTGCAGTCACCATCTGCAGTGATTTTGGAGCCCAAGAAAATAAAGTCAGCCACTGTTTCCACTGTTTCCCCATCTATTTGCCATGAAGTGATTGGACCAGATGCTATGATCTTTGCTTTCTGAATATTGAGTTTTAAGCCAGCTTCTTCACTCTCCTCTTTCACTTTCATCAAGAGGCTCTTTAGTTCTTCTTCACTTTCTGCCACAAGGGGGTGTCATCTGCATATCTGAGGTTATTGATATTTCTCCTGGCAATCTTGATTCCAGCTTGTGCTTCATCCAGCCCAGCATTTCTCATGATATACTCTGCACTTAAGTTAAATAAGCAGGGTGAAAATATCCAGCCTTGAATTACTGTTTTCCCAGTTTGGAACCAGTCTGTTGTTCCATGTCCAGTTCTAACTGTTGCTTCTCGACCTGCATACAGATTTCTCAGGAGGCTGGTTATGATGGTCTGGTATTCCCATCTCTTTAATACTTTTCCACAGTTTGTCATGATCCACACAGTCAAAGGTTTTAGCGTAGTCAATGAAGCAGAAGTAAACATTTTTCTGGAATTCTTTTGCAACTGAATACATTTCTTTGCCCAGTGCCTACAAAAATAAATACTCAGTAAATAGAGAAGTAAGGTTTGAAGTCATAAATTATAACCAAGGTGACAGAGAAAGAAAATGTTACTTCAGAAATGATCATTCAAATGTTTGAGGCTAAAGTTCCAGTCATAAATAATTCAGAAAGGTTTCCAGTCGTAAATGGTAAATAGGTGTTAGGAAAAGGGTTCTAGTCACAAATCATAAGTTAAGGTGATAGTGGTTTCCTGTCAAAACATACTCAGATGATGGAGAAAAAAGATGTCCAGTCAAAAGGGCAGCACAGTTGATAGAGGGAAAGTTTGCCAGTTATGAACAATAACTCAGATGATAAAGATTTCCTGTCAAAAGTGTTAGCTCAGGTGATAGAGACCAAAGATCTCCAAGCATAAATGATAATGTGATCAAGACCAAACGTTTTTCGGTAATAACAACTCAAGTGGTGGAT
The DNA here is from genome assembly GCA_015832495.2 of Alces alces. Classification (NCBI taxonomy): domain Eukaryota; kingdom Metazoa; phylum Chordata; class Mammalia; order Artiodactyla; family Cervidae; genus Alces; species Alces alces. Next base: position 67,021,577 of record JADEYB020000026.1, read on the forward strand.
AAGTTTCCATTCATGGTGATAACCCAAGTGCTAGAGAAAGCAGGTTTCTGTCATAAATGTGAAGGCAGGGGATAGACGAAAAGCTTATTCAATCATGAATGAAAAATCCTGTGATGGAAAAGTTTTCCTGTTATAAATTATGATGTAGACCTTGGCAAAGAAAGGTATTCAGTTGCAAATGATAATCCAGGTCATGAAAAAAAAGTTTCCTAATCACAAATGATTACTCAAATGATTAGAGAAAGAAGGATTTCCATTCATAGGTGATAACTCAGGTGATTAAAAAGAAGGTGCCAGTCATAAGCTAAAACTTAGAAGTTTTTTAGATTTAAGTGGTACCTCAGTAATAGATAAGGAAGGCTTCTAGTCATAAGTAATAAGTCAAGTAATGGAGACCAAAGATTTCCTGTCATAAATCAGTTTATAAAAAAATAAGGTTTCTAACCATAAATGATAACTCAAAATGTTTCCAGTCACTAATGAAAACTCAGCAGATATGAAACAAAGTTTCCAGTCATAAATTTTACCTAAAAGAGATACTTACAAATAAGGAGTATCCAGTCACAAATAACAACCATGGTCACAGAAAAGTGTTTCCATCATAAATGATAAGATATAGAAAAAGAATCCCTCTCATAAATGGAATTTTAAGGGGATGACAGAGGATGAGATGGTTGGATGGCATCACCGACTCGAAGGACGTGAGTTTGAGCAAGCTCCAGGCGTTGGTGATGGACAGGGAGGCCTGGCGTGCTGCAGTCCATGGGGTTGCAAACAGTTGAATACGACTGAGGGACTGAACCGAACTGAACTGAACCGATAAGGTCATAAAGAAGTTTCCCAGTATTACGTGATGACTCAGGAGACAGAGAAAGAGGCTTCATGTCATAATGAAGAGTGAAGTGATAGAGAAGGGAAAACCGCAGTCATGAAGGATAAAACACACTAGAGAAAGATGGTGATACAGAGGATTCCCAGTCACAAAGGATAAATCAGGTGACAGAAAAGAAAGTTTTCCAGCCATAAATGATAACTCAGGTGAGAGAGAAAAATTCTGTCATAAATGATAATTCAGGAAATAGAGAAGTAGAATTTCCAGTCATAAATGGTAACCGTCAACAGCATGAGACAGAAAAACTTTTCTACTTTTAATTGATTATGCAGGTGATAAAGATTCAAGTCATAAAAGATAAATCATGTGATAGAGTGTTTCCAGTTATAAATAATAACTCAAGTGATATAGAAATCTATCAAGTAAGAGAAAATGAAAGCTTTTCAATCAAAAATTGTAACTCAGGTGATAGGGAAAGAATACTTCCAGTTTTTGGCCATAATTCATAGGCTAGAAAAGAGGGTTTCGAGTCACAAAAGAGAACTTTATAGAGAAAGGCTTCCAGTCATAAGTAATCATTCAGGTGATACAGAGAGAGGGTTTCTAGTCAAGAAAGAGAACTGAGATGATAGAGAAAAAAAGTTTTCTAGTCATAAAAAAGGTGGAAAAAAAGGTTTCCAATAATTAATGATTCAGGTGACAAAGAAAAGTGTTTCACTCATAAATGATAGAAGAGAGAAGAAAGTTTCCCAGGCCTAAATGTCAGGCGATAAAGAAACATGGTAGCTTGTCGTAAGTTATGGTGAAAGAAGATTGTTTGGTCATAAAGTGGTCACTCAGGAGAGAAAAAAAATTCAGTCATGAATAGTAACTAGTCAATATGGAAAGAAGGCTTCTAGTCATAAATGGTAACCAATATTATAAAAAGCCTTCCACCATAAACAACAGCAGGTCACAGAAAAAGACTTTTTGTCACAAAGGTAACAGGTCACGGAGAAGGAAATGTTCTGACCTGGTGTGATGACTCAGGTGACAGGACAAGAGGTGGCCTGTGGCGAATGAGGGTTCGTGTGTCAGAGGAAGAAGGGAACGTCACAAATGACAACTCAGGCAGCAAACTGAGGTTGCTGCTTAAAACTAGGTAAAAGAGGAAAGTTTGCAGCCGGGAATGGTAACTCAGGTGATGGTGAAAGATGGCTTCCAGCCATAAGTGACAACACCGGGCGTAGAAAGAGAAGATGCAGTCACAAATGCTAAGTTGGAAGTCACATAAATACAGTTTCCAATCCTAAGTGGTAACTCCAGGGACTCAGGGCAAAGTTCCGGTCGCATGTGGTCACCCAGGTAACATAAAATGATTCCAGTCATAAAACCCAAGTTGGGTGACGCAGAAAGAAGTCTCCTGGTCATAAATCCTAACTCAGGTGGTCCAGACGGAAGCTCGCCCATCACAGAGGCACATCGGGTGATGAAGGTTGTTTGCAGCCACAAACAGCCCAGGTGATACACAGAGAAAAGTTTCCTCCCCCTCTGAAGTGATGATTCTCTGGAAGAGAAAAAAGCTTTCATGTCGTGAATGACATCAGGATACAGGAAGAAGTTTTGCGGTCAGCAATAATGACTCAGGCGACTGGGGAGGAAGTCGTCTTGTCCTAACTTATGACTTAGGACAGAGGAGATCGGTTTCCAGCAACAGAGCAGACCGTCCTCAGCAGGATGACTGGAGGACGAGGTGACAGGGATTTCAAGGGTGATCGGCACAGTCACACTACAGAGAACATGAGAAAGGTTTCCAACAAGTGCGAACTCAGATTACAGACAAAGGATAACCCATGTTAGAGGAAAAGACGGCTTCCAGCCAGAATAGATAGGTCCAGACACACAGAAATAAGGTTTCCATCCATAAATGACAGTTTTGGGGAGAGAGAGAAGGTTCCAGCCCTGAATGACACAGTGACAGACCACAAAAAGCTTCCAGTTCTGGGCGGTCAGGAGCTTGGGTCAGAAATCAGAACTCGGGGATGGAAACTCACCTCCCCATCCGAAAGGACACCACAGCCCGGCAGCAAGGGTGCCACCTCCCCGCAAGCGGCCCCTTCGCTGGGGTGAAGAAGTTGCCAGGCGGGAACCACAGCCTCCGCAGAAGGGCCTCCGGGCCCGGGGGGTCATGGCCGGGGAGGGAAGGGCAGAGCCGCGGTTGTCGGCTCACTCCTGGGGCGTTTCTGACCCGCGTCGCCTCCGCACCGGGCAGAGGGGCTGTGGACGCGGAGACCGCAGCTCAGCACGTGTTTCCTCCGTGGCGTGACCGCGACGCTCACCCTTTCCGTCCCCATCACCTCGTCTTCTGGGTCATCCTGCCTGGGACGGTCTGCTCTGTCGGGCTGTGTTCTCAGCCTCTCTCGCAGGTGCCCCAGCCCGCGGAGGGGTCGATCTGAGGCCTCTGCGCTGGGCCGTGGGCTCAGCAGAGGCCGGGTGGGCAGCACCATGCCCCATGGCGTCCCAGGGTGGCGCTCTACCCCGTCTCCCGCCTGCGCCCGCCTAGGAGCCTGCCCCTGTGGGGGGACAGCATGCCCCCATCCTGAACCCGGGGCCCAGCCGAGGGCACCTCTGGCTTTCAGCCACAGCCCAGACAGTGCCCACAAGGCTGGTGCCCGCCTCCGGCTGGGGGCCCAGGTACGACCCCTCCTCCTACCAGGCCCAGCCCCCACCCCTGACCCAGAGAGAGCTGGCGCCCTAGGAGGCAGTCAGAACACCCACGCCCCCACCCCTGTCCGGCACACGGGCGCTCAGACGTCCCCTGGGCCTGTAAGCGCGGCTGGTGTGTGTGGGCGGGGCTCACGGGGCCGGGGCAGGGACCATGCAGCAGGCTGCCTCTGCGGACCACTCTTCCCTCTGCCCCAGGCCCCTCCTGTCCATCCCGCAGAGCGGCGCTGCCCCCTGGTGTCCGTGGGCGGCGGCGTCAGACACCCCCACACTGGGAAAGGGCCTGGGGGAAGGACCACCCTGATTCTGGGGCAGGCCTTGCCCCTCCCGCCCCCAGCCCTCTCGGGGCTTCAGTGGTCCGTTGCAGGGACGACCCCTCAGATTCTGCTACAGGCCTCGCCCTCCCACCCCCACCACCTGCCTCCAGCCCTCTGGGGGAGAAGTCCCGGGCTGCCCCCTCGCTGTCTGTCCGCCCCTCCGCACGGCCTGGCCTGGTTAGCCCCTCCTCCCCAGAACCTCTCTTCCCATCAGGGACACTGGGCTCCTCAGCAGCAACCCTGGAGCATGGAGCGCCCCCGCCCTGACCCCAGGGCCCACAGACCTCTCTTCTCACCCTATTTCAGAGTCTTGAGGAGGCCACAGAGCTGGGCCCTGGCCCCCAAGGCCGTGCTCGCTCTAGCCCTGGACCTGACCGGAGCCAAGGCTGGCTGATGGTCCCAGGGGTGGAACCCCGGGTCTCCCACTCCAGCCCAGCTCCGACCAGGCCTCCCCAGGCTGCATGGCCACATGCAGGCAGCGCAGCTCCACACCACAGCGTGAGACAGGCTAAAGTTACCTCATCGTTTGAGTGACAAAACTCAAAGCATTTGAGAGTTAAGAAAATCAAAATGAGAAAATTTTGGAAAAAGATTTTTAATACTTAAAAAGTTTTAAGACAAAAGGTAACATATTCTTTTAAAAATGTTTTATAAAACAGTGATATGAAATTTATTTTAGCATGAGATAAAAGCAAAACAAGGTTCTGTGGAATACACCCATTATCGGCCAATTCATTTTACATCTGTTATTGGGAATATTCGTTTAAGCCGTGACTGGCGTCCTGCAACAAACGACTCACCGGGAAACATCGCTGTGAGGCAGGCCCCATGTCAGCTGTCCCTCCCCGATAAGCAGAGTGTATCTGCTACCAAGAAGAGCACTGGGCCTACAACTTTTCTCTTGATTTCTGTAACACAGGAACAGGTTCTTATTCATCACAGTCTCCAGAACATGTGCACTAACCAGGACAAGCTTGCAGCAGGAAGCAAATGCTGCCTCGTCTTGAGCAACTTTTTTTTTTAATGCTATGATTACATTCTTCTTTAAGGCAATGTAGTTTGTTTTGTTTCTATAAAACTTACATTAATCATCTTTTTAAATAAAATGTCAGCATTTTGGGTTCAATCAACCAGAAGCAGGATAGAACCAGGACATCTAGACAGTTCTTTATAAAGAGACGCTGAGCTCAGATGGTCGTCCTTCAAAACAGAGAAAACAGGCTGTTTTGTCTTCGAGCATGCAGTTAAAGTACGTAAACGCAACACACTTCCTGAGCAACATCACATAAGCACAACACACTGCTTGAACCACACAGGCCTGCAAGTCTCAGCCGTGGCCTTATATATCCGGGGGCAGCCGCTGCAGTGAGGAAGCGATGGCGCCTTCCCGCGGTGTGCTCACCGAGGACAGACGGGGGTGGGGGCCGGGTCACACGCATGATGAGAGCTTCTTTCTCTCCTCAAACTGCTTGTCCACGGCCAGAGACAGGGCCTGGAGGAAGCCCTCGATGGTGACAGTGGGGGCCTGGAAAATACACGGCACTGTGGCGGTCCTTGCCCTTGGGGTGGGGGTGGCCTGGTAGCACCCACCTCCAGGGCACAAGCACTCTGAGCAGGCAGGGAGGGCCTGGGCATGTGCTTTCCACACGCCAGTGAGGTGAGCAGACACACGCCAGCCCTCCACTGCCCCCGGGCCTGTCGCTTCAGAAACACGAGAGGAGGCGGAAACCCCCGGGAGGCGGGCAGGACTCTCCCCGAGGCCAGCCCTGCAGGCAGTGTGGGCAGCAGGGGCCCAGGGCCCAGGCACTCACCTGGATGTACAGCGCATGAGCGAGAAAAGGGAGCTTTCTCAGGACACGGCCACTCAGGCCCTCGCTCTTCCTGTGAACATGACCACACGGCGTCAGCTCCACACGGACCGCGGTGCACTTCAGGACAAGTCCTGATCTCTCCCTAGAGCCCCTTGGAGGGTGGGCAGTCACCCCAGGCCTCAGCTACCGCTCCAGGAGGGGCAGGATTCTGACACCAGCCTCGGCCGGGGCACCATGAGGTGGGTACAGGCCGGCTCACACCTCTGAATTCTTGCACAAGTCTGCACTGCTCCCCTCTGTCCCACCCTGACCACTGTAACCAACTCTCTCCAAAGCCCCGCCAGCGTGCCTGGCACCTGGCGTCTGCCACGCAGGCCACCCAAGGCCCTCACATAGGGCACACGGTCTCCCTGACCTCTCTCCAGTTTATCCAAATTCTAACTGTCTTCAGAGGCTCTGCTCTACTTCCCAGCTCGATCTCCGGGGCCACCTGAGCACTTGCCAGTGCTACCAGCCTGGGCTTGGGCAAGTGTGCCAGGGATTCTCACATGTTTCGTGGCTCTCAGTACCCAGGCAGCGGGATCAAACACTGTCCGTCCCACAGCACCAAGGCCAGCGCCTTGACTGTTTTAACTGTTTACTCTGCTCATCAAAGAAAAAGCCTCCACCTTACTTTCTCGGCCACTTGTAAAAACTTAACAAATATTGCTTAAGAATCCACCGATGCTACAGACAGCCTTAATCTGAGAGCCTGTCCTGTGCTAGCGCAGTGCTTTGCTTGCTGTCCATAGGCACACGTGGAGGGCAGCTGGCCTCACTCTCCCATCCAGGAGCCCAGGGTTGGGGAGGCCAGAGGGCATCTGCTGTGGGTGAGATGCCCTGGGATTCAGCCTCCGCCACCCAACCCATATCACCACCTCAGCTGCCACAAGCAATTACAACCCCTGTGACCAAAGAGAATGGGCTTCTCTAGGTTGTCAAAGCGAGGTCACCCTCAGAATGGGAGAAAATACTTGCAAACGAAGCAAATGCCAAGGGATTAAATCTCCAAAACATACAAACAGCTCATGCAGCTCAATATCAAAAAAACAAACAGCCCAATCCCAAAATGAGTGGAAGATCTAAACAGACATTTCTCCAAAGAAGGCATACAGATGGCAAACACACATGGAAAGAGGCTCAACATCACTAATCATCAGAGAAATGCAAATCAAAACGACAGTAAGGTATCACCTCACACCAGTCTGAACAGTAATCATCAAAACGTCTACAAGCAATAAATGCTGGAAAGGGTGTGGAGAGAAGGGAACCCTCCTACACTATTGGTGGGAATGCAAACTGATACAGCCACTATGGAGAACAGTACGGAGGTTCTTGAAAATCCTAAACATAGAGCTACCATATGACCCAGCAATCCCACCCCTGGGCAAATATCTTGAGAAAACAAAAATCCAAAACATACACTTATCCCTATGTTCATAGCAGCACTATGCACAATAGCCAAGACGCAGAAACAACCCAGAGCTCCACCGACACGTGGATGGACAGAGACGACGTGGTGTACACACACAGTGGGATATTGCTCCACAGTGAAAAAGAATGAAGTGATGCCGTTTGCAACAACACGGATGGACCTGGAGATTATCATACTAAGTGAACCAAGACAGACAGAGACAAATATCATATGATATCACTTGTACATGGAATCTAAAAAATTATACAGATAAACTTACTTACAAAACTGAAACTGACTGAGACTTAGGCCACAAATTTCTGGTTACCAGAGGGGCATGGGGGAGAGGGGTAAATTGAGAGACTGGGATTGACCCGTTGCTGTTCAGTCGCTCAGTCGTGTCTGCCTCTCTGCGACCCCACGGGCTGCAGCACGCCAGGCTCCTCTGTCCTCCACCACCCCCCTGGAGTTTGCTCAAACTCATGTTCACTGAGTAGGTGATGCCATCCAACTACGTCATCCTCTGCCGCCCCCTTCTCTTCTGCTTTCAGTCTTTCCCAGGATCAGGGTCTTTTCCAATGAGTCAGCCCTTCAACTCTGGATAACATACAAGCTACTACATGTAGAATAGGTGACAGATAAGAATCTACTGTGGGGCATAGGGAACTCTACTCAGTACTCTGTGGTGACCTATAAAAAAGAATCTAAAGGAGTAGATACATGTATGTATAACTGAGTCACTTTGCTCTACAATATTTACTGCAAACCAACTATGTTCCAAAAAAATTTTTAAAAAAGAATAAGTGAGGTCAGTACACACCTTGAAATTTCACTCAGAAGGAGGCTCAACTTGGACACGTTGTTTTCAATGAAGCCAATCATCTCCAGCTCGCGGAGGGTCAGCAGCTGCTGGCGAGGGTATATGATCTGACACTGCAGGGACAGAGGATGGCGGCAAAAGCAATGGTCAGTGATTTCTCCCTCAGCTCAACCTGCAGACCACCAAGTGCAGCGTTCAAGGTAAGACGGTGGGTGCAGGCTGAGTGACACCTCTTTCTACACAGGAACCAGACACTGTAAGTTATGCCAGCAAATCAAGAACACACAAGAAAGCTAATGTGTTCTTAGGAAAGTGAGAAAAAACTCAAGGCACCCTCATTAGCTCTTCCAGGCAAGAGAGGTAGATCTTGAAAATGGCTGCTGCAGAGGGCGGCCCGATGTACTGCCTGATGTCAGCCCTGTCCACGAAGGCCACATCGATCCTCTCTGTGATGTTGGACGTGGTCAGGATCACCACGTTGGAGTGCCTGTGGGCAGAGGGCAGGCCCAGTCAGCCTGGGCCACAGGGACCCAACCACCCCTGCCCTGACACACGCTGTGTGAGGACAGACCAGCACCAGGGCCCAGGCGTTCAGCCGGCTTCCTATCCTGTGCCCACCCCCACGAGGTCTTCTGAGGCCCTGCTTCTTTCGCTCCACCTGACTCACTCCTGCCAGGTCCTCCCGGCTGCAACAGTGCAGACCTCCCCGCTCTTGCTCTGTGAGCTCCCGGCCTATGGACAGCTCTCACGGGCCCCAGCTGGACTGCTCCCTGCCCCCTTCACCGCGGTGAAGCCCTCACTCAGCACAGCGTCCTTGCGCCCCAGCACCGACACTGCCTGCCTGGGCACAGCCACACCTGCCCGTCACACACTCTCACCACTCCGACAGCCGTGACGCCGAGCTGCATGATTCACCCTGGGGACTAGCGGCCCTCCCCTCCAGCTCCTACCCACCCCAGAGACCCCGCCATCCAGTCTGCTCACCTGTGGGGACAGCACGGAGCGGGCAGCGGCACCCTGGGGAGCACACCGCCTGGCCTGCTGGGCTTGAGTCCCAGGGATGAGGCAGGGCTGCCCCGGGCCCGCAGACAGCACACAAACCACTGGCAGCTTTGTGGCCGCAGAGCGCCTGGAGGGTTGCCCCCCACCGACCCCTGTACTCTGACCAGAGTGGTGAGCAGGGCTGAGCCAGGTGAGGGAGGCACACGGGGCCCAGGAGTCTGGGCAGAGGCTAGCGAGCATGTGCACAGGGTTCCCACACACGGCTGGGAGCCACGTGCCGGGATCGGCTTTTCACAAACGGTCACCAGAGCGGGCCTTAATCGTGTGAGGCAAGGAAGGTGAGAGAGACTGCAGAGACAAGTCTCCACTCCTCCTGGGGCAATGGACGGGGGTCAGGGAGACCCCCTTTTCTGAGCAGTGGGTACCCTCTCCCCACACCAAATCTTTGCTGTGCATTTTTAACACTTCAATAACGTAAAAAGTGCTTAATTTCTAAAAAGCTTATGTAGCACATGCTGCTTCAAACATAGAGAAGACAGGGCCCAGACACAATGCCAGACGCATCCTGAGCTGGAAAAGCTGGGAGTAAGGCCGGGGGTGTGCGTGTGCAGCGGTACCTTTTAATCTGATCGATTTGGGTCAAGACGGCATTGACTACACGGAGGGCATCCGAAGGCTCGGCGCCTGCCCTGCATGCATTACGGGCAGCAGTCAGGCTTTCCACCTGTGGGCACAGAGCGGCGGGGCGGTCAGCTAAGTGGACGCGGGGCGGGGAGTGCACGTGAACACACCGAGGGCTTGTGAGGACCCCTGGGGCTAGGACTGCAGGACACAGCCTGTGGAGGCTGGCCAAGCATGGGCTGGTGGTGCCAGAAACATGAAAGGCCACCCAGTGCTGCGCTTCCTCCAGTCACAGGTGTGAACACACCCACCTCATCGATCAGCACGAACACCAGAGCATCCTTGTCATCAATCAAGTCCTGAATCTTCTGGAACATCCTAGTCACCAGCTTGCCACTCTGGAAACAGAACACTCCTTATTATCAGCGTGCTCTTCCAGCTGCTTGGCGCGCACGTGCGTGCACTGTCTCCATCCGGCTGAGCTCTGACCCGAGGTGGCCCCACAAGCCCACCGTCTCCTGATAGCCCCTCGGAAAACTCCCTGAATCAGAGAAGCCAGGTCTGCAGGGAACCCAGAGGCCCGCCGCCACACCCACACCTCGGCCCCCTTTTCCACCTTTCCCTCCCCAGCGGTACTGGACGTGCTGGGTCTTGGGTGCAAGTCAGCCAGGCGCCCCTCCTACAGGACTCCTGTTCCCACCCACCATCTGCCAGGGGCACCATCCGACACGGAGGGCCTGCAGCAGAGCCTTCCAGAGCTGAGGGGCACCTGTGCCATCACCTGGCCTGAGTGCTTCAGTTCACAGCTGGCAAACAAGGCTCAAGCTGAGAGTGCGGTCCCATCAGAAGGTGACCCCTCCCTCCTCAGGTAACAGTGAACGCCCTGTGCCCCAGCCCAGGTCTGGAGGTGACAAGCAGAGGGTCCTCTCAGGCCTCAGGTGGTTTCCAGGTTATCACTAAGCTCTGGAACTTTCCTCTGACCATACAGTCGGCCCCTGTTCACATTCCTGTTTCACCTATTTCTCTCCTAAAGCTTTTGGAGGAAAAAGTTTGCCTAATCTACTGGACAAGTTTTCAACTGTGTGGTGGACAATCCAGAGAACTGGGATTAGTATAAACACTTACCTCTGAAAACCACTTAGAAAAGAGGCTGTGGCTGTTAATTTCAATTAACTGGCCATATCGGTACCTAAGATGGTTTAAAAAAGAGAGAGAGAGCAATCATCACAAGTCAGTCCCATAACATCCCTGGCAGCAACCACCTCTGTCTCTATAATAGAACACTGCTTAAGTGCCCAGCAGGCTGAAAATGACTGCTCTGTTACTACTGACCCAGATGAGGTACCTGCAAACTGCATACTAATAGTTATGAACAATCTAACAAGATGTGTCAACATCAATGGTTCTAGTTGGAGCAAACTAAATGTCTCAAACTGAACGGTATCTTCATTTGAATTAAAGCAAGAAAAAAATGGTGCTAAGATGGCAGAGTAGAAGGGTGTGTGCTCATCTGCTCCTGCGAGAACTCCAAAATTGCAACTCACTGCTGAGCAACCACCAACAGAAGAATGGTGGATCCCACCAAAAAGAGACACCCTACGTCTAAGGTTGAAGGAGAAGCCCCAGAAAGACAGCAGGAGGGCAAAGATCACATTTGAAATCAAACTCCATACCTTCCAGAGACACTCAGATGGCACAAGTCCTTGTGTGCAACAGGACCCAGGAGAAAGGAACAGTGACCCCACAAGAGACTGAGCCAGACTTGCCTGTGAGGGTAAGAGATGGGAATACCAGACCACCTGACCTGTCTCCTGAGAAACCAGTATGCAGGTCAAGAAGCAAGTTAGAACTGGATATGAAACAATGGACTGGTTCCAAATTGGGTAAGGAGTACGTCAAGGCTGTATATTGTCACCTTGCTTATTTAACTTATATGCCAAATATATCATGCGAAATACCAGACTGGATGAAGCACAAGCTGGAATCAAGATTGCAGGGAGAAATATCAATAACCTCAGAGGGCAGAGGACACCACCCTTATGGCAGAAAGTGAAGACGAACTAAAGAGCATCTTGATGAAAAGTGAAAAAGGAGAGTGAAAAAGTTGACTTAAAACTCAACATTCAAAAAACTAAGATCATGGCATAAGGTCCCATCACTTCATGGCAAATAGATGGGGAAACAATGGAAACAGCGACAGACTTTATTTCCTTGGGCTCCAAAATCACTGAGGACAGTGACTGCAGCCGTGAAATTAAAAGACGCTTGCCCCTCAGAAGAAAAGCTATGACCAACCTAGACAGCATATTAAAAAGCAGAAACGTTATTTTCCTGACAAAGGTCCATCCAGTCAAACTATGGTTTTTCCAGTAGTCATGTATGGATGTGAGAGTTGGATCATAAAGAAAGCTGAGCACCAAAGAATTGATGCTTTTGAACTGTGGTGTTGGAGAAGGCTCTTGAGAGTCCCTTGGACTGCAAGGAGATCAAACCAGTCGATCCTAAAGGAAATCAGTCCTGAATATTCATTGGAAGGACTGGTGCTAAAGCTGAAGCTCCAATACTTTGGCTACCTGATGTAAAGAACTGACTCACTAGAAAAGACCCTGATGCTGGGAAAGACTGAAAGCAGAAGGAGAAGGGGACAACAGAGGATGAGACAGTTGGATGGCATCACCAACTCAATGGACAGGAGTTTGAGCAAGCTCTGAGAGTTGGTGATGGAGGGAAGCCTGGTGTGCTGCAGCCCATGGGGGTCACAAAAAGTCAGACATAATTGGGCGACTGAATTGAACTGAAGAATACTTAATACTGTTTTGGTTGTTTAGTCACTCAGTCATGTCTGACACTGCGACCCCATGGGCTGTAGCCCACCAGGCTCCTCTGTTCATGGAATTTCCCAGGCAAGAATACTGGAGTGGGTTAGCATTTCCTTCTCCAATAGTTTAATACAACTAGTTAAATACAATTAATTCTTAATACTGCTTTTAGTCTACTTATATTTTACATTCCTAAGTTCAAAACCATTACCTGTATTAACATGGCAAATCAAAACATAAGCATCAAAAGTCTTTTGGACACAGTTGAACATTTTTTTCTCCTTCCACAAAACCCTAAGGAATGTGAGAATTTGTTTTCCAGCACAAAATCACTTCCGTCAAACCTGGAGCCCTGGAAAACTCAACGGGAACCTGGACACACACTGTCTGAAATCCAGCACTAATACCCCATCTACCATGGAGTCAGTGAGGGCTCTGGATGCACTTAGTTCTGATTAAAATCAAACAGGAAAGGGCCAGCAGAGAAGCCAACTCCCAGATCTTTTTTACAGTTTCTTTCATGTTGTGAGTCCACAGAAGAAAAATAATTACTTTAAAAAGTATCAGTGACTTTCCAGTTGAAAAACATCATTTAGTAATTTTGTTTACAAAAGAGAAGGGGGAGATAGACAACCTAGTGAATATAGATTGGGTTGAATATTACACAAAATTAATCATAAAGCATTTTGATTATTAAGTAAAGTAGACTTTAGTTAATAAAGCAAAAAAGGCTTGCTAAGGCTTCTTGCCACAAAATAAACACCAATTTCCAGATCTCTGTACTGGAAAATGTCACATTTCTTGTAATAACACCTTCACCTTCCAGCGTTTTAGGAAACTGCCCTCAGAGATTATCAAACACAGATGTGTTTCACTATGTCAAGAAAAAGGTCAAGATACTGAGCATAAAACAAAGGGCTGAAATAGAGCAACTTCCTTACTTTTAAGACAGTTTTGAAAAGAAAACAGATTTAAAAGTAAATCTCACAGGATTTCCTTTTCTGAAGCTATACTAGGCTAAAAGGGTGATTTACGTTCTGCCTTAACCAACTAGAAAACTAGACAAAACAGTGAAACAATGTCTGTGAAGGGTGCCAGACAACAGAATCGGGGACTGTAACCTGGGAGGCGGGCAAGGGGCAAGCGCGACAGCCCTGAGTTCCTGCCTGGAGTGACACTGGGGGGGGGGGGGACCCAAGAGGAGAGGCCAGGGTACTGAGCTGAAGAGACAGAGGCCAGAGTTCAAGGAGCCGAGATGTCTGGAGGCTACAGAGCAGAGTTCCAGAGAGGAGAGAGACGCGCAGGAGTGAAGCCCGTCGACTGTCATGGGGCAGCAGTGTGTGAGGACGGAACCCAGCGCTAGAGCCGGGGAGTGCTTGCGATCCCAGGGCTGAGGGGCGAGGGTACTCGCTGCTCATTCAGGGGCTCACTCAGACCCAGAAGGGCCCTCCTGAGGGTGAAGTCTAGGCCACACTGAGACCACTCTTGAAAAAGATTAAAAACAGACCTCAAAAGGATCACACCAAACACAAGTACCCAAACCCCTGTCAGAATAAAATCCTGTGGTCATTAAAGACAAACAAGAGAATCCAGTCACTGCAAATCATCATGTCCACATTCAACAATTATGTGGCACGCCAAGAAGCAGGAAAATGTGACTTGTAACCAGACCCAAGTGATAACAAGGATGGAATTGGTAGACAGAGCCTACAAGCATAAATAGAGCTGAGCAATATTCAGACAAGAAAATCACTCTCAGAGATGGAAATTTCCCTGAACAGAAGTAAAAGCAGATCAGATACTGCAGAAAACTATCCAAAATGAAACTCAGAAAATTTTTAAAACTTGAGAAAAGATGAAAGGGCACATGAGTAGCCTGCGGGACAGCATGAGACAGTCTAACGTGTAAATGAATGGACCCCCACAAATGGGGGCAGAGCAGGGGAATTAGTTGAAGAGGTAATGCCCAAATACTCTCCAAATGTAGTGAAACCATAAATCTCTAAATGGACTATACTCAAAAAGTGGCAGACAAACCCAGCACTAGCCTTGGACACTCCTCCCAGGGAGTGATAGGGCAGCAGACAGATTGTCAGCACCGACATCAAGCAACCATGGGACGGTCGACCGAATGAGAGCAGAGAGCGCTCCTTGAACTGTACATGGGGCGGGCACCACAAGCGATCCCGTGCTGGTCACAGAGTGAGTCTCAGCACATCTAAGAGGGCTGGGCTCAGAGCGCAAGACTATGTGAGTCCAGAAGGACTCATCAGATTACACTGAGACGCCTCCTGTTCATGTGAGATGATTTGAGAATAGCAGCAGCTCCTCCCGTCATCACAGCTGAAAGCAGAGCAAACCCACTTCAGCGGCTCTCCTCTCTCGAATTACCCAAGTTACCTGCTCGAGAGTCTGATGGTCAATTTCTGGGCTAAAGCTTTACACAGGGACGTTTTTCCAGTTCCTGGAGGACCTGTAACAAAATGCAAACAAGTTTTTAAGTTACTGCTGTAACAGATTTCTTGAAACAGTAGCTGCATTATTCACAGGATATAACATAAGGAACAGACTGTAATGCTATAAATGTTATTATCACAAGAATTGCTTAAGTTGCTGAGAAATCTGTTAACAGTGTAAATGCTAGAAAACATCACCAGGAGCTTCTTGGCCTGTATCCACTCTGCTTTTCTTTCCATCTTCACTGAAACCCTCCCTGTCTCTACATGTCTTCTATGAAATCCGCTGATTATGGAAACCCACTTTTCAAAGGTCAAACAAACCTTTCCTGGTAACCATCGGGACCTCAGACACTGGTGTTTGCTGTTCCTGAAGCCCACGGCACCAGCATCGTTCACTCCAGCTCCGCACACGTGGGCTTGAACCCCAAGCTATACAGGGAAAGTGGTGGGGCAAGGCCTGGGCCCTGCGTGTCCCCCAGCACAGCAGCTGACAGGAGCTCTGAGGGCACGGATGTGGGAGCATGAACTCATCCAACAGAAAATGATGACGTTCAATTCTGATCCTTGGCATTTTCCATAATTCACAAGTAAATCTATAACCAATTCTAATGGGAAATACTTTGTTGCACTAAGTAAAACACCTTGTGATTACCCTCTGACTCTAGTATTAAGAAAATTTGCCAAGATATTCTAAAGACACTCTAAAGACACTGTTTTCATAAAACTGAACACAAGCCTACAATCTTCATTGTGTAAAGAAGCTAATTACTCTTTTAATTATAGCTCTTATCTCACTATAATTTGGGCTTTCTCTCGGTTCTTTTTCTCTCCTGGGATAGTAACAATAATAACAACAACAAAAAACTCCCAGTATTCTCTTCCCAGAACTAGACAGTTCTTTGAAGTGGGGGCTTTTGCAGTTTATTATCCATCAAGAGAAATTCCAAGGATACTATGAAGAAATACAAGGCAATTGCTATCCTGAGAAACCCATAACTAGTGGGGAAAAAAGGCAGATATTTGGAAAGCTGAATAACAGCATAAAAAGTCACAAGGAATGATCAGGTGGCTGCCCTATGAAGGGTCAAGTAACCAAAGTGCAGAGAGTGTGCACATGACTGGCTTCACAGAGGAGGACATTCTGGGACAACTGGCTCCACTAGGAAGAAGGAGCTGTAACTTTTGCAGGACAAAGGCAGAAAGAAAAGCCTGACTCCACGCAGTTTTATTTTGTCAAACGAAACCAAAGCGCTTACCGTGAAGCAGCACCACCCGGTTCCAGGTGATGAGGTTGCTGTCGACATTCTTATCCGAAAACAGTAAAGTTGTCATCACATAGTCGAGGAGCTGCGTGAAGAAAGGAAAGACAGAAGTAAAGTCCTTGGCAGAGCAAAGGTTCAGCTGAACGTGTCCTGAATGAGCAGAGGGAAGGAGAGTCTTCAGAGCCTGCCAGGCACACTCAGGCTTTCACCTCAGAAGGTGTCTTAAAATCTAAGAGGACACGTGCTGGGTGTGACTATTACAAGGATAAAAGTAAACTCAAAGATCACTTATTTACAATGCAAAGAACACACAAAACAACTGAGGGCTACACCCAGTCAGTGAGCTCGTTCCTCTGGGACACAGCAGTGGACAAGCTGTGTTTGCTAAAAGAACAGCCGGGGCTCTGGGGTCCCCGTGGCTCCTAGTGGACTCGGGGTGGGTGACGGGGGTAGTGAGGACGGACTTCTAGTGTCCTCCCCTCCCCCATCTGTGTGCAGAAGGACTCATCCCCTTGAAGGGGGTTTAGACATGGTGGTACTCGCTCAGATCGCCCACCTGCTCTGCCCCTTGACACTGCCGTCTCAGCCCACAGGTTCCTAAGGAGTGTGACCCAGTGGAAGTGGGTTCACTTTTGAAACCTCCCCCTTCTCCTGAGGGGAACTCCCCAGAGTACAGCTCCACTCAGAGCAAGCCCAGAGGAGACGCCCAGGACAGAAGACAGACTCCCAGGGCATGGGGTGCTGACTAGCAGCACTCCTAGAAGCCCACAAGAGATAAGAGGTGCTAGAGAGAACACAATAATGATTCAGTTGAAATATGGAAGCCTTTCTGGAAAAAGCACAACTCACATGAGATTTGACTTCCACGTCATACACCAGGCTGTCCCAAAGCCCATGGAATTCAGCTGAGAGAACAAAACAAAACCAAATGTTAGGAAAGCAAGCCTTGCACCTACTGGTTACGTCCACCCTGAGCCGCTGATATCCTCAACTTCTCCAAACGCAGCAAGCTACAATTCTGGTTACAGAGAAGCTAAACTTTCAAAGTCATTTATAAGTTAAAGATTTTGAGTAAGTGGCAGTCACATGTGACTTTGGGTAGGTAATGAACCTTCTGTGGACCTGCGCGTGGACCCAAGCACTGATCCTGAACTCACCACTCTCCCCACAGGCCAACACTCGGGCAGGGCTGAGTGGCAGGCGGAGTCTAGCTTTCAGGACATCAGGCCTAACCTGGATTAGACGTGGCATTCAGCCTGCTAGATCCCATTATCACAGAGAAACACAGAGAAGGTAGGAGGAAGGAGTCGTCCAGCAAGACCGACCAACTGGGCAGGAAAGAAGAGCGACAGCGTATAACCCTCAATTAGCACTGGCTTTGAGAGACCCATCCAAGTAGTCTCATGTTGGAAATTTCTACTTTTCTCTCTTGTGATATACTTCCTATTTTCTAACAGATAAAACGCTCTAAAACTACACAACAGACACACAATATCTAGGAGGCTGAGGTGTGTGCTGTCCTCCACCCTCCCGTTCTAGGCGTCTGCCACCTACTGTTACTGGCACAGATACCTGCAGGCAGAACCCAGTGATTTGCCGCAACTATGTTTTCTGTCTCTTCCTCCAGGTTTTCACTGCTGGGGCCATCCTCGTTCAGCTGGAAGATGTGAAGTGCAATATTGCACACGCTCAAATCAATGGGCTGTGATGAGAAAAAAATCAAATAAATCTACACAACACACTATCAAAACAGCAAATTCATGTTCTTGGGCTACGGGTTAACTGTTTCTTAGCTCTGAAAATAAAGTTACCTGTGGATCTTTAGCCTTTAATTCTGTGTCAACAATAGACACAGACTGCACATTTCTGGTCAGAAAAGGTTCGTCAAACTCAGACCAGGTGTAATCACCAAACACAATGTTATGCCTGTTGAGTAGCTTTCTAACACTCAGCTTTATATCCTCTTTTTTTGCAGTGCTAGGAACACAAAATACATAAAATCAGATCTGAGCTTAAAAAAAAAAAATCAACATCTTAAGAAAGAGTGATTAAAAACAAAACAGGCCATAGTGGGGAAAATGCACCCATGGATAGCTCTGGCGGGAGTGCCTGCAAGGGAGTGATCATGTACCGACTAGGGGCTGACGGTAACTGCAGGCTGTGTGACCCAGGGAAGCTGCCCAAGGACTCTGCCCAGGCCCTTCAGAGGCAGAGGGTGAAGGCGGAGTCGGTGCCACCTGGGCTGCTGGTCACCAAGCTGGAACTGCTGCCTAGGTGCCAGCCCCACAGCTGGGAAACAGCAGCCAGTCAGGGGGGAATGAAATGCCCACAGCTGGGGGCCCCAGAGGAGTTTCCCGGGCTGGGGTCCACCCTTAGCCCCTACCCCCCGCACTCGCTGCCTCCCCGAGGGCCCAGGCCCTCCAGCGGCCCCTGCGACGGTGTCCGCGCCCCAGAGCCCCCGGCTCCCGGAGACCCGCCGCCGCCAGCACCTCCGGGGCCCATCGTCCCGAGGGCCTGGCCGGGGAAAGGGGATGGTGGGCAAGGGTGAGGTGGGATGGTGGGCAAGGGAGGGTGAGGGCGCAGGGGCGTTTCCCAAAACTCAAGAGTCCCCGGGGCCGGCTTCGCCCGGGCTGGAGGCCGGGGTCTGGGCCGACCCTGTCAGGGCGGGTCTGCTCGGGGCGGGCTCGGGGCAGGGTCCCGTCAGGTCGGAAACGGCCAGGTTCGGGCCGAGGCAGGGCTCACCTGCCGCTCCGCTGGTGCACCTCCACGTGGACCGTGGGCGCCTCGGCCACGCAGGGCAACGCCTGCTTCAGATCTCCCACAGCTTCGTCCATGGCGGCGCCGCCGCTGGGAGCCACGGGGACTGGGCCGCCCCGTCGCCGCCGCCGCCTCGCGCAGCGACCCGCCACCTCAGCTGCCTGGGCTCTCAGGCGGCGCCCCGCGCGCTTCAAACCCGCCGCGCGCGGCGCACCTCCCCCTGACCCGGAAGCGCCGGCGCAAGCGGGTGGGTCACTTCCGGCCGCCGCAGCCGCTTCCGGCACGGCCGGGCGAGCTCCGCGGGCGAGGCGGGCGGCGGGCCGGGGCCGGCGCGCGGCGGCCGCGCTCCAGGCGGGCTCGCTGCTACCCTGGGCGCCGCCGCCATGGGCAAGAAGCACAAGAAGCACAAAACCGAATGGCGCTCGTCGTACGAGGGTGAGGCGGCGGCGCGCTTTGTGACGCCGGGCGGGCGTTCGCGGCGGCGGGGTCCCGGGCTCGAGGGCGGGGACGCGGGCGCGCTCACCGCGCCCCGGGGACGCGGCTCTCAGGCATCATCCCTGCTGTCGCCGCGCCCTGGAGAAAAGTGTGGAGCATCCCTGTTCTTCGGCCGTGTTTCCTGAGTCTCTCCCCGCAGCGAGGGCAATGAAGTGGTTTTTAACAGACCTCCTGTTTCTAAGGGGGAGCTGAGAGTGAAATGCGCGATGTCCTGCTCCTGGTGTCAGGGATTACGCAACGGGGGGCTGCGGCAGGGCGGGAAGGGGGCGACCCGGGGCCAGAGCTAACGGGCCGGGATTGGGCCCCGGGGCCCCAGGCGTGGTCTGGTTCCTCCGACAGTGGCCTGGAGACCACTCTTTTGGCCGGTGGAGGATAATTGGGCGGGGAGGGGAAGGAGCCCCCTACTACCGTCCGTTGCACTCACCACCATCTTTCTCTGATGGCTCTGGCAGTGCCCTGCTGCTCGCCTCAGCTCGGCTTGTCCTCCCACCTTCCCGGACCTCAGTGACCTCCTGGTGTCCCCTCACCTTGGGCCAAGGTGCTGCCTTCTGGGTAGCAGTGTGCGCTGCTGAGTGGCCTCCATGAGCGCACACGGTGAAAGCCGCCTCTGTGTCCACAGACTATGCAGACAAGCCCTTGGAGAAGCCCCTGAAGCTGGTCCTCAAAGTTGGAGGAAGCGAAGTGACAGAACTCTCAGGGTCCGGCCACGACTCCAGTTACTACGATGACAGGTCAGACCACGAGCGGGAGAGACACAAGGAGAAGAAGAAGAAGAAAAAGAAAAAGTCAGAGAAGGAGAAGCACCTTGACGATGAAGAAAGGAGGAAACGAAAGGTGAGTGGGGGGTGGGGGTGCTAGTGGACGGAGCTAGGGCTTCCTGGGCTCAGGCCGGGGTGTCCTCTCTGTGGCGGAGGGCATCCTGCAGAGTCAGGGCCTCCCATTTCTCATCTCTTGCTGGGCCCCTGTGGAGGGCCTCTGGAAGGGTGGGGTCTGCGGTGAGAAGGGTTACCGGAAGAGGCTTTTCACTCTCAGCTCCCCCTGAGAAACAGGAGGTCTGTTAAAAACCACTTCATTGCCCTCGCTGCTTTGACCCTGCCTCGTAGGAGGAGAAGAAGCGGAAACGGGAGAAGGAGCACTGTGACACAGAGGGGGAGGCCGACGACTTTGACCCTGGGAAGAAGGTGGAGGTGGAACCGCCCCCCGACCGGCCCGTGCGAGCGTGCCGGACGCAGCCAGGCGAGTGGCGGCATTCAGAGGCGTCCTGGAGCTGTGGGGCTTGTCGTGGGGAGCAGCGGTTGGCTTTCTGCCCTTGGATTTGGGGAGACGCCTAGGACGGAAGGAGCCACACTCTCTGTTCCAGGGCCTCACAGAGTAGCTGGGCCGGCCTGAGTTTCTTGCTGCTCGCTTTGAGCTTCTAGAGCAGGGCTTGGCCCCCCACGGCTCCTGGCCTCTCAGCCCAAGAGCCCCCAAGAAGGTCCTCCGAGATGGGAGGAGGCCAGCGCTGGCATCAGTCGTTTGGGCCCTTAGATCCCCGGGAGCTGTGCTGGCTTCAGCCGGGGAAACCTTCTGGAAAGCTCAGACCCCCACTGATCTGTGTGGGCAGTTCCCTCAGGTTTCAGACTGTCAGGCGCCTTTAGGGGGAGGCACTCTGGCTCCGACTGGAGGTCTGACCACCTCTAATTTGCTGAGGAGCGGGGAGACATTGTCTTGCCGTCATGGAGGTGGTGTTTGCTGGCAGCCCTGCTCCTGGGGAGCAGTAAGATGCAGGGCTGCTGGGCCTGCTGTGGGGGAGGTGCGGTCGGCGCCGAGCAGCAGCTCCTCAGCTGAACGTGGTTGTGGAATGCCTACGGTTGCTAGTAATCACTCGCCTCATTCATACCGCCTGTTGAGCACCCTCCCTGTGTGCCTGGAAAGCCTGTGATCAAATGTTTCTATGGACCTCTTCTGGTCTCAACAGTGTCACCCTGGTGACCGGAGTGAGCCAGTTCCCCCAAGGACCCTGGTTCCTCAGTGGAGAAGAGCATTTAGAACCCCGGATCTGGGGCTCTGGGTGCAGCCTTGGGGACACAGCGGGGAAGACCATATGCATACATACTCTTGTGGAGGGAAACCTAACTGACTTCTGTGTTCACGTTCACTGAAAACAGTGTTTTTCATGCTGTGCACCCAGAGGTGTAGTTAATAGAGTCCTCACAAGAACCCCCAATTTGTCCCCATTTTTCTAGTGAGCAGGAGCACGACCAGAGAATTCAAGTAAAATGCTATCAGGGCATTCATTGTCAACTTCTGTTCAAAGTCTTGGTTGCATCTTCTTACTTTGTCTGGAATGTCCTAGGCCCAGCAGGGGTGGGGGCTGGGGACAGGGTGACGCGTGACAGCCCATCTTGGTTGTCTCAGAGGGGTCTTGGGGGACTGCGGCTGGGTCTCTGCCCCTTTCCCCAGCTGCACTGGGTGGGGACCGTGCATGGGTCTGCTCACCTTCTCATCCGCTTCTCATGTGAGCCTGGAACACTGGAACAGGAGATAGATTGATAAGGATCACGAAATCGGCGTTTTCTTTACGGTGAACTGTTAGCAAGACACTTTTGTTTAATTTACTCTTTCCTTTTTTAAATTGGCAGCTGAGAGCGAGAGCACGCCTATCCAACAGCTGCTGGAGCACTTCCTCCGCCAGCTGCAGAGGTAAAGGGCGCTTCAGAGGGGCTCCTGCTGGGGGCATCTGGGCTCTTCTCTCCGTGTGCTCCTGCTTTCGCGGTGGGGGGCGGGGGTGGGCATGCCTATGGGAGCAGAGCTCAGAGTTCCAGGAACCCCGAGTTGGCACCAGAGGTCAAATGCCATGGGTGGGGTCATGACAGGACCCAGGACAGTAGTTTTGGAGTTTTTAGCGTATCCAAAATACCACAGTCTGAAAAAGCATAAATTTTGTTGATTTTAAGAAGCAACCTTAAATTTTGGTTAATTGCATCAGATTTTTTACTGTGAGGTGTTTTGTTCAAACACTTAGATCTTTGGGTTTTTCCAGTTTAAATAAATATGTTTGTGTTTTCAGAAAAGATCCTCATGGATTTTTTGCTTTTCCTGTCACGGATGCAATCGCTCCTGGGTACTCGATGATAATAAAACACCCAATGGACTTCGGCACAATGAAAGACAAGATCATAGCTAACGAGTACAAGTCAGTCACGGAGTTTAAGGTAGATCATTTCACCTCCTGAAGTCTTCACCAGGAAGCTCCGTGTGTATTCATGTATACAGACTCTTCACACAGCTTTGGTTGCTTGCATTTGCAAGCTTTGTGGGTGTTTCTGTGTTGGGTTGGTGTTTTGAAAATACAGAGGTCAGTTGTGACTTTCTCCCTGTTTTCGTCTAAAAGCTTGCCCGTGTCTTGTGTGCTAGTAGACATGTATTTCTTAAGTTAGTATTTTGGCGTAAATGGACATATTGGGTCAAGCAAAGGTGTGTTTGATTTGACCTGCAGTGTAATTTTTCTAATGTAGTTAACTGGGAGTTTAAATTTTTTAGGATCATGGTTTTTTTCTCTTGAGTACTCTGTTGCTGACTCTGTTTTCCAGCACTGGCTGTGAAAGGTGAAAGCTGCTCTTTGGCATTCAGCTTCAGGGGAACTTTAGAACAGATGTTTGACAGTGTTGACAATGATGCCATTTAGAAAAAGGCGTTGCATTTCTGTCTTAGGTTCTGTTCACTTTGGCCAAGCTTAGCTTTCCTATTTTTGTTTCCTGGAGAACTCACTGAAAGTGTTGGCTGACCAGTGACTGGAGGGTGGGTGGGAGAAAAGGAAAGGTTTCCTGGGCAGTTCGGGCAGGTGGGCAGGTGGTTACCTGTATCTGTGTCCTGAAGTGCACCCATCCACCTGTGGACCCAGTCTGGTCAGCCGCCCAGTGACAAAGCTGAGATGTGAAGAGCGTCACCCTGTCCCTGAGCCTGTCACAGTTGGGACCTGTGACACGGGGGCTTCGTGGCCTCAGCCCAGCCCTGGGGACACTGGCCTGGTGAGGGAAGGACTGCAGGTGGCGTGCACTATCTTCGCAGTCATTGTCATCCTGAGGTCCACCTCACCTGTCAGGTGTGCCCTGAGTAGTTTGGCATGGGTGACAGAATACTGACGTTTCAGGGCGTTCACCTTCCATGTAAGTTGTCCACTTGTTTTAGGGGAAAGTGTTTTTCTGATGGTACTAGAGTGACCATCTATAGGCAGAATTTTAAATTCTATGAAAAACTTCAGAGATAGAGGGCATGCCCACCTCTCAATTTATCCCTCTGCTTTGCTTAAAAGAACCTGTTGTTGGTTCTTGTTCCTGTTAATGTCCGAGTTCCTTCCAAGGAAGGGAAGGGGGCAGGTCAGGAAAGAAGCGGAGGAATCAGCATTTTACTCCCGTGAAGTGTGTGTGCTACGTTCAGAAAGGATTACACAGTTCAACAAGCTTCTCATTCAGGTATTTTTGTGCAAGTGAAGACTAATGAATAGTTATGAAAACTTCTCAAAGATTTTAAAAATGATTCTTGAATTCCTCAGCCATAAAAAAGAGCGAAATGTTATCATTTGCAGCAACATGGATGAAATTAGAGGTTATACTAAGCGAAGCGAGTCAGGCAGATGTTATATGGCATCACTTACAGAGATGACACAAACGAACTTGTCAGAACAGATAGAGGGAACAGAGTGGTGGCTGCCGAAAGGGTGGGGTTGGGGGAGCAAACCAAGAGTTTGGGATGAACAGATACAAACGGTTCCCTGCAGGGACTTACTATATGGAACAGGGAAGTGCACTCAGTATCTTACAGTAAGCTGTAACACAAATGAGCTGAAAACAATTTCCATAAATTAAAGGAGAGTTCTTCTTTAATTGGGAGAGCCACATTTGCTTTCCAGTGTGTTTCAGCGTCTTCCTTTGGCTTCTTTTGATAGGAATCTTGAGTCTTTTGTCATCTGTGTGGTGTTCCACACCTGGTGAATTGTCTCTTTTCAGGCAGATTTCAAGCTGATGTGTGACAACGCAATGACATACAACAGGCCGGACACTGTGTACTACAAGTTGGCCAAGAAGATCCTGCACGCCGGCTTCAAGATGATGAGCAAAGTAAGGGGCCTCCGGCGGCGGGCGCGGGGCTGCGGCAGAGTGCCGCTCCCTGGCTCTCACGCCGGAACGGGAGCTCACAGCGAATGCCATGCTCCGTCCATGCACCCCTGGCCACGGCACGGGCCCTCTGCTCTAGGGAGCCCCCAGCCAGCTGCCCTTGTGAGCACACCCCTCCTCCAGACACACCCCTTCTCTGCTCCCAGCCGGCTGGGGCGGAGTTCCAGATGCTTGGGTCTCGCTGGCTCGCCGCCTGCCTTGCGGGTTCCTCTTGTGTGGCTGCCTCCCGGAGCCCAGCACCCCACCCCCAGCCCCGGGGCCCCCTCTGTCCCGTGAGCCAGGCTGCATGTGACACATATCTAGGACCAGTACGGGCCTAACCAGCCTCGGGGGGTGTGCTCTGCCGCTCCCCGCCCCCGGAGGGTTAGCTGCCAGGCCGGGCGAGGCTGCGGCCACCCCTCCCCTCGCTTCGTCGGTGCTGTGGCCGGAGGGAGAGGTCGAGCCCGCTGCTCTGTGCTTTCTGGTTCCAGGAGCGGCTCTTAGCTCTGAAGCGCAGCATGTCGTTTATGCAGGACATGGATTTCTCTCAGCAGGCGGCTCTTCTGGGCAACGAAGACACGGCTGCCGAGGAGCCTGTCCCCGAAGTCGTGCCCGTGCACGTAGAGACGGCCAAGAAGTCCAAGCGGCCAAGTAGAGAAGTCATCAGGTAGAGCCGCCCGCCTGCCCGGCTCTGTGGGCACTGACGTCCTCGCTGCTGGAGGGGTCCGTGTCCCAGCCCAGCTTGCTCACGGCAGCTGGGATGGCGCCTGCAGCCTGTGTTCACACAGAAGCAACCCTCCTCCCTGCCTGGTCGAGAGTGCGGTGGCTGTGGTGGCGGTCACCATCCTGCTAGGACTGTCAGCGGGCCCTGGGCCCTGGGGTCGGTCGCGAGGGGTGCAGTTCTCCACTCTGCGGCCGTCAATCCCCACATGCTAGTGCAGCAACGGTCCTGTAGGAGAGTCACGGCCACCCCAGCAGGTGTTGGGGGCACGGGCTGAGCCACCCTCGCGGGCCACGCACACGCTCTGTCCCGGGTGTGGCTTGCCAGGCCCGCTGCCCGGGCGCTGCTGTTACCACATCCTGTGAATTCTCGTTGGGCCTTCACTCCCGAGGGTCCCCTCTCTGCAGGATGTGTGCTGGCGGCCGGGGCTCCCTGTCCCAGGCTCGGGGGCTCTCTTGTGGATGACAGCTCGGGTCAGGGTGGGTAGGGGCCTGTTTTCAGGCTCCTGTTTCTGTAGTTAGGGGCTGGCTGTGAGGGGGCTTCCCGAAGGCTCAGGACCCCAGAGGGCTCGCCCCCGACTCCTTGGAGAGGTTCCACCACTGTTTGCAGAGACTTCCACAAGGGGACCACCTCCCTCGGG
The DNA here is from genome assembly GCA_015832495.2 of Alces alces. NCBI lineage: Eukaryota > Metazoa > Chordata > Mammalia > Artiodactyla > Cervidae > Alces > Alces alces. The sequence continues at coordinate 67,047,424 of JADEYB020000026.1, forward strand.
TGCTGGCAGCTGCGCCTCTTGCCTCTGCTGGCTCGGGGCGCTCTGGGGTCTGCTCTCAGCCTGCGCTCACTGCCAGCGCCCCTGCGTGGAATCACTGCCACTGTCGGTCCAGTGCTCGAGTGACGCTGTTGCCCGTAGAGCCACCGGAAGGGGGGTGCTGAGACCTGAGGGGCCTGCTTGGCTGGTGTCCGCGCACCGTAGCCGGCGGAGGTTTAGGAGCAGAAGGAAGGGTGTGAAGCGCGCCCTGTGCCCCCTGCCGCCGCCTGGTGCGTGGGCTGCCGGGAGGGCAGGCATGACTCGTGCATGTCCCCGCCTCACAGCTGCGTGTTCGAGCCGGAGGGGAATGCCTGCAGCCTGACGGACAGCACTGCAGAGGAGCATGTGCTGGCGCTGGTGGAGCACGCAGCCGATGAGGCCCGGGACAGGATCACCCGGCTGGTGCCTGGCGGCAAGGTAGTGCCCCGGGGGCGGCCGTGTCATCTGCCTGGGGCTGGCCTGTCGGCACGACCACGCGCTGGCGGACCTTGCCAGTGTCTGGCCGGAGCGCCGCCGTGTGCTGCTGCCGTTGTCGCTGGAGGGTCAGCGCCTGGGCCCCACGGCTGCCACAGCTGGCAGACCATCTCCTGGGGGTGGGAGTGGCAGGTGGTGTGCAGGCCGCTGGCTGGGAGAGGGCTACACTGTCTCCAGGCCGGGGCCGAGCCTGCCCTGCCTCCGCAGTGGCGCGTCCTTTCCGCGTTCTCAGTGTCTGCGCCTCTGCAGTCTCCGTGGGTCTAACCAGGCGTGAGCCAGTCCCCACGATGGCCCACCCCGCTCTGCACAACCCCTCTCTGACACAGAGGCGTCTGGTAGGCATGTGGGAATCGACGTGGGCGAGTGGCTTTAGGCTTCCTGGTGACTGTTAGCAAGGAAAGACCAAAGTTAGTTAACCCTGGTGTTTTGTTTGACCTGGTGTGCCTAACGTTTTATTTTCACACAGTGTGTGTGGAAATCTACTTGAACTTTGTATTTATACTAAGTCTGCAGAGGGTGGGTTGGGTTTTACATAAAGAACCACGAAGTGGTCGCAGTTGGGATGTGCCAGGTTACATAAGACACATCGCGTCTTGTGTCTCCTGTTTCCTGCTGGTTTGCACGTGCCTGCTGTAAGGTGTGAGGTCCTCGTGTGGTGATGTGCTTCTGTGGCTCCTCAGCCCCGGAGCCGGCGTTTCCACAGTGAGCCCTGATTCCTCGCAGACCAGGGTGTCCGTCCTGTTTGCACACGGTGCACAGTGCTGGGGTGGCCCCCTCTGTGCACCCTGCCCTGATTCACATCACCAAAGGCCGTGCGCGCACACTGAAACCTCCAGGTCTGCCCGCACCTGTGCGTTCTCTCTGCTCCTTGCGAGTTCGTGGCTGCAGCAAGGAGCCGCCTGCCGTCGCCCGCGTCCCATCCCTGGGCTCCCCTGCACCATCACGTGCGGCTGCTCCTGGCCTGGGCTGCCCTGGCCTGCGAAGGGCGCTGTTCCCGGGTGGAGCTTGGTTTAGACGGAGGCAGGCTCCGTGTGTTTGCGGGTGGGGCCTCTGGTCTCCTTGACCAGGCCCTGCCCCAGCTCGCATTGGTCAGGCTTCTGGCTCCTGGAAAAGGCTGTTTCTGGGGAGTGTTGTGTCCTCGAAGTTCCTGGTCACAAGGGTGCTAGGAGCCCAGCTCAGCAGCTCCTCCGTGGCACACGTGTGCCCGGGGTCGTGTGCTCAGGTGTCTGTGGTCTCTAGGGGACGGGGAGCTCTGTGGCCATTCAGGGTTTACTCGGGACAGGCTGTCCTCAGAGGCCATGGTTCTCCTGGCCCCTCAAGGGAGCCCTGCTTCGGAGGAGCCCTGGGCAGGGGGTTGGGCCGCGGGGGGCCTCAAGGCCACAGTGGTTAGGGGTGCGGGGGGCCTGGAGGCTGCGGGGGGTTGGGGGCACAGGCGCTCAGGCTGCTCTCTTGCAGATGGGCTACCTAAAGAAGAATGGGGACGGCAGTCTGCTCTACAGTGTGGTCAACACGGCTGGGCTGGATGCCGACGGTGCGTGCCCGCTCCCCGACCCTGTCCCGTTTGCTGACCGGCCCGCCTGAGGGCCTCCTGTTCCTTGCTGACGTGTAGATGAGGCATGTCCCACTGCCCACGTGGCAGGATGCAGGTGTCGACAGGAGTCCTCCGTGGATGCAGAGGGCAGGTGCTGACCACTTTAATCGTCAGCTGGAGTGAATCGTAGTCAATAAAAGAGAACAGGCAAGCTGGTCCTGCTCTGAATGCAAGATTGAGGCTCTGACGGGGACGTTGAGTCCTCGCAGGCCCCAGTCCCCACGGGAACCGCCCGCAGGCCTCTTGGGAGGTGGAGGCGACTGTCGCTCCTGCAGCACGTGGACTGAGGTCTCGGAGGCGGGGCCTGTGGCCTGGGGTTGGGCTTGTGTTGCCGTGTGGTGGGCCGACCGCTGGCCTTCCACTGTGAAACTGCGGGCAGCCAAGGTTTGAGAGGGGCTGCCAGCTGTGTAGACCCGAATTCAGATGGTCCCGGGGACCCCAGGCTGCTCTCCCACATGCCGCCGCCGCTGCCTGCAGCTGGGGCCGCCTGCTCACGGCTCCGGTCCCTTGCAGAGGAGGAGACCCACCCAGTGGACCTGAGCTCGCTATCCAGCAAGCTACTGCCCGGCTTCACCACGCTGGGCTTCCGGGAGGAACGGAGGAGCCGAGGTGAGACCCCCCGCCCCCGCCCAGCGGCTGCTGTGTCAGGCCTGGCTCTGGGTCCCATCGTGCTAGGGGGTCCTGGGAGGTGCGGGTGCCAGGGTGGAGGCTGGCGTCTGCCAGGGTGGGGGCTCCTCCCTGCGCTCGGCTGCTCTCCGCATGGTGGTCCAGTGACGCCACTTAAACTTTCTCCAACAAACGATTCCTCCACTTGGGAGTCATGACACTGTAGGCAGCGGAGAGACCCACGCCTGGAGGTTCCTGAGAACACGGTGCTGGGTGCAGGGGGCACGTGGGCCCCACGCGGGGTCTGGTGTGTTCGTTCTCCGCGCCCCCCTGGAGACATGGCCTGTGCGCAGCCCCTGTGTCTGTGCCTCACCTCGGCCTCTGCACCCCCCAGTCACCTTCCTCTCCAGTGCCAGCACTGCGCTCTCCACGCACAACAACTCCGTGTTTGGGGACTTGAAGGCTGACGAGGTGGAGCTGCTGTACTCGGCCTACGGAGACGAGACGGGCGTGCAGTGCGCACTGAGGTGGGTGCGGGCCAGTCAGCGTCTGTGGCGGGCAGGAGGGCGTCGGTTCCTGGCTGCAGGCCGTGGTTGTGTTCAGTAAAATGACTGTGGCCTCTGCCGGCGGCTTCGAAGCTCAGGTAACTGGACCAGGTTTTTAAGGGGATGATGATCCAGGCCGGAGCCTGCCAGAGCCTGGTGTGACCCATCGTGCTCCAGGAAGAGCCAGGGTCGCGGCCGTCCAGAGGTTCTCTATTACAGAGCTGCAGAAATGGCATCTCCTCATGTTAGGTGTTTGTCTTCCTCCAAAAACAACGTGCAGTGTGTTTGAAGAACACACAGAAATCAGTTAGCCTCTAATACAGTAAACAAATAGCTGACCCCGATGTTTGTGCGAAAACAGAATTAAAGGAGGAAAACCAAGAAGAAGGTGTGGTGGTGGAGGGTGGCCTCCCGGGTGGTGACCCTGTGTCGCCCTGCCCCAGCGCATGGCTCTGCGGCCCACTGCCCTTGGTCCAGGCAGCCGGACGCTGGGTACGGAGTCAGGCCCACAGCCGTGTGAAGGCTTTGCCGTCAGGGCCCCTTCAGGCCTTGGCCTGGCTGTGTTGCTCAGGCTGTGGGTTCTGCTCCCAGCTTCTGTTCTCAACTTGTGGCCTCTGTTTTAAACTCATTAGTCTGGTTTGGGATTGTCTCACTTCCTTATGGTCCAAAATGACCCCAGAGGTGCTCCCAGCCCACCCAGTGCTTTCTCCTTAATCTCCACGTGTTTCTGAGCCCAAAACAGACATGAGTGCTCTCATAAAAGTCAGTGTGAGGGACTTAGGTGTGCAGATGCCTCGTTCTCTGCTTTGCCTTTGCCTTTCTTGTTTTGGGGTCGCTCTGAGTGTGGTCCACCCCCCACCCACTCCATCTGGACCTCGGGGGTGGGCAGCCAGGGCAGGAGGGTGAGAAACGCAGGTCCCAGCCTGCTCTCGCGGCCCCTCCAGCCTGCAGGAGTTTGTGAAGGATGCCGGGAGCTACAGCAAGAAGCTGGTGGACGACCTCCTGGACCAGATCACAGGCGGGGACCACTCACGGATGCTCTTCCGGCTGAGGCAGGTGGGCGCTGGGCTCACGTGTGAGGTGATGGAGCTGTTCTCCCCACGGGTCGACTTCAGTCATTACTTTCCAGGGAAGCCTCGGAAGGGTGCCCTCATCTGGCACCTGCTCTTCACCCCTCTTAGACCCGCCCGTCTTCCTCAACTGTCACCTTCCATTGTCCTGAAAAATGTCCTTTTACCTTAAAGGACAGATTTGCTGGCAGCAAACTTACTGAACTTTATCTGAAAGCTGTCTTCATTTTACCTTCATTTTTGATACTCGTCTTCCTGGTGTGGATGCCTAGGTTGACATCTTAGTCTCTTTGTAGAGTGATGTCTGACTCGCCTTGTGTCTGAGGAAGTGTCTGCGATCACTTTTATTTTTATTTTCCATTTGTAGTATGTAGTTTTTGGTCAAGATCAGGATTGGCAAACTTTGGCCCGTTAACAATATTTTTTTTTACAGATTTTGAGTGTTTTAGAAGATAGAAATTGAAAATGTGCCACACCCTGCGCGTGACCACAAAGCCTTAAATGTTTCCTCCCCAGCCATTTTGAGTTTCTTTTCGTATACAGTACTAGGGAAACGTTTTAATTTCATTCTTTCACATGTAACATTCCACTTTTTCCAGCACTACTTATGGAATAGACTCTCCTCTTGCATTGGAAGAATCAATATTGTTAAAATGGTTATACTCTCCAAGGCAAGCCATAGATATAGTGCAGTCACGATCAAAACAGCAATGGCATTTTTCAAAAGGTTAGAACAAACTGATTTTAAGGTTTGTATGGAGGCACCCGAGACCCCACGTAGCCGCAGCGGTCTTGAGAGAGAGCCGGGCCCGCCCTCCTGCAGGTCTCGGCCCGCACTGCTGAGCCACCGCCGTCAGAGCCGTGTGGTGCCTGGCTGGACTCGGTGCGCAGACAGGTGGGGCGGAGTCGGCAGCCCAGAAGTAAACCCGGGTGCGCACGGCCAGCTCAGGACAGAGGCGGCAAGAACGGTCTTATCGCTTTGCTGAATGTGAACTGTTCAGAGCAGCACAGCTTCAGACCCTTGTCATTTAGTCTCTGTCGTGTCCGACTCTGCGACACCATGGACTGCAGCCCGCTAGGCTCCTCTGACCTCCACTGTCACCTGGAGTTTGCTCAGACTCAATTCTATTGAGTCGGTGATGCCATCCAACCATCTCCTCTGCTGGTCTCAGCAGCCCCCCCACACCCCCCGCCCTGGGTCAGCCGTCCTCCAGGTGAAGCCCCGGGGGGCCAGTGTCTGACTGCCCACCTCTGTTCCCACCCCTGGGGCTGAGGATGCACTCTGGGGGCTCTCACTCCTTCACGGCCGTCTCGCCCCCGGTGGTCTCGTGGGTGAGTGAGAGGGTAAGCGGGTGTGCTCCTGGGTGAAGCTGCTGAGAGACTGGCTCCTGTTTGTGATTCTTTGTAGAGGAGAAGCGTTCCGATGAAACCTCTGGATGAAGTGAAGGTGGGTTCCGTGGACAAGTTACAGACCGTAAAAACCTAGTGGTGCAGGTCCCTGTGAGGATGTTGTGTGTGGCCTTTGAGACAGCGCCAGTGAGAGGAGCTTTAGTCCCTTTGCTGAGGAGGAAAGCGAGATGGTCTGACCTCAACCCACCTGTGGTGACCTGGCCTGAGGGTGTGGCGGGGGCTCCTCCCGGGATGGGCTCACTGGTGGGCGTGGATGGCCAGCAGAAACGGCTCAGGGCCTCGCCAGCCCGAGGACACGGTCCTCCGTGGCCTTTGCCCCCCACCTGCAGTGACCTAGAGCGTGTTTGGCCCCAGCTCTGAAACCACCCATGTGGGCAGGCACTGGGATGGGGCAGGGTGCGGGGGCCTGGGCTGTGGGGGTCACTCGGCCTCCATGACGGGGGCCTCACACGGCAGAGGTCAGGTGCCTGTCAGACGGGGCCCTTTGACTGACGGAGAATCGGGGAGGGTGCCGTCTGAGGACACGCCTCCCAGATGCACAGGGCGGCCGGGTGTCTGCCTGGTCTCTGCGCTGTGCGACACGTGTGGCCTTGGGCGCTGCCCTGCACGGCCCGCGAGGACCTGGGGCGGGCTGCAGCCGCCTGAGCTGGGACCACCCCCGCGCCTGCCCTGGCCCCACAGCAGGGCCTCTGAGGAGGCGAGGACCTGCCATGATGTCTGTTGAGTTCCCGAAAGACAGCCTGACCTCGAGTCCTGGGTGTCTCCCCAGAGTCTCCTCAATGCTTGTGGGTCCCCAGGGACCTCCCCAGAGACACCCCCCCCCCCAGCACCTGCAGGGCTCTCCGCAGTCCCCCTAGTGCCCATGGGTGCCTGGGGACCAGTACTCTCTCGGCTGCCCCAGGTAGAATCATCCTCTGGGGAGCCCAGGCCCTGTCGTCCCCGGGCCGGGCTCGGCCTGTCTGTGGACTCCTCGTGCATACGGGACGCAGCTGGCCCAGCCTCTGTGCCCTAGGTGGTAGGCAGCAGCTCGCTGCCTCTCCTTGTCTCACTTGGCTTGTCTCCCGCAGGCTGGGGACCCTCTCGGTGATGGGGGCTCCACGCTGGACTTCATGGCCATGAAGCCCTACTCAGACGTTTCCCTGGACATCTCCGTGCTCGGCTGTCTGGGTAGGTTGTGCCAGGCGCCATGTTGTGCTTGCTGCTAAGAGGGTGTCTCGGCCCAGCCTATGGGCCCCAGAATGAAGACCCCCACCCACCTACCCCCCACCTGTCCCCAGGACCCCCCCCACCCCCTGTCCTCAGGACCCCCCCACCCCTTGTCTTCAGGAACCTGCCTACCCCCTATCCTCAGGAACCTGCCCACCCTCCATCCTCAGGACCCCCCCCCCACCCTCCTTCCTTAGGACCCCCAGTGGCTCCCAGTTGGGCTCGCCAGGCTTTCCTCTCTGACTTCCGGCCCCATCCCTGGGTCCCCTGGTCCGGTGGGCAGTGGGGAGCTCCTGCCGTGCTCGCCACCATCGCGCCGTGTGCCCCAGCCCACCCCGACTCCCAGGAGGGCCCTCGGCCCTGCGTGTGGGCCCGGCCCTTCGGCCCCTTCAGACCTGCGGACACATGGAGTCTGCAGTGGTCGTGCTTGTGGCTTGTCCCAGCGGACAGACAGACCAGGGTCCTCCAGGGAGAGGTGCTGCGGGGACCAGTGTCGGTTTCAGAGCTCTGTTCCCACGTCCCTGGCGGCAAGCGTGACCCCTGGGCACCCTCTGTCGGGCACGTCCCCAGGCCCCCGGCGCACAGCAGGCAGGGGTCCGGCAGGAAGCTCACTGGGCCTGGCGGCCCCTCTCGCTCGGGTGCAGCTGAGGGCTGCCCTGCCTCCGACTGAACCTCCCTCCGCCAAGGCTGCTGTCTCCTCCTTTTTCTGTCAGTAGTGGGGTTGTCACCAGCCCCATTTGCTCTCTTTCGGGTCTGTTCTTAGGCTGCCTGTCTTCGCTGTGCCTGGGGCCGGGGGTTTTTCTTGACCGTGGGGAGTCTGACTATAGTTTGTCCCACCCTCACCTGGGCCTGATCCTGCCCGTCTCCCTTGGGGCATTTTTTCTCCGCTGGTTTCCAGCCAGGGTGGACACGGCCCTGCAGGCGCCGAGTTATTGGCCCCCCAGCTTTTCCTGCATCTCCCCTCTCTCCTCCCTTCACGTGTCCTTTGCCTTCTGAGTGTGCAGTGGGTCCTGGTCGCCGCCTCTCTCTCGTTTGCGATGTCCCCCGGGGCTGTTCCTCCCTGCGCCCAGCCTGCTCTGGTGCCGCCTGATGACGGCACAGGGCCCCATCGGGCGTTCTCTCACCTCCCCAGGGCGGGGAGCCACCTGGCGCAGGGGAACGCGGCCCCACTGCTAGGGGCAGGGCCCCGCTGGCCCTTCGGGGGCACGGCCTGTTGTCCGGCGCGCGTCACCCCCCCGCAGCGCGGGCCCAGCGGGGCGGCGGTGGCCCGAGCCTGGCCCAGCCCGTCGTCCGTGTCCGCAGGGAGGGTGAAGAAGGAGCTGGACCCTGAGGACGGGCGCCTGAGCCTGGACGAGACGGCGAGGCTGCTTCAGGACCTGCAGGAGGCGCAGGCCGAGCGCGGGGGCTCGCGGCCCTCCTCCAACCTCAGCTCGCTGTCCAATGCCTCCGACCGGGACCAGCACCATCCGGGTGAGGCCGGGTCCAGGGGCGCTGCAGGCCCCCGCAGGGACTCTGGTCGGGCGGCTGCACTGAGGGAGGGGTTTGGGTGGAACTAAGTCTTGGGAACCTGGGGGTTTGGCCTGAAGATGAAGCTGGGTCCATGTCGGGAAGAGCTCCCGCCGGTCACGTCCAGGCCATGGACGCCACAGTGTCATTGAGGAGGGGACGTTGGCTTCTTCCTGCTTCTGGTCCTGAAGCAGCGTGGGCAGCACTGTGCTCCTGCAGGGCCCTCGGTTGCTGGCGGGGGGCGGGGGGGGGTGGGGGGCCACAGGACCTCGGGGCCCTCAGAGGGGGGGCACGGGACAGACCTCAGGGTCCTTGGTGTTGGGGGAGAATGGGACAGACCACGCGGTCCTCGGTGGGAGGGGCACACCGCCATCCTTGGTTGGGAGCCCCCATTGGCACGTGAGGGTGGGTGGGTGGTGGGTTTCGACTCCGCCAGGATGGGAGCGGACATTGTCTGCTGGCCCCTTGAGCACGCTGTTCATGTTCTCACGTTCCTGCGTCAGCTCCAGACCCAAGCATTGAACTTCCCTTTCTGCATGTCTTGACGTTTGGGGGAGGGGAGGGGAGCTGCAGACCATTGGCTGAAGCTGTCCAAGTAGAGGACCAGCATTTTGGTCCCGTTAACCTGGTGGTAAAAGCCTGTGAAGAGGTTCCAGGTGACTCTAGGGTGGCTCCCAGCTATGAGGATCCCAAGGTCCTGGTGGACTCAGGGTGACGCTGGGGCTCCTCAGGGTCTGGGGGTGTCTGAGGAGCCTGATGGGGTCCTGGTGGACTCAGGGTGACCTGGGACTTCTTGGGGTCTGGGGGTGTCTGAAGATCCTGAGGCTCTGATGGACTCAGGGTGACCCTGGATCTCCTCGGGGTCTGGGGGTGTCTGAAGATCCTGAGGCTCTGATGGACTCAGGGTGACCCTGGATCTCCTCGGGGTCTGGGGGTGTCTGAAGATCCTGATGGGGTCCTGGTGGACTCAGGGTGACCCTGGGGCTCTTCAGGGTCTGGGGGTGTCCGAGGACCCCCAGTCCAGGAGCTGCCTTCCTGCAGGATTGACAGCCCTGCTGTGTGGAGGCTCGGCCACCCCTCCCTGGGGCCCTTGGGTGGTCTCTGCTCTGGGTCCAGGGCTCTGGCTGAGCCGTGGGCTCAGTTGGCCGCAGCCCCAGGACACGTGTCCAGCCGGGCCTCCTGGGCGGAGTGGGGTTAAGCACTGGGCTGACCTGTGCCCCTCCCGTCACTGCAGGGAGCCCTTCTCGCCTCAGCGTTGGGGAGCAGCAGGAGGCAGCCCATGACCCGTATGAGTTCCTGCAGTCTCCGGAGCCTGCAGCCTCCACAAAGGCCTAGCTTGCAGGCGGTCTTCGGTGGTTTTGTGCTGAAGTTTTTATTTGCATGTACAGAGTAATTTTGTCATGAGACAAAAACTTCATCTTGTCCCCTTCGGCCTGCGGGAGCAGCCCCGGGGAGCTGGTGAGTTGTCTGCGATCATGCCGGCTGCACTTGGACGTGGGGTGTCCATGGACAGCCCTGTGCATCCTGGGGTGGACGTCACTTATAAAGGGTGTGTGAGCAGATTTTGTGAAGCCGGCGTGGTCTGTCTCTGGGCCGCTAAGTGGCGGGGACGTCCCTCTCAGTGCCCGTGTAAACACACTGTTCAGTCTGCGTCCTCGGGAAGCGGACATGGGTGAGTCCTGTGTGTACCCCACCCCACCGAGCCCGCATCCCCACACTTCTGGGGCAGGTCACGGGGGGCGCCACGTGGGGGGCTCTGCTGGGCAGTGGGCCGTCTTGTGGCTGCAGCTGTGGGTCACGTGTCAGAAATCGCTTTGTTCTGGATGTGTTTACTGGATGCCTGTTTGTATCTGCAGATTGTAAATACAGATCTTAATAAAAAGAAACAGTGTTGTTGCGTGCATTATTTACAGCCCGGCCAGGTGTCCCCTGTTGAGTGACTTCAGTGAAGAGCCTTCACTTCTCACTCAGCTTGATGGCCTACCTTCTTCCTGGTGCTGTCTGGCCCGGCTCTGGGCACCTGAGTGGTTTCCAGGGTCACGTCCGCTCCCACACCACTCCCTGCTGTTTTCCTGCCTTGAAACAGAAGGTTGGAGCCTCCGGTAGCTCTCTGGCCGCTGGGTAGCCCTGGTGGCACCGCTTGTGGGTGACTGAGCTCACCATCCCCCTAAGTCCCATGAGTGAGGGGCTGGGGTCTGCGGTGTGCTGGCGTGGCTGCACATACGTGTTTCTGGAGAAGCATGTTCTGTGCAGGAGGCCGTGATGACGATCATCTTAACCAGAGAGCGCTTCCCAGGGTGTGTGAAGACACACCTGCAGCCTGGCGGTGCCTGCTGTGAGCGGGAGCCATGGTGTCCGGGACCCCCGAGCCCGGCCCTGCAGAGGAGCACGTGGCCGTGGGCCACTGCCAGCTGAGCTCTGTCTCAGTCCGCTGGGACCCCCGCGCCTGGCCCTTGAGGGGGAAAGTGTGGGATGCAGGCCTTGCGCTCTTCCCGCAGGGGTTAAGCTCTGCTTTCATCCTCCAGAGATCAAAGCTCCAACGCCTCAGGCCTCTGCTGCCTGTGGGCTGGGTCGTGGGCTCAGACCCCGCGTCTTGGGGTCAGACCCTGGTTGGGTGCCTGATTTTCCGCCCTGGATCTCCCTGGCACCTGTGGGCTCTGGGCAGCACCATGGACAGCGGTTGGAGCCGCCTGCCTCCCTGGAAGTACCTTCTGGTGGAGGTTCCTGCTCTCAGGCCTACCCCTGGGCGGGCACTGTGTGCAGGGGCCCTGGAGGCAGGTACCAGCCCCCTCATCCCCTGGGGCTCCCAGCTGTGACCCAGGCTCTCGCATGCCTGTCCACCTGTGGTCAGCTGGAGTTTGGAAGGAGCGTCCCCGTCACCCAGGGGGTGCTTTGCTCCAGGACAGTGCTGCTGGGCCAACGGTGTGTGAGGAAACAGAAGCCAGTGAGTGGGAGGTTGAGGCTGGGCAGTTGAGGGAGCAGAGTCGGCCCGACCAGCCCTGCCCCGTGGGAGGCCCCAAGGCCTGGAGGAGCCCCCTCCTCACCAGCCTCCCGCCCACGCCACTGCCTGCAACCCGCTGGCTCCTCCCTCATGCCTGTCCATCCGGACCAGGCCCAGAGGACCGGGGGGAGGCCAACCTCTGATCCCCACGGGCCTCAGGCAGCAGGGCTGGCACACTGCCTGGAGGAAGCCAGCCTTCCTTCCATCACTGACGGTGCCCGGAGCGGTGACTCCTCAGGGAGGCTGGAGGCCACAGGAGGCCGCAGGATGCGGATGGACAGAGGGGGACACATCCCCATCCACCTGCCTTCCCCTGGGGAGGATTGAGACCGGAATCCGCCACATCAGATCGGAGTCCTTGGACCCCACACTGAGGACCAGGTGTTTCTTGAGCTTATAAACCAAGACTGGGGCAAAGCGGATGGCAGGAGACCCCAAGACGAGCTGGCCGTCCTCGTGGGGTTAGCCACCCACTTGCCGTGGTGCCCACATGCCTGCACTCCCCACTCATCATCTCCTGTGGCCCTTCTGCGGCCAACGGGGCCAGCCGCGGGCGGGGGGCCTGGGGCTGTCAGGCCCAGACAGGTGCCCACAACCCTGGACAGAGCCCGGCATCTCGGCTCCAGGGTCAAGCATGAGGATGAGGTGGGGACTGGACACCTTGGCCACCTCTGGCCCGAAATTACTGAGGCAGTAGGTCAGGGGCAGAAGCCCCAGCCTTTTCACTGAAGGTTGACGTTCTCCAGGCTCGGGGCCGGTGGTGAGGGCCCCCCGGGGACCCCCTTGGCCCGCCCCTCCCCCGCTGTGGGTGCTGTGTCCCCGGGGGCGGGGCTGCCTTTATGATGCGTCTGGGGCTGCTGTTGGTGTTGCCAGGAGGCCAGTCTCCCATTTGGGCCTGGGCTGAGTGAGAGGCACCTGTGCGTCCCCAGCTCACCCAGGACCTGAGAACGGAGAGGAGGAGAGTGTGCCCGAGGAGAGAGCGCTCTGAGTGCTTCTTGGGGCTGCGCCTTCTGGCTGTGAGGGAGGTGGGTTCCTCACCCTCCGTCGGCTCTGCCCAGGCCCTCGAACGGGGCCTCCTGGACATCCATCCGCAGAGAGTCCAGGGTCGTCAGGGCATGAGCAGACCAGGGTTCAGGAGTGGCCCGGGTCTGCGCCGCATTCAGAGGTCGTGGTGGTGCCCAGACGCCTCTTCTGGGGAGGACAGGAGCAGTGTGGATTGGGGAGGGGAAGGGGCCCTGTCCACACTGCTGACGGGCCGGGGGGAGACCTGGGGTAGCCCTGCGGCCCGCCCCCCTGGTCACCACAGACAGCTGGGCAGAGGCAGCTCGAGCCCGCGTATCTCAGTGGTGCTCATGTTGGACGATGCCTCACAGGTCGTCCCGGCACCAAACAGACCAGTGCCTCAGGGACGATGGAAAACCAGACACAAGAACCAAAATAGAGCAGAAAGGGGTCCCGGGCACCTTCACACCCCACACGGCCAGTGTACCAAGCCCGACCCAGCGGTCTGTCCCCTGGTGATGTAAGGATGTCCCGATGGAGTGGCCCCAGGACAGGCGTGAAGGAAAGAGGCAGCTGTGGGGTGGGAGAGAGGGGCTAAGGGCCCAGGACCGGGAACTCGTCTAGGAGAGCCTGAGCCGCGAGGAACGAGCCCAGAAACCTGCCAAGGGTGTACCTGGGGTGAGAGGTGTGTGTGTGTGACATGTGTGTGACGTGTGTGTGTGTGTGTGTGTGCCTGTGTGTGACATGTGTGTGTGTGTGTGTGCGCGCGCCTGGGTGTGTGTGCTGTGTGTGACGTGTGTGCTGTGTGTGTCTGTGTGTGTGTGTGTGCTGTGTGACGTGTGTGATGCTGTGTGTGTGGTGTGTCCTGTGTCCTGTGTCCTGTGTGTCCTGTGTGGTGTGTGTGTCCTGTGTGTCCTGTGTG
>JADEYB020000026.1:67061378-67078130 GCA_015832495.2 Alces alces
TGTGTGTGGCGTGTGTTGTGTCCACGTGCAGGAGCGCTGTGTCTCAGGATGGGTGAGACAGGAGATCCTGCCCCCACAGCTGCTGTTGGGCCCGCCCAGTTCCAGCTCCTCATGCGGCGGGGGCGGTGATGGCGGCGGTGGTGGCCGTTGACTGCCGCCCGCCCCGGGTGCTTGGCTGAGCCTCCTCTTAGCGCGCCTGGCAGGCAGGGCCGGAGTTGGACAGCAGGGCAGGGTGCCCGTGAGTGTCCCCGGAGGAGGGCGGGCATGGCCACGGAGCACCGAGGCAGACGAGCCCTCCCAACCCCGGGGCCCTGCCCCCCGGGGGGATGCTGCCCAGGAGGGGCAGGGGCGAGAGGTCCGGCCCTCCCAGCCCGGCTGCCCTCCCCAGGTGCCAGCATCAGAACGTGCAGGAACCCCCGATGTCCCAGCGCAGAGCCGAGAGGAAGGTCTGCAGCCACAGCCGGCACCCCGGGTCGGTGCGGGTGGCCGGGCTCCCCGTGTCCCAGCGCGGCCAGCACTGTGGGCTCCGCCTTTCACGCAGACACACTGCCTACCCCCCAAGCCTGGATGTGGGGTGCATCTGGGATCTGAAAAGGCGAGCAGGTGCCCCTGCATGCCCCGAGGCCTCTCCTTCTGTCCCGCCTGCGTGACAGCCTGGCTGCTCATCTCAGGACAGGAGACTCAGCACTTGGACTCGATAAGTGCCAGTTACATTGCGTCGTAGGTGATGCCATTGTTTTCTTCCAGGACACTGAGGACTCTGTCCTCGGAGCTCCCATCTTCACCACTGTAGGTTATTTCTCTTTTCCTTGCTTGGTTCTTGGAATGTGATTTAAGGCTGAAGTTTTCAGTCTCCTTGCAATACACACACGCTTCCCTTTTTTCTTTGTTTCTTCTCTTACACCCTTTTCCTTTTCCTTGCCTGGAAACCCTAACAGACCACCGTCGTGTTGTGTCTCCAGCTTTGTGGCCTGTGGAGTTTAGTCTCATAGCCACCGCTTCCCCACACCTCTGTTCCAAGACCTGCAGGAATCCTTGATGCGACCTTCTGCATGCCTGCTGTGCGGTGTGAGATGGCAGCCCTCCCATCCCATGTTTCTATCTGGGAATCGTGTTTCAGCTCCATGCCTGTCCCTCAGGGTTCTAATTCCCAGGTACCTCGGTCCTGTTGTACAAGTGTGCTGTTCGATTCACTGGAGCCCCGGAAACTCGGGGCTGCTGTGGCCTCTGTCTGCATGGTGTCTCATCCGAGGACCTGGGTGGACAGCCGGCAGAGGCAGCAGATGAGCTCTGCCCTTAGGACGTCCCCCTCGGGGAGTCCCAGCTCACACAAGAGTCGGAATAGTTTTCAATGTTTCTGTCTCTCCCTAAAGTAGCCAACTCCTATCAGCCACACTTGCTGTGTGTTTCTTTCTGAAGAGGCCGAGGAGGCTGCACAGGGCCTTCTAAACTCCCCCACGTTCCACCTGTAGCAGCTGTTAAGTGTCGCCCTCCGACAGCCGCACACACCCCATGGCCTCCCCAGGACACATCCCTACCGTTCCTGGCGGGCCTGCCCACCAGATGGCCCGGTTCCCTCCCACCCCTGGAGGGCCCACCCCTGGGCCAGGACCCTGGCCGTGAGGCCCTCCTGCCCTGGGGAAACAGGCAGGGTTTCTGGTGGGAGAAAGTGTCTGACTGCCCTGGCTCCAGCTGCCTTTTGCTTCTGCTCTGGGCTTTCCTGGGAATGTGGACCTCTTCTTCATGTGGGTCCCGCACATCCGTGGATTTTCTGATTTTCTGAGGGGCGTGCATTTGTAAAGTGACTAGCAGACCATCACCGTAGGTGGCCCGCCAGTCATGAGGGACCGGTAACTGCCTGCCCTGGGGGCCCGGCAGAGGTGGGGGTGCCTGGGGACCACACACACACTGAAACTGCTTGTTGAGCTGTGGACAGGCGCCCACGGCCCCCTGTGCCCCCTGCTGTCTTGCAGATGGCCTTCTGCGCCAGGAGGTCGAGGCGGGTCCTCCCGGAAGCTGCGTCCAGTAGGAGCACGATGGTGTCGCCGCCCCGCCTGTCCAGGGTGAACGGCTGGTCGCAGCCCTTGCATCCCTTCCAGATCATGGCCTGGACTGTGTTCCTGATTCTGGCCTTCACGACCTTCGGGGTCTTCATCCCCCTTCTGCCACGCGACTGTAGATACATCGCCTACAGTGTATCCTTTTCCGGGGCGGGGGGCAGCGCTGTGGCCTAAGCTGGGAGGGGCTTCCCGCGGGGCCTCCAGCGGGCCTAGCTCCACCCGCAGGGGTGCTCACACCTGCCTCCGCTCCGGCTCCCATGGTTCAGCCATGGTTCGCCCCCACCGTCCGCACCAGAAACCCCACAGCTGCCCGCCGGTGGCTGCTGGATTGGGGTCCCAGCTGCCAGTGCCCACCTGTGCTGGGAAGAGGGAGGGCGCCCGGCTAGCGGCAGGGGCGAGAGCGTCCTGAGCGGGCAGAGACTCCAGGAGGGGAGGAGCTGCAGACAGGCTGCAGGCTGCCCTGACCCTGGCTACACGCCAGTCTGTGCTGTCCGAGAGGAACAGCGTGCGCGTGCATGTGTGTGTTGTCTGTGTGTGTGCGCGCGCGTGTGTGTATGCATGCGTGTGTGTGCTAGTATTCACTTTCTCCATTTGTCTGGATGCACTGGGTCTTAGTTGTGGCTCTCAGGATCTTTAGTTGTGACATGCGGGGTCTACTTCCCTGACCGGGGCATGAACCTGGGCCCCTTGCATTGGGAGTGCAGAGTCTTACCCACTGGACCACCAGGGGAGCCCCGGGAATGGTGTGTTTTAATGAGGAAGGACTTGAGGTGCTCACATGCCCCCCTCAGCGTCAGGTGCATGGAGCCCCCCTCACCACACCTTCCCACTGAGGTGCTGATGTCTGTGACCCCCAGAGTGGCCTTGTTCTGGGCACAAGACATCTGATCCCTTGGGTGGGCGTCAGGGTGGCGTGGGGCTCTGCCAGGAACCCTGGCCCCCACCCCAAGGGTCACTGCACATTAGAGCCAGTGGACAGGCTGTGTGTTAGTCACTTCAGTCGTGTCCAACTCTGCAATCCCATGGACTGCAGCCCAGCAGGCTCCTCTGTCCGTGGGATTCTCCAGGTGAGAACACTGGAGTGGGTTGCCATTTCCTTCTCTAAGGGATCTTCCCAACCCACGTCTCTTAGGTCCCCTGCATTGGCAGGCGGGTTCTTTACCACTAGCGCCACCTGGGAAGCCCTGTGGACAGGCCGGGCTGCTGTGAAGTGGGGTGTTTGCGCCTGCGCCTTCACTCTGCAGTGAGGAAACGGGCTACGCTGCCTGCCCGCCAGGCATCGGTGGCCAGGTGGCCAAGGTGGTGGGCAGCTGGGTGGGAGGTGGCAGGGCAGGAAGGGCCCTGAGCTCAGCATCTTTCAGCTTTGAAAATGCAGGGAGGGCAAAGTGACGGACCCCAAATACCAGGTGCTGATTAAGACTGCTTGCATCATGTCTTATACATGCTGAGTGTCTTTAAAGCCCCCCCACATGATGAAGTGTCCCTGGAATGCCCACTCTGCATCTAACAAAGATGTCTGTTTCCACACCATTCTGTTTTCTCACCTTAAAAGTCCCTGGGAAGTTACCACGTGTTCCCCAATACCAAGGTTAGCATTTGCTGATTTCTAAAGTCCTTTTGCAGATGTGGGGCAGCACTGAGCCCCAAAGTCACCCCCGCCCAGCCTCCATCCACCAGAGAAACCAGGGCATCTGTGTGGGTGTCTCTCCCTCAGATGAGGCCTGTCTATCCCTACCCGAGTTAGCAGAGACTTCCTTGTGGTAAGATTTGCCGTGATCAATTTCCTCGGTAGAAAAAGGGCTTTTCAGCTTCCCCTGTTTCCTCTTGTCTGTTTTGGCAAAAAGTTGTGCTTTTTAAGAAATTTGAGTATGTCGTCTGGATTGTCACGTTTCTTGGAATAAAGCTATTTGCAGCATTTCCTGTTACCCAGTGTCTGCAGGATCTGTAGTGATGTCTCCAGCGGCCCATCTTCCCAGGGTTTATCACTTTTGTTGGTTGTTCAGAGGATTTGCTTTTGGACTTACTGATTTCCCCTGCCTACTTTTTCTGAATTTCTGCTTTTATTGTTGCTATTTCCTTTCAATGTGCCAGCTTTAATTGCTCTTTTTCTACCTTCTTAATGTGGAAACTTCGGTCATTGGTTTTAGACCTTTTTTTCTTTTCATCATATCTGAAGCTGTAAGTTTACCTCTAGGTATGTGTGCACACAGACCCACAAACACACACACATACACAAGTATACATATAATGCACAAGTGGCCCGCCGGCCACACATATGGACACCCACAGTGTCACACACGCTGAGGCACAGGTGAACAGGATGGCAGTGAGAGGCTTGAGGTGTTGGGGGGGCTGTGCCCCTGCAAAGCTTCCAGGACCCGTGCCAGCTCCGCGGGCCTCAGGCGTGTGCTGGCTTCAGACCCAGCCACCTCCGTGTCCTCACAGGTGAGTCCTGGGCTACTTTTCTTGTAAGGACACCAGTCCCGTGAAGTCAGGACACATCACAAGGACCTCAGCCTAACCTGGTCATCTGCAAAGACCCCACTCACAGGTAAAATCATGACAGTTCCTGGGGTTGGGACTTGAGAGCCTCTCAGGGACACAGCTCCACCTCACCTGTGTTCAGTCGCTCAGTTGTGTCCAACTCATTGTGACCCCATGGACTGCACACACAGGCTTCCCTGTCCTTCACTGTCTCCAGAGCTTGTTCAAACTTATGTCCATTGAGTCAGTGATGCCATCTAACCATCTCATCCTCTGATGTCCCTTTCTCCTCCTGCCTTCAACTTTTCCCAGCATCAGGGTCTTTTCCAGTGAGTCAGTTCTTTGCATCAGGTGGCCAAAGTATCAGAGCTTCAGCTTCAACATCAGTCCTTCCAATGAATATTCAGGACTGATTTCCTTTAGGATGGACTGGTTTGATCTCCTTGTAGTCCAAGGGGCTCTCAAGAGTCTTCTGCAACACCATTTCGAAAGCATCAATTCTTTGGCACTCAGCTTTCTTTATAGTCCAACTCTCACATCCACACATGACCACTGGAAAAACCATGGCTTTGACTAGACGGACCTTTGTCAGCAGAATGTCATCTCTGCTTTTTAGTAAGCTGTCTAGGTTTGTCACAGCTTTGTGCTGGGCTATAATCCAGTCTCCTTGTTCTCTTTTGACCCAAAACCTAGCTGAGCGTTGGCCCGGGAAGTCTTTGCAAGGGACATGTGTGCCCTGTTCAGCAGCCCCCGTGAGTGCCCACCTGCCCTGTGCTGGCTCAGAGCCCCAGGTGGGCCGTCCTTTCTCCCCCGCCCCCGGGTGGCTCAGCACCCAGTCTCTGGGAGCCCCTCCTGCCTGTCCCAGGCCGAGGATGCAGGGTGGCCTTCCTGGCTGTCCAGAGCTCAGACTGCCCGCAGGACGTGTTTTCTGGTCAAGTCTCCTGCTGCCCAGACCTGCCCTGTGGCAGTGAAGTCGCTGAAGGGCACTTGAGTGCCGCGCTCTGGCCACGGGGGGGCGCCAGTGCCCCTTGGCACCTGCAGGGACCTAGGAGCAGAGCCGACGGAGGTCCCAGGCCCGGGGTCAGGGCCTGGAGCTTCCGGAAGTCGGGCAGCACCCCACAGGCCCCCTGCGAATGCGGGAGGGGCAGGAGGGGCGGGGGTCCTCAGGGACCCAGGCCGTGAGGGGGTGGCTCCAGTGTGGGCCCCGCCCCCAGCCCAGGACCGGCGCAGCGGGGGCCAGGGCGGGTGTCCGGGCCGCGCCCAGGCTGTTTGTTTACTGACCGAAGATAGTTGCCAGGGGAGCCGCGTCCGCGTCCTGGAGCTCGGGTCCTGTTTGCTGGGAGTGAGACGCCAGGCCGGGCTCTCTGTATTATTAACCTGAACCTAAGACTCTCCGCAGATAAAATTACATCTGAAAGTGAAAGCCAGCGGCTGGAGGGTGTGCCACCCGCCTGCACCCGTCTGTTCGGGGGCTCAGTGCCACCCACCCTGTGTGTGACCAATGGGAGCGGCCAGGCCATCTTGGGCAAGCATGGCTGACCCTGCCTGCCCCCCGCAGACGGGCCCAGGTGTGTGCCCGCTGCGGACTCTTGGTGTCTGAGGGGCCCTGGCAGCGGGGCCCACTGCATCCAGGCAGCACGCTGTCCTGGGGTCCCCGGCACCTGCAGTTCTGGGGAGTCCACGGAGCTGCCTGTCAGCCACGGGTCAGGCATCTCCACGTAAGGCCAAGGGTCTGAGTATGGGCACCGTGCCACACTCCCTGCCTGGCAGTGGTCTCATGGGGAGAGAGCACATGGGCCACCCGCCTGCCGTCCTGCCCACAGTCCCGGCCCTGCCCAAAGGTGCCCGGTGGGGTCAAGCCCACTGTGGCCAGCAGAGCAGGGCCTCACCTGGGCAGCGAGCCACTTCCTGCCCCCGGCCGCCCCGCCGGCCCCTCCCGTCTGCGCTCCGGATGCGCTCCGGTTGCCCCGGGAACCACACAAACAGAGCGGCCCGCTGTGCTCCGGAAGTGGGTGCTGGGGGTCAGTGGGCACAGACCGTGTGGTGCCACCAGCTGTGACACCGCAGGCTGGCCACGGAGCCCCACCCACCGCCCCTCACCCTGTGCAGGTCAGGGCTCCGTCTGCTGGTCAGCACGGGTGGAGGGGGTCCTCACCCCCCACCCAGCCCTGCAGGGCCCTCCGGCTGCGCTGCGGGAAGGGCCCCAGTGGCTCCAAGGGATCTGGCAGCCCTGCCCCCGTGGGGGTCCCTGGCCCGGCTGGTCTTCGGTCAGCCCCGCTTCCCACGTCCTCCAGGCCATGCGCCCAGCCATCCCTGACCCAGGTACCAGCTCTGACCCAGGCACCAACCCTGGACCCGGGCACCAACCCTGACCTGGGCACCAGCCCTCCGGTCAGCCCTGCCCTCTGGCCCAGCTCACTATAGCCCTCATGGTGGTCCCCGTGCCTCCTAGCTGGCCCGGGCTTCCCTCACCCCATGCCTGGCACCCGGAGCCTGGGGTCTGCAATGGAGGCTGGAGGACGAGGGGCCGAGCAGCTTCGGGCAAAGCGGCCCCCGCTGAGGCCGGCCGCGCCCTGCAGGTGGTGGGTCCGAGGAGGCCCATGCAGGCCGTAAATGAGCGCCCGGAGCCCAGGATCCCTGCCGAGCCGAGCGCCACAGGGGCCATGGGAGCCTGGACCCAATGGCAGTGCTGAGTGGGGAGGGTCCCGGAGGCCGGCCCTGCCCAGAGCCCACACATGGCAGTGCCCCGTAGACCCTGCTGGCAGGCAGGGAGTGGGCCAGAGGCCCTGCCCGCCGTGCCCAGGAGGCCCTTGCTGAGTGGGCCTGTGCACCCCAACCCTCCCCGCAGGGCTGTCCTGGGAAGCAGGGCAGGGCTGAGGGGAGCCAGAGCTGTGCTTCCTCCTGTTTGGTTTCCATGGGGACAGTGTGTTGGTCCCTGGAGAGATCGTGCAGAGGGTGGATCTGAGCGCGTGAGGTCACCCTGGGAGCTCCTGGCGGGGGATGCTGAGAGGGCTGGGGGGGACAGAGAGACAGACAGACAGACAGAGAGACAAAGACAGACACAGAGAAACAGGGACAGACAGACAGACACAGACGACAGTCGCGGGCCCACTGGCCACAGAGGCTCACTGGCAGGTGTTTGAACCCTCCCACCCTTCTCGTTTTCCTGAGGACTCACGCTCATCATGGCCCTGCTGCCCCAAGAACCCCCCCCCCCACCCCTTCCAGTACCAGCTTGGTGCCCACGGGCACGCACAGGCCTGGCGGGGGTCTCAGGGCCGCAGCTGATCCTGCTCTGTCCTTGCAGGACAAAGGGCTCGGGGGTCGGCAGGGCACGCGGCTGCCAGAGGGACAGGCCTGCTCCCTGCCGCCAGCCACGCATGGACCCCCCCAGCGGCTGAGGGCCCGACCACCCGCCTCCTGGACGGGCCCGCAGCTGCCTGGGCCGAGTTGCTCCTTGACGCCCCCTGCAGGTGACCGGCGGGATATTCCTCTTCCACCTCTTAGCCCACCTGGTCGCCATTTCCATCGACCCGGCCGAAGCCAGCGTCCGCTTGAAGAACTACTCTCAGCCTATGCCGACCTTCGACCGGTCCAAACACCCGCACGTCATCCAGAACCAATACTGCCATCTCTGCGAGGTCACCGTGTGCGTGTCCGGGGCGGGCGGCCACGGCAGGGGCGCCGGGCTGTGTCGCGGGGGGGCGGGGGGTGGTGAGCGGGCCGTACTCGGGCGCCCCTGCTCCCCGGCAGGTGCCTGGCCCAGCCCCCTCTCAGAGAGGCGGGGTCCCGGGCACAGCCCCCCGCCCCATCCTGGGCCGAGCGCCTGTCTGAAGTCTCAGACAGCCGCTGACCCCACGCCCGATCACTTCCCCCAGCTGCTCAGGGCCCCGGGGGAGTCCGTGGGCGGGCGGGAGCGACCGGAAGCAGGCCCGGGGAAGGCGCCCTCTGCGTCGGGCGGACCCTCTGAGCAGACGGGCTCTGCCCGGCCCCCCACCGCACAGCCTACTGACAGGCTGCCCCGTCCACCCTCCCTCCCAGGAGTGCCAAAGCCAAGCATTGCAGCGCCTGCAACAAGTGTGTCTCAGGCTTTGACCACCACTGCAAATGGCTGAACAACTGTGTGGGAAGCAGGAATTACTGGTGAGGGTCCCTCCCCCCCCGGCCCCCCACCCCAATGGCAGAGGGGCCTTGGTGGAGGGCAGCACCAGGGCAGGGCCTGCCTCCTCAGCCTGCTCAGTGCCCCTCCTCTGGGGCACACCCCTTAGGGTGCCTGCTCCCTGCCCGCACGCCTGGAGGAGGGCCGAGGGGGCCAAGCTCACGGGCGCTGCAGGTCCTGACGCAGAGCAGGCTGAGTGGGGCTCTGGGGTCAGGTGGACGTCACAGGCAGGGTCAGCAGGACGGGGCCACCGGGGAACAGGGGGTCAGAGGCCTGGGGGCAGGTGTAAGGGACCTTCAGGAAAAGTGGGGAATCAACTAGACCCTGTTAAACAATCAGATCCTGTTTAACATTGAAAACGTTAAAGGTGTAACATCAGGAAGACTGAAGGAAGACACTTCAGTGAAACCACACTCTGAGAGTTGCTGCTTAGGGTTTATTGTTTTGGAGGAAGAGATATTATTCTGGTCACAGGCTCTTGACAAGGGTTCTGGGGCCCAGCAGGGGCCCAAGGGCTTGGCGGGGGTCCTGAGGCTCGGCAGGGACGCACCGGAATTGGCAGCCCCCCTCCTGGGCCGTCAGGCCGCCAGGCACTCAGCCAGCTCTGCCTGCAGGTGCTTCTTCAGCTCGGTGGCCTCTGCTTTGGCCGGTCTGCTCTGCATCATCGTCATCCTTCTGTACATCTTCTTGCAGTACTTCTTCAACCCCGCCGCCCTGCGCACCGACTCACGCTACCGGAGTGCGCACCCCCCCTGCCCCTCAGGCTGGCCGCCCGCCCACCACCCACCCAGGGTGCCACACGGGGCAGTCTGGGCCCAAGCACCTGTCCAGACCTAGTTGCGGGGCGAAGACATTTCAGCTGAAACTCGGCCTTCACTGGCCCGCACACAACCCCTCCCTGCTTTTCCTCAGTTGGTTGTTGGAAGCTGTGGTTGGGGTGCTCGGTCCCCTTGTCACAGAGGACTGTGTCCTGGAAATGCCCCAAGGTGGTGGCTGTGGCCTTTCAGCTCTAGGGACAGTGGGGAGGCCAGCACAGTGGATGCCAGGGTCAGGCTCTGTGACCTGGGCACTTAGTTACCCTCTCCGAGCCTCACCTTCCAGATCCAAAAGGAATCAATGCCCACTGCAGAGAGGAGGGGCTGCAAGGGCACTTAGATTAGTCAGGGCAATGAGGAGGGGCTCATCTGCTCGGGGAGGGGCTCACCTGGGCAGGGAGGGGCCCACCTGCACAGGGAGGGGCTCACTGGGCAGGGAGGGGCTCACTGGGCAGGGAGGGGCTCACTGGGTAGGGAGGGGCTCACCTGGGTAGGGAGGGGCTCACCAGGGTAGGCAGGGAGGGGCTGTCTCTAGCTGGTGGCCCCACCCCCACTGCCAAGCGCTGACCCCGGGATGCACCTGATGAGGCTCCGCCTCCGCAGTTATCTCCAACAACAGAGGCGTCCTGCTGGCGCTCGGGCTGCTGGTGCTGCTGCTGGCGCTCATCAGCCTGCTGCTGCTCGGCCACCTGCTCTTCTTCCACCTCTACCTGAGTATGTGCTCCCCAGGCTCCCCTCTCCCTGAGCACGTGCTCCCCAGGCTCCCCCTCTACCTGAGTACGTGCTCCCCAGGCTCCCCTCTCCCTTAGCACGTGCTCCCCAGGCTCCCCTCTCCCTGAGCACGTGCTCCCCAGGCTCCTCCTCTACCTGAGCACGTGCTCCCCAGGCTCCCCTCTCCCTGAGCACGTGCTCCCCAGGCTCCTCCTCTACCTGAGCACGTGCTCCCCAGGCTCCCCTCTACCTGAGTACGTGCTCCCCAGGTTGGCTGGCCTTCACCCCTGTGCTCACACAGGTCCCCAGCAGGCCGCCTCCTCCAGCAGTGAGTTCAGGGTAGAAAGGAACACCCCAAAGGGCAGAGGGCTGAGTCCTAGTCCGAGACCCGCAGAAACACAGAGGGGTTAGAAAGTGGTTGGTGACAGTGTTGAAAGAGATGAGAGGATGGAGTCTGTGAGGCAGGAACAGGGCATTTAGAGAAGCACCTGCCAGAATCCCTGACGATGAAGAACACTGAACTTGCCAACTGCGTCTGCAGCTCCTGGTGGTGGGGGCCGGGGAGGTGGCCAGGACGGGGCCCCGCAAACAGGGGGCCCGAGGCGGAGCCACCGGGCCAGCTCACAGATGTGGCCGCCTGGCCCGGCTATGAGTCCTCATCGAGCTGGCGCGGGAGATCGCCTCAAGCGGAGGCGCGAGGAGGCACTGGGCAGCCGCATGGAGGCTGAGGGTCTGACCGGGGATGCAGGCCCGTCCTGCGTCTCCTCCTCTGTGTGCTCTGGCCATGTCCGTGTCACACCAGGCGGGCTCCAGAGACGTGCAGAGCCTGCTGGCACCCGCGTCTGGGGGCCTTTGTGCAGACCTGGGCAGAAGGTTGGATGTCTTCACTAGAATGCCAACAAGGTCCAGTTCGCATCCTCAGACTGCGACAGCCTCTGAGGGAGTGTGTGCAGTTAACGGAGAAAGAATTCAAGGCTCGAGAAGAAACAGCCCTTGTAGGAGCCCCCGGGGAGGGGGCGAGGCGGGGGAGGGGCTGAGCCAGGGCCCCCCTTGGCAGCAGACCCCCCCCCCACCGGGGCTGTGGGGGTGGCGGTCTTCCGTCTGCTCCTCAAGCTGCAAATAGGCTTCTGTGGGTGGCCTTTTCTCTTTCCAGAAATAATTATAAACCATCTGTTCCCATGTTTGTCAGTTTTCGGGGAAAGAAATGGAAAGTTAGCCCACCCCGCACCACCAGGGCGGAGACACAGGACTGGACTGTGTCTCCTTTTGTTAGTAGCGATCTGTTGAGAAACATGGTAGAGACTCTTTAACAACCTGAGTCTGTCTGCCTAGTGTTGGCCACTGTCTCACCTTAAGACAGAGCTGAGCTCCACACTTGCTGCATCCACGCTGACTTCACGGGTCTGTGAGGCCCCCGGGACGGGGGCTGGTGGGCTCCACGGGTGCGGGCACCTGCCGGCTTTGGCCCAAAGGTCAGCCAGGCTTGGGGTGGCCTTTTGGCCACTGCCCAGACTCCAGGTCATGAGCCAGCTCCCAGCACTGCGGGCCATGGACGGGTGGCTGGTGACTGTCTCTTGCCTGCTTTCTCCTTTCCAGTGGCCAAAAGGTTGAGCACGTTTGATTACATGATGCAGGGCAGCCAACAGCAGGACTCGAAACACCAGACAGGGCAGAGAGATGTGCGTTTACAAACAGAAGACCTGCCACAGGTACCGGCATCCCTGCTCCCCCATCTATCCGTCCAGGACTGGGTAGGGGGCCCAAGGTCACCTGGAGGCCGGGACCTCTGTGTTGGTGTGGCAGGGGTGGGGTGTGGCACGTATATGTGAGTGTTTGGGGGGGGTGTATGTGATGCAGTGCACGTGTGGGGTTGTGTGTATGTGGCTCTTTGGTGAGTCCTCTGGGTGTGGGTGTTGTATCAGTTCTGAACTGACCCTCCACAAGATCAAGCCAGCAGGGCTGACACCTTTCCGACCCACCCATTTTTGCAGCTCCTCATCGGAGTTAACGTTTAGTCTTTAAAGGTCACCATTCAGAAAATGAAAATATAAGCCACAGAGAGAAACAATCATTTGCAAATCATATATATGTACCCAGAATATATATAGAACTTTCAAAATTCAGTTACAAGAACACTGATCAGGTTTTTTAAATGGGCAAAATATCTGCACACACTTCACCAAAAGGGATCCCATGGGTGGCAGACAAACCCAGATGGTCGACATCAGCATCATTCCCCCTTAAGGAAACACAAGCTAAAACCACGATGAGACACCACCACTCGGCCCCCAGAGTGGCCATGATCAAAAAGCCAACCCCCAGGGCTGGCACAGCTGCACAGCAGGCTCGCACGTGGCTGGTGGGGTGTGAAGCTACAGCACTTTGCAAAGAGTTGGCATTTTCTTAAAAAGTAAAATAAGTACATCTCACGTGACCCAGCCTTCTACTTCCTATCTCTTACTAATGAGAAGCAGAGACGCACAGATGAGCAAGGGCACAGGGAAGGGGCTCCCCTGTGAGACCCTCGTCCGGGACCCCGAGACCCCGAGGCAGCCCTGCTCCAAGTGAGCTGCAGATGATGCAGGCTCTGTGTTGATAAGCTCAGGGTCGTCATCGTGTAACTGCTTTCCCTCCACAGCCTCTGCACAGCCCCCTGGGACCCTCCGAGCAGGGGTAAGTTGCCATTTCCTTAGAGATGTTTTGTATGTCTGAAACAGCTACATTCTTCTCAACTGCCTTGCTTTAAAAAAACTCGCTCTTTTTTTCACAGAGTATCCTCCATACTCCTTGCTAATATTTTCATTATTTTTATTTGCTTCATATTTTGGTTTTTAAATCATCTTCAATTAATTTATTTAGTGAAGTAGGAGCCACTGTTGTCTTATTACAGCGTAACTGGTGGTGGTTGTCTCATTAACTAAATGGTCCACTTTACCTCATCAAATCCAAAGCCACCTTCCTGATACCCCAAATTTCCCTGGAAGCTGATCCGTCTGCTTCTCGACGCTGGTCTGTCCGTCTGCTGTGTGTCCTACAGGACACTGGGCTGTTTTCAGGACTGGATTTCATTTTTTGTTGTTCCCTCACTAAGTTGAGTCTGACTCTGCCACCCCATGGACTGTAGCATGCCAGGCTGCTCTGTCCTGCACTGTTTCCTGGAGTCTGCTCAAACTCATGTGCACTGAGCCGGTG
Source organism: Alces alces (assembly GCA_015832495.2). Taxonomy (NCBI): domain Eukaryota; kingdom Metazoa; phylum Chordata; class Mammalia; order Artiodactyla; family Cervidae; genus Alces; species Alces alces. The sequence continues at coordinate 67,074,800 of JADEYB020000026.1, forward strand.
ATGCTGTCTAAACACCTCATCCTCTGTTGCCCCCTTCTCCTTTTGCCTTAAATATTTCCCAGCATCAGGGTCTTTTCCAGTGAGTCAGTTCTCATCAGGTGGCCAAAGGATTGGAGCTTCAACTTTAGCATCACTCCTTCCAATGAATATTCAGGATTGATTTCCTTAAGGATTGACTGGTTTGATCTCCTTGCAGCCCAAGGGACTCTGAAGAGTCTTCTCCAATACTACAATTCAAAAGCATCATTTTTTCAGCACTCAGCCGTCTATATGATCCAACTCTCACAGCCATACATGACTACTGGGAAAACCAGAGCTTTGACTATACAGACCTTTGTCAGCAAAGTGATGTCTTTGCTTTTTAATATGCTGTCTAGGTTTGTCATAGCTTTCCTTCCAAGGAGCAAGCATCTTTTAATTTCAGGGCTGCAGTCACTGTCATAGTGATTTTGGAGCCCAGAAAATAAAGTCTGTCACCCTGTCTACTTTTCCTCTTCTATTTGCCATGAAGTGATGGAACCTGATGCCGTGATCTTAGTTTTTTGAACTAAGCCATCCTTTTCACTGTCCCCTTTCACCCTCATCAAAAGGTTCTTTAATTCCTCTTCTTTCTGCCATTAGAGTGGTATTGTCTGCATATCTCTTATAAGTTAAACAGAGTGAGAATATACAGCCTTGATGTACTCCTTTCCCGATTTGGAACCACTCAGCTGTTCCATGTCCAGTTTTAACTGTTGCTTCTTGACTCTTACACAGGTTTCTCAGGAGACAGGCAAGGTGGTCTGGTATTCTCAATCTCCCGAAGAATTTTCCACAGTTTGTTGTGATCCTCACAAAGGCTTTAGCGTAGTCAATGAAGCAAAAGTAGATGTTTTTCTGGAATTCCCTTGCTTTCTCTATGATCCAATGAATGTTGGCAATTTGATCTCTAGTTCCTCTGCCTTTTCTAAATCCAACTCATACATCTGGAAGTTCTCAGTTCATGTACAGCTGAAGCCTAGCTTGAAGGATTTTGAGCATAACCTTACTAATATGTGAAATGAGTACAATTGTCCTATAGTTTTGAACATTCTTTGACATTGCCCTTCTTTAGGACTGGAATGAAAACTGACCTTTTTGAATCCTGTGGCCCCTGCTGAGTTTTCCAAATTTGCTGACGTATTGACATGCTGACTTTAACAGCACCATCTTTTAGGATTTTAAATAGTTCAGCTGGAATTCCATCACCTGCACGAGCTTTGTTCACAGTGATGCTTCCTGAGGGCCACTTCCTTTCACACTCCATGGTGTCTGGCTCTAGGTGAGTGGCCACACCATCGTAGTCATCCGGGTCGTGAGGACATTTTGTACATAGTTCCGTGTATCCTTGCCACTTCTTAATCTCTTCTGCCTCTATTAGGTCCGCACCATTTCTGTCCTTCTCATTCCCTTGATAGTTCCAATTTTCTTGAAGAGATCTCTAGTCTTTCCCATTCTATTGTTTTCCTCTATTTCTTTGCATTGTTCATAGAAGGCGGCTTTCTTATCTCTCCTTGCTGTTTTCTGGAACTCTGCATTCAGTTGGGTATATCTTTCCCTTTCTCCCTTGCTTTTTGCTTCTCTTCTTTGCTCAGCTATTTGTAAAGTCTCCTCAGACAACCACTTTGCCTTCTTGCATTTCTTTTTCTTTGGGATGGTTTTGGTCACTGCCACCTGTACAATGTTATTAACCTCTGTCCATAGTTCTTCAGGCAGTCTGCCTATCAGATCTAATCCCTTGAGTCTATTAATCACCTCTCTATTAATCATAAGAGATTTAATTTAGGTCATGCCTGAATGGCCTAGTGATTTTCCCTACTTTCTTCAATTTAAATCTGAATTTTACAAAAGGAGCTGATGATATGAGCCAGAGTCAGCTCTAGCTCATGTTTTTGGTGACTATATAGAGCTTCTCCATCTTCAGCTGCAAAGAATATAGTCGATCTAATTTCGGTATGGATCATCTGGTGATGTCCATATCTAGAGTTATCTCTTGTGTTGTTGGAAGAGGGTGTTTGCTATGACCAGTGTGGTCTCTTAGCCTTTGCCCTACTTCATTCTGTACTTCAAAGCCAAACTTGCCTGTTAGTGCACGTATCTCTTGACTTCCTACTTTGCACTCCAATCCCTTATGAAGAAAAGGATGTCTTTTTTTAGGTGTTAGTTCTGGAAGGTCTTGTAGGTCATCATAGAACCGGTCAACTTCAGCTTCTTTGGCTTCAGTGGTTGGGGCATAGACTTGGATTAGTGTGATGTTGAATGGTTGGCCTTGGAAACAAACGGTGAGTCGTAGACACAGCCTGGGGGGATGCTGCTGGAGCAGGTCAGGCATCTGGCTTCTGGAGACCTGGGAATATGCACGAACCCTGGGCACTGCTGTGTCTCACGGGTGTTCAGTGGAAGCATTTTGTGGGACTTTACAGAGTGTGTCTCTAGCAGCAGTGATCAGACCGGTTTATTGGGCATGTTCCTTTTGGACTGTTAGCTACTGTGGGACTGTAACTGGACTGGATTATTGGGACTGACCAGCCAGAATGAAAACGTGCATGGGGATGACCACACACAGGCAGGTGTGCACTGTCTAATCTTGCAGGCGTGGCCTGCGCCCGTTCCCACTGCTACACAGACCGAGTGACCAAGAGGGCACGGTCCCGGCGGCTCACACGCCAGCCAGCACGTTGGGCTGTGCACGAGCGGTCAAGACTCCCGGCCGCGCCCCCCGCGGATGCTGGGTCTGGAGCTTTGACCGGCCCTCCCTGTCCTCACGCCCCACCTTCAGGTCGGTAGCGGAGGCCGAGTCCCCCTCTTGTTCCTGTGATGACGCCACCCCCCGAGGGTGTCCAGGACGCGCCTCCCGAGTCCATCTCCCGGGGCCTCCGCAGGGAGGGGCCGTGCCATGGCCCTCGTGCGCTTCTGCAGGCCCCTGGCCCACTGCTGCTCAGACTGGCACGTGCAGGGGCCGGGATGCTCGGCGGGGAGAAGCCCCTTTCCTGGCGCCCCCCGGGCTGGCAGTCGTGGGCCCGTGCAGGCGCAGCCCCGTGCGGGCCACTCAGGGCGTCCACGCGGCCTCCCGGCAGCCGCTCGGAGCCCTGCGGGGGAGGAGGGGCCGTGTGCCGCACCCCAACCGTAGCCAGGCTCCCCCCGCCGCCCCCGCTATCCACATGCTTCCCCCCCCCACCACCGTCCTCACAGAGAGACGCCCGAGGAGCTCCCGCCCTCGCTAACTACACCCGCTCCCCCCCACACCCCCCCCCCCCACAGACCGTCGCCCGGCGAGCTCCCGCCCCCTCTCACTACCTCCGCCCCTCCCCCC
>JADEYB020000026.1:67079112-67115058 GCA_015832495.2 Alces alces
CTCACACAGAGATGCCCGAGGAGCTCCCGCCCCTGCTAACGCTCCCCCCCCCCCACCCCCACAATCCTCAGAGAGACGCCCGAGGAGCTCCCGCCCCCTTCCAGGCACTCGAGTCTGTGTTCCACCGCCACCGTACAGCCAGAGGACACCCCGACGTCGCTGAAGGTGAGTCCCCAGCCCCCGGCATGAGCCGCCCCACAGGCCAGAGCCCAGGGCTGGGCCCCAGGCCCTCCAAGAACCAGGGCAGAGCCGGGTTTGGAATCGCTGTGTGTGCTGAAGCCTTTACGCGGTACCTGGGGAGTGCTGCTCACTGAGGGGGGAGGGGGGAGCAAGGAGGTGGTGACAAAGAGAAAGTGAGGGACAGATGCTGCTGAACCACGGATGCATACTGAGTGTGATGTGTGAGTGTGAGTGGTGTGTGTGTGTGTGTGAGACGTGTGTGTTTTCTGTGGGGTGTGTGTGTGAGTGCGATGTATGTATTCTGTGTGTGATGTGTGTGTTCTCTCTGTGTACTGTGTGAGTGTGATGTGTGAGTGGTGTTTGTGTGATGTGTGTGTTTTGTGTGTGAGTGTGATGTGTTAGTATGGTGTGTGAGTGTGATGTGTGAGTGGTATGTGTGTGATGTGTGTGTGTGTATTCTGTGTGTGTGTTTGTGTGTGTTCTCTGTGTTCTGTGTGAATGTGTGTTGTGTGTGTGTATTTGTGTGTGTATTCTGTGTGTGTGTGTACTCTGTGTGTGTGTGTTCTGTGTGAATGTGTGTTGTGTGTGTGTATTTGTGTGTGTATTCTGTGTGTGTGTGTACTCTGTGTGTGTGTTCTGTGTGAATGTGTGTTTGTGTGTATTTGTGTGTGTATTCTGTGTGTGTGTGTGTGTGTACTCTGTGTGTGAATGTGTGTTGTGTGTGTGTGTGTATGTGTGGTGTGAGGGTGTGATGTGTGAGCATGCTCCATCATCTCCGTCACTCCCAGGATGGAGCCAGGGGGGCTGCCTCTCTTCAGCCCCCTGAGGTCAGGTGCTCCGGGGTCTCTGGTGGGTTAATGTGAGCAGGTTTGTGACTGTGCTGATTCCCGCAGGCTACTGGTGACTTCACTTTCTCTGCAGGGGAAGTTCATCTCACGAGCCCTGGAGGGCCTCAGCAAGGGGGCTCTTTGTAATGATGTAGAACTAGGAAGGGGGTCAGTACCCGCCTTCAGCTGCAGCAATGTTTCCCTTGTTTACACTTGTGCCAGCAGCTTCCACTCGAGGTCTGGAAGCACATTCATGGGAACCTAAAATCCTGTCCCTACGCCAGACTCAACCGCTAAATGTGACGTCCACTCCAAGGTGGGAGCAGGCAATCGGGGTTATGCTTTGCTGTCATCGAAGCCAGGGTGACCCCAGGTTCCAGTGTGCCTGGGACAGTCCCGTTGGACATCCGCTGCCAGCCCTGACCATGCAGCCACCACGCTGATGGACACTTGTCATTGACCATTGTGTTAAATCTCAGCAAAGGGTCTCCTGGATGCAGCTTTGATACATTTATTTGGTGGCAAACAGGAGAGAACAAGGCCATCTCTAAGATTCTAAGAGCTGAAAGCTTTGTCTCTCCTGCACGGGAGGACACATCATCTTTGGCATTCAGGAAAGTGAAATCCAAATTACCAATGTGCCGATGACTTGCAAATGCAAAAATAGTAACGTCATGGGTTTGGGTCTCTTAAACTTTTCTATACTTAATTGTAAGTGTTCCAAGGTTGAAACATGCTTTATTATTTAAGAAAGGGATTTACCATTCTACTTAATTGATACAAATTACTAAACGATTCAAGAAGAAATAGAAAATTCAAATGGACATATAACAAGTAAAAACTGTGAACTAGTAATTTTAAATTCTCCACAAAGAAAATCCTAGACCCTAATGGCTTCATTGGTGAATTATACCTGATGTTTTAAGGGGAAAAAAAAAAAACCAAATCAATCATGCACAAACTTTCAGAAAATGGAAGAGAAATACCACCCAGTCCATCCTACGAGATGAGTACATAATCAGTTCAGTTCAGTCACTCAGTCGTGTCCAACTCTGCGACCCCATGGACTGCAGCATGCCAGGCTTCCCTGTCTATCACCAACTCCCTGAGCTTACTCAAAGTCATGTCCATCAAGTCGGTGATGCCATCCAACCATCTCATCCTCTGTATATATATGAGTACCTAATACTAAAGCCAGATCCTTTCGCCAAAAAAGAATCTTATAAGCCGATGTCACCCATGAACACAGAGGCAAATATCATTAAGCAGACACAGGCACACACACAGAACAGGGTCGTACACTGTGACTAAGGAAGGAGGATTCCAGAAATGCAAGGTTGGCTTAACATCTGAAAATGTATTCATGTAATAAACATATTAATACAATAAAGTACAATAAACATGAGCGCACCCAATCAGAAAAAGCATTTGTTAACAACACATCTAGATATGATAAAACAATTTCACAACCTAGGGGTGGAACCTCCTAAATCTGATAAGGAACTCTGATGAAACTTAGCACTAACTCATACTTAATTCATACTGAATGCTTTTCCCTTAAGACTGGGACCAAGACAAAAATGTGCATTCCAAACTTCTGACATTTTACTAAAAAGTTCCAGCCAGTACAGTAAAGCAAGAAATAGAAGTTAAAGGCATATATATCTGAAAGTGAAACTATATTTATTTGCAGGTAACGTGATCCTAACAAACCGGCAGAAAAGTTAATAGAAATAAGATAATTTAGCAAGGTAGTAGGATACAAAATCAATATTAAAAACTGAATTATATTCCTGCATACTAGCAGTGAAAAATCTGAAAATAGTACTGAGAAAACTATTCCATTCACAGCAGCATCAAAAAATAATAAAACAACAAATACAAAATCTGTATATGTAAAGCTACAAACTATTGTTGAGAGAAATTAAACACAATCCAAATAAATGGATTTTAAACCAAGATGCCAAGGCAATTCAATGGTGAGAAATGCATTTTCAATAATGGTACTGGAACAGTTACCCACAAGGAAAAAAATGAACCTAATGGGCTACTTCACAGCAGATACAAAAATAACTCAAAATCAATCTTAGAGCTAAATTTCAAGGGTAACTACAATACTTTGGGAAGAAAACAGAATAAAATCTTGTGATCTTGAGTTAGGAAAGTTTTCTTTAATGTGACACCAAAAGCACTATTAAATAAAAACATGAAAAAAAGTGGACTTCATAAAATAAAAAATATTTGCTCTTTGGAAGTCACCGTTTCAAAAATAAAAATACTTTTGGCTGGAGCATTTCCAAACCATCTACTTGTTTCCAGAATATATAAGGAATTTTCAAAACTCAATTATAAGAAAAATGATCCAGGTTTTTAAATGGGAAAAGATTTGAACAAACTCTGCACCAAAAAGAAAAAAAAAAGGGTGGCAAAAAGAAGCACATGAAAAGATGGTCAGCACCATTAGACAGGAGGGGAATGCAAATCAAAACCACAGGAAGACACCACCGCACAGGAGTCAGGGCTTCCCTGGCGGCTCAGTGGTAAAGAATCTGCCTGCAACGCAGGAGATGCAGGTTCAATCCCTGTGTCAAGAATATCCCCTGGAGGAGGGCATGGCAACCCACTCCAGTACTCTTGCCTGGAGAATCCCACGAACAGAGGAGCCTGGTGGGCTACAGTCCATGGAGTGACAGAGGCAGACCCCACTGAGCACACACAGACTCATGCACACATGAATCAGAATGGCTAAAACTGAAAAGGCTAGCAATGCCACATGATGGTGAATCTGTAGAAGAATTGGGCGTCTCATACATTAAAACAAGGACTTAAAGTGACACCACCTGGGAAGGCTGTCTGGCAGTTTTCTTAAAACTTGACTACATTCGTGCTCACTAAGGAGAAATGAAGCCGCCCCTGAGCACACAGCAAGGTTGGGGAGGAAGGAAGCTGTCTCCTCGGTGAGAGCCTTCCCCTGCCCTCAGACATCCCTGCAACAGCATCACGTGAAGTCCACTAACAACAGACTTGAAGTTTCTGAAAAAATAGCCTCAACATCGACAATGTCTTCTTGTGCAATGTTACTGATTTTTATTTATTCTCACAGAAATCAGTTGCCAACCTGAATTCATCTGTACAGAGGTAAGTTAGATAAAATAGTTCACTTAACGTACTAACAATTATTCATATCTCAGTTTTACTTATCTTGCAAAAAGTACAATTCTTCTTCTCAGCCTTCTTTACAACTAACATCTGAACAAATACATGAAAGTAAGACAACGCTCATCTATTTTCTCTGCCAGCTGGAGAACATGGGCAGTGTTGAGTCTGAATGTCTTCTGTACGGCCCCTAATAACATTTGGTTTCTGTGAAGCTCCTGAAAGTCAGGCCGGCTCATTCTGAGTCAGGTGATCAGTTAACACTTACACTTAGGGCTTCCGTGCAGTTGTCCTTGGTTCTCATGGGAGATTGGCTCCAGGAGCCCTTGCATTTAACAGAATCCACGGATGCTAAAGTCCCATAGTTGGCCATCCATATCCATGCTTTCTGGATCCAAGGGCTCAACCAAACATAGACCTTTCAGTCAAAGATTCAATGATCCTTGGATATGAGACCCATGAATCCAGAGGGCCAACGGTATACTGAAAAACACAAACAAATATGTTAACCAGCACAGTTCAAACCTGTGTTGTTCGAGAGTCAACCACTCTTCTTTTTTGAAGGGACACAATTTGGTCCACACCGGTCTGCCCTCTGGCCCCCCAAAGCCCACTGTCTTCTGTCACACAGAATAATTCATTGCATCACAACTTCCCTGAATTCAACCATCAGCTCTTAAGTCCCAAAGCCCATCATCTCAGTCATGCAGATCAGTGATGGCTGAGACTCCAGGCAGGATTCATCCTGGACCAAAGTCCTCTCCATCTGTGAACCCGTGAAACCAAACAAGCCATTTGCTTCCAAAATATACTGAGGGACCCGTCATAGGCTAGACACACCCATTCGAGAAGGAAGAAATCGGTAGGAAGCAAAGGTCACCAGTCCCAAGCCAGTCTGAAACCCAGCAGAGCAGATGCCTTAGATTTCAAGTGTTGAAAACAACCCCCTTTGGCTTGGTCATCTGTGGTATTGCCAGACCCACCAACTCCATGCCAGGAAGCCGGACCAGTTACCCATTTAAAGTGTGAGAATCGGTTGAGATTAGTTCCTCACTCCTGCTTCATTATTATATCGTAATATAGGCTCGTGAACCAGTGTAAAGACAGTGGCACCCCCAACAGAAGCTCAAGGGTGACACCCAAGCAGCTGTCAGCTCTCTTCCTACCCACATGTGAAACTTACAGGATTAAGATCAGATGACACGCACTTGTCCGTCTGCCGTGCCCTAGTTTACACCCCCAACTGTACATCCTGGACGGCTCTTGTGACCCTGCGCGCAGACGTGACGGCCTCTCGTTGGCAGTGTCGTCGCCCTCCACGGGCCGACCGTGTGTCCGTCAGCCACCCCGACAGGCTGCGGTTCTGGCCGGTGCGTCCCGTTCAGACAGTTCACCAGGAGTGTCTCCGGGCCAGTGCTGTCAGGGGCATGCGAGGGCCGAGGCGCTTCCGTCACGTCTGACTCTGCTGCCCTAGCCTGCCAGGCTTCTCTGTCCATGGGATTCTCCAAACGAGAATCTGGGAGTGCGTCGCCACGGCCTCCTCCAGGGCATCTTCCTGGTCCAGGGATTGAACCCGCATCCCTCATGTTGCAGGTGGATCCTTCGCCGCTGAGCTGCCGAGGCAGCCCTGTTGTCAGGCGGAGCTGGCTTTACTTTGGTCGGACGTCCGAAAGTCAAAGGGCTGCCTGTGCTAAATCTTCATAAGTCTTCACGATTACTTTCCCCAAAGCTAGAGTGACTCACACTTCCACCAACTCCCCCAGACACTGCAGCACGAGAACAGTGTATTTGGTTTTATCCAAGTAAAACAAGTCATTGTTTCTATGTGGATTCCTCCTGATACCAGTGGGAATGTACATCATTTCATCTGTTTTGACCATTCGACAGTCTCTCTTGTGTGCATTGCATTAGGTTTTCAAATATTTTCCCCATTTTTATACTGGGGTATTTGTATATTATCCATTTTAAGAGCTCTTTGCCTATTGAAAATACTGATTAATTCTTTGTTCTGTGTGTCTCAAATATATTTCATCCAATCTGTCATTTAAAAAGATTTCTTTATTGCGTCTTTTGCAATGTAGAGGTCACAAATTTTTCTGAAGCATAATGTGTCAAATTTTTATTTTGTTTTTTAAAAACTTTCTTTGCTCCTGACTTCTCCAAACATTCCTCCAATAGTCTTTGTGTAATATTCTCGTAGTTTTATTTGCTTTCTTTGCACTTTGATCCTCATGCCGTCTTGGTTTTTGGATACAGTGAGAGAGGGAACAAGGTCAGTGGTCCTCGTAACATAGATGGCCCGCTGTCCCCTCTCTGTGTCTGGACCCACCTGCTTCTGCCTCCATCAGCTCTTTCTACTGCAACCTCTCCTTACTCCCTAGTAGACAAATTCCTCTCAAGCCTTTTTCATTTTTAAAAATTTTTGACAATTCTTGCACATTTGCTTCTCCATGTAAACTTTCAAGTGATTTTGTCCAGTTCCAAGTCACCTGCATTTGGGGTTGGTGTTGCACTGAATACACCTTCACTCATGGGGGACTAGACTCCTCCCAGCGTTGCTGCCCCAGGTGAGGGCACAGAGTCGTCTCCCCTGGAGCCGGGGGGCACCGGAGGGCTGTGCCCCTGGGGTCACTGCGTCCCTGTCCTGCATGCAGAGGGGCAGAGAGGGCCCACAGACCCGAAGGAGCGGGGAGCTTAGAGAAAGACAGCACTCGGCAGTGTCCAAGGCTGAGCGTTCCTGAGGTTCTTGCTTGGTTTAACAGCTGGCCAGGAAATGCAGTTCACCGTGCAAGGGATGTTCTCTTTCAAAACCCAATAATTTTTCTTCCTGTTTTTCTTCCTTAGAAATCTGATTGTCAATACTAGCATGTAAATCCACATCACTTTGAATTTCACTTCAAAATATCATTTAACCATGATCCTTTAAGTAAAATCTAACAACATTTTCTATTTTTTCCTTTTCTGGTAAGAAAGATGGAAACTTAACTGGAACCAGGATGGTAGACTTTCCCCTTAAATTTTTTTTTTTTTTCAAAAAAAAAAAAAATTTTTTTTTTCACATCAACATGTATTTATTATAGAAAATTTGGAAATACAAATTCCCAGTATAAAAGCAAAAACACACAGAGTTCCCTGCCCACTAATAACTATTGCTGGGACATTGATTTGTATCTTTTACATCTTTCTTTCCAGTACCTTTTCTGTGCATTTATACATATATATATATATAATGTTTTATTTTATAAAAGAATATCATATACGATTCCTTAGGAGCCTCTTGTTTTACCTCAAGTATTGTGAGGTTCTTTTTGTTAAAAGAAAATAACAAGACTTTTACGGGCACACTCACCCCCTTGGGCAGGTGTCACGTGCATCCTAATGGAACATTCGTTTTCATTTCCAATCCAGCCTGTGTTCCTCCTCCTGGAAGAGGAGCCGGCGCTATTTAATAAAGGGTTAATGATGGGTAAAAGATTATACAGGTAAGTTACAAATCCTCTAGATGAGATGGGAAGTAAATTACTGGTAGTCTTTGTTGCAGGGAATGTTTTCCGGGTAATGTAGTTTCTGGGTCCAGTTGAGCAAATTGGCAGTGCTGACGGCCATTCCCAGCCCCACTCCTGAGGCTGATCCTCTTAGAGCCAGTTACAGCCAGTTAGAGCCAGTGGGATCGAGTTCACAGAGACCAGAGGAAGTTTCTAAGCCTCGTGACACCTGCCAAAGGAGGGAACACGCCCCGCACACAGCCGTGCGGTGTGCAGGAGCTCCGCGGGCACGTTTCAGAGCAAAACCTCTACAGAGGACTTTACAAAGTGTCCCTGGTGGTGGCGGTTGTGCCATTTCTAAGAGAGCTTCTTCTGGGCTGCTTCTCTGTTCTGAAATGTTAAGTGGGTAGGATGAGAATATGAACAAGGGTTACGGTCTCACACGCGAAGACACAGCAGCACGTGTCTTCTCATGGTTTCCTTGGGGTGGAAACCCGGCCAGATGAGCCTGGTTTCTGCTCTGCCCCCATGGGGGAGGACCCCCTGAGCACGCCAGGGAGACGGGTTCACGTCCCTCCTGCTTTGCTCCTACCCTCAGCCGCAGCAGTCCAAGTCCTCCTCGTGTTCGGATCTCTCTCAGCTAACCTTCCCGGGTCCTCCATTCCCCAAGGCTCAGATGATCACACGTGGATAATTTAACGTGACACTCCTGTGTGAATTTTAGGTTCAGTGCAATGAATTCCCGCATAACGGGCTTAAAACAGGAGGCCCCTGTTCTCTCTCCGTGTCGGATGCTCCGGGGCTCAGCAGGGTTGCTCCTTTTCTGACTTTTCTTGGTCAGGGGGAACCCACAACCCATCCCAAGCTCTGAGGTCCTCAGGAAGATGGAAAACCACAGAAGTGAAGCTTTCTGGGCCCCCAAGAATCTCCATTTGCTGACACATGTGCTTTCTCTCTCCCGTGCGTCCCCACCAGCGTGAAGTCCATGCAACTCTTGCCACCAACCCTGGACCACTCACAGGTCTCCAGCCTCACCATCCGTGCCAACAGCAGCTTGTCGCAGCAGGTGAGCCTGGTGCGGGGGGGTGGGGGCCAGAGGCAGGAGCGCGGCCGCCCCCAGGAGCCTGCAGAGGGCCACATTGCACAGGAGGTTCCGATCTGACGCACTCACCTTAAATGTTTACAGCGTTTTGGGGCCCTGCTACTTGAACGGGAACGATGGTGGGCACGTGACATGATGTTTGTAGCTGTGAGGCACGTGTGTGTGAGGAACAGGTGCAAACCGTCTGCTGCGGAGACCTGTCAAGCCAAGCGCGCTGTGTCCACGTGGCCGCAGCCCGTTTGCTGGGGGTTCGCCCCCTCGTGGGCTCAGCAGCCTCTGGGCACCCAGTGCGAGGCTCTCCGAGGCCTCCCCAGGCAGCAGCGGGGGCACGGTCCGCCCCCGAGGATGCGCTGGTCCTGGGCCCTCACCGGGTCGGCCTTCAGCGGCAGAGGCCGGCCGGTCCCCGCTGGTCCTCGCAGGCCTGGGTGCGGCCGTCCAGAGACGCTGCAGCTGCCCGGGGGCACTGCGTCTGAGGCCTGGGTCAGGTTAGGGTTGAACAACCATTGTATGGATGTGGTGGTCATTGCAGAGCGTGGGCCGGATGCTAACAAACTCCCATTCATGATTTTAAAATCTCCCCAGCTTGGGAACGCGAAGACAAGATCCCCATTCCCACAGGGGGCACCTTGAAAGCTCACAGCTAACATCTTACCTCGTGGTGAAAAGCTCAAAGCTTCCCCTTAAGACACAGGGTCCACACTCACCACTTTTACCTAACGCTGTATTCAAGTCCCAACCCGGGTGAAGGTGAGGGTTTGACCTATTGACTGTAGGTCTGGGGTCACTTTTGAGACGCTTGTCTGTGTGGGCAAAGGAGCGTTCTGTGTCCATTCTCAGGTCCAGACGGGCACTCAGACAAACTCATTTCTCCCCGTTTACTGCTTCTGGAAGAAATCGCATGTGATCTTGTGTTAAGATTTCCTGTGTAAGGTTTCCTTTGATATGGTACACAAAGTGCTACCTATTAAAGAGAAAAATGAACCATGTGTCCATCGTGAGATGACTGCAAGTTATCAACTCTCGTCTCCTTTGTGTGTGAGAGACGACCTTGAGATGCACTCTGAAATGGCAAGTTTAGTCACCATGAGGCTTGTTAGGTCACTGGTATACTTTTAAAGGGTCTTCCTTTGGGTAAACCCACTGACAAACTTTTGGACCCAGGAATTGCACTCCCAAGAATGAAAATAGACTCCAAGGCTTCCCGGGTCTGACCCTGTTCTGCAGTTACCTGGGCAGGGACCCTGGGCAGGGGGCCCCGCGCAAACCTCTGAGTGAGTGGGTGATGATTAAAGGAGATGACCCACTGGCACCGGCTGTCTACCACCGTTAACTTACAGCCCCAGCCTTAGAAAAACAAAGATCTGTGACAGAGATGTTCCCTGTAACTTTGTTTATAGTAACAAAAATCTGAAATAACCTCAGTTCAGTCCAGTTCAGTCGCTCAGTCATATCCGACTCTTTGCAACCCCATGGACTGCAGCACACCAGGCCTCCCCATCCATCACCATCTCCTAGAGTTTACTCAGACTCATGTCCATCAAGTCAGTGATGCCATCCAACCATTTCATCCTCTGTCATCCCCTTCTCCTCCCGCCTTCAATCTTTCCCAGCATCAGGGTCTTTTCCAATGAGTCAGCTCTTCGCATCAGGTGGCCAAAGTATTGGAGCTTCAGCTTTAGCATCAGTCCTTCCAGTGCATAGTCAGGACTGATTTCCTTCAGGATGGACTGGTTGGATCTCCTTGCAGTCCAAGGGACTCTTAAGAGTCTTCTCCAGCACCACAGTTCAAACTGTAGATTTGAACAAACTCTTCACCCAAAGGGATCCTATTGGTGGCAAATGAGAACCTGAAAAGATGCCCAGAATCAGGCACCGAGGACTCACAGATGAGAGCCACAGCAAGGCGTCACCACACACCTGCCCGTGAGGCTCTCACCTACAGACGCCAAGCATGGGCCGGAGGCAGGGAGGATGGGGCCGCAGAGGCCAGGCCTGCACCCCGGGAGTCAAGTGGGGGCCTTCATGTGACCAGGCTGACATGCTCCCGCCCTGACCAAGGAGAAGCGAGCACATGCACACGTGTGACGGTGTGTTTCTCTGCTGGGGCTGCAGGGCCGAGCTGCCCAGACAGCTCACTTCCTGCTCCCATCCTGGAGCTAGAAGTCTGCGGTCAGGGCGTCACCAGGGCTGGTGTCTCTGAGCCGTCAGCGCCACCTGGGCACACGGTTTTCGTCCCGAGTTCATCCTTCCATGAGGACATCAGGCCTCGTGCGCCGGGACCTACACGAGTGACCTGGCTTCACTATTAGCCTCTGTGCAGGCCCTGTTTCTAAGGACGGTGACAAGTCATGAGGGACAGGACTTCCACCATGGAAGGGAGGGGACGCAGCTCAGCCAGAGCTCAAGGGTGGGGCCTAGCGCCGTCCTCCAGCGTCCCCCGTGGACCCAGGGGCCCCCAGGTGCCCTGACACGACAGCCGGGGCGCGGGTGAGGGCAGGGGTGTTGGCTCTTGGCTCCTCCTAACCGGCTGCTCCTCTCCTCCTGCCCACAGGAGCTGTGTTCCGGCCGGAGCACGTCCGCCATATGGTGAGTTGCGAGCCTTTCTATCTGATGGGGGCTGGGGGCGCACCAGGGCTCAGGTTTCCTAGGAGAGCGATCCACCTGTGATGGAGCATTTGGGGCAGGAAAGCCCTCTGCGGAGTTCAGTCACTGACTGGCTTTCAGCTCTGCCCCAACCTGGAAGTCACGACCCCTTGCGGCCACCCTGCTCACGGCTGGCGCCTGAGCTGAAGGACACCAGGCACCAGCTCATTTGATTTCCGTCTGTGCAAGTGTAGGCGGCCCTTCCGATGGTTCACACACACGCACACGAGCACACACTCATGAGTGCGCACACATATGCGCATGGGCACACACACATGCATGAGTGTGTGCACACATACACACACAGGCACACACACACTCTCCCCTGCAGCCCTCAGGCACCCCAGCCCCACCCCAGATCCCTGTGTCTCTGTCTCTCACGGTCCAGCAGAGTCAAGCGGAAGGAGTTCCTGCCTCCACTCTCCAGGTGCTCCAGCCTGAGCTCGGTCAGCACCGTTATCCCCGAGAGCTCCCCGCCACCCCAGGTGAGCCTATGGGCCCGGGGATCACAATTACGAATGTTTCAGAGATAGTGCTTTGGGGCTCTGTTCACAAATCTTGCACCCAAAGACCTAAAGGAGAGTCTTCGATACTTCCTACCGACAGTTTAACATTTTGATCTTGAGAGCTGGGTCCTTTCCTGTCTGTGTTGGTGTGTGTGGTGTGAGGCAGGGGTCTGGCTCCCCACTTCCCATGGGATTTCTACTGTTTCCTGCTTCATTCATGTTTAAGGTAATTAATCAGTAGATAAGGATTTACTTCTGCTACTCAGATATTATATATATATTGTTCCTCCATTCCTCCATTAGGAGTCGAGGAATAAATACAACTGACTTTTTTGTATTTAATTGAATTTTTGTATGGTACCCTTTTCTTACATGGTCTTTAGTCATCTTCTTAATGGTTACCTTGAGGATTACAATGAACATTCTAAATTTATAACAATAAAGTTTGAATAATACTAATTCAGTTTCAATAGTATTTGAATTCAGTATTCAGTAGTATTCCAAGACTCTATTCTCATACATTTCCATCTCTCCTCCTCTATGTTGTTAATGTCACGGATTACATATTTGTATATTGTGTGCCCATGAACAAAGATTTATAATTATTGTTTTATGCATCTATCTTTAAATCATATAGAAAAGGGGAAGAGTTACGAATCAAAGTACAGTAATACTGGCTTATAAATTAACATATGTAGTTACCTTTACCTGTATTATTTATTGCTTTTATGGCTTTGCTGTCTAGTACCTTTTCATTTTAACCTGAAGAATTTGGAGAGACTGGTAAACTGTGTAAGTCTTTTTAGCATTTCTTGTATGGCAGGTGTATTGTAATAAAGTCCCTCAGACCTTGTTTACCTGAAAATGTCTTAATGTCTCCATCATTCTTAAAAGATAGCTTTGGGGGATTTAGAATTCTTGGTTGGTGGTTTTTTTCCCTTCATGACCTTATGTCACCCCAGTGCCTTCTGGCCTCCATGGAATCTGATGAGAAATTGCTGTTTATGACACCGAGGATCACTCCTTTGTCATGAGCTCTGCCTCTCTTTAGTTCTAAGAAGCCGGCCGTAACATGTCTCGCTGTGGGTTTTAGCTTCTCTTGCTTGGGGTTCAGTTAAGCTTCTTGACTGTGTTGCTGGTGCTCAGTCGCCCAGTCGTGTCTGACTCTCTGCGACCCCGTGGACTGCAGCACGCCAGGCCTCCCGGTACATCACCAACTCCCGGAGTCCACCCAAACCCATGTCCATTGAGTCTGTGATGCCATCCAACCATCTCATCCTCTGTTGTCCCCTTCTCCTCCTGCCCTCAATCTTTCCCAGCATCAGGGTCTTTTCTATTGAGTCAGCTCTTCACATCAGGTGGCCAAAGGATTGGAGCTTCAGCATCAGTCCTTCCAGTGAATAGTCAGGATTGATTTCCTTTAGGAAGGACTGGTTTGATGTCCTTGCAGTCCAAGGCACTCTGAAGAGTCTTCTCCAGCACCACAGCTCAAAAGCATTAATTCTTTGGGGCTCAGCCTTCTTTATGGTCCAACTCTCACATCCATACGTGACTACTGGAAAAACCATAACTTTGACTATATGGGACCTCTGTTGGCCAAGTAATATCTCTGCTTTTTAATATGCTGTCTAGGTTGATCATAGCTTTTCTTTCAAGGAGTAAACATCTTTTAATTTCATGGCTGCAGTCAGCATCTGCAGTGATTTTGCAGCCCAAGAAAGTAAAGTCTGTCACTGTTTCCATTCTTTCCCCATTTATTTGCTATCAAGTGATGGAACCAGATGCCATGATCTTCGTTTCTTGAATGCTGCGTTATAAGCCAGCTTTTTCACTCTCCTCCTTCACTTTCATCAAGAGGCTCTTTAGTTCCTCTTCACTTTCTGCCATTAGGGTGGTGTCCTCTGCATATCTGAAGTTATTGATATTTCTCCCAGCAATCTTGATTCCACTTTGTGCTTCATCCAGTCCAGCATTTAGCATGATGTACTCTGCATATAAGTTAAATAAGAGGGTGACAATATACAGCCTTGATGTACTCCTTTCCCAATTTGGAATCAGTCTGTTGTTTCATGTCTGGTTCTAACTGTTGCTGCTTGACTTGTATACAGGTTTCTCAGGAACCAGGTAAGGTGGTCTGGTATTCCCATCTCTTGAAGAATTTTCCACTGTTTGCTGTGATCCACACAGTCAAAGGCTTCGGCGTAGTCAATGAAGCACAAGTAGATTTTTTTTGGAATTCTCTTGCTTTTTCTGTGACCCAACAGATGTTGGCAATTTGATCTCTGGTTCCTCTCCCTTTTCTGAATCCAGCTTGAGCATCTGGAAGTTCTTGGTTCACGTACTGTTGAAGCCTCTCTTGGAGAATTTTGAGCATCACTTTGCTAGTGTATGAAAAGTGTGCAATTGTGCAGTAGTTGAAACATTCTTTGGCATCGCTTTTCTTTGGAATTGGAATGAGAACTGACCTTTTCCAGGCCTGTGGCCACTGCTGAGTTTTCCAAATTTGCTGGCATATTGAGTGCAGCACTTTCACCGCATCATCTTTTAGGATCTGAAATAGCTCAGCTGGAATTCCATCACCTCCACTAGCTTTGTTAGTAGTGATGCTTCCTAAGACTCACTTGACATCACACTCCAAGATGTCTGGCTCTAGGTGAGTGATCACACCATCATGGTTATCTGGGTCACGAAGATCTTTTTTGTATAGTTCTTCTGTGTATTCTTGCCACTTCTTCTCAATATTTTCTGCTTCTGTTAGGTCCATACAGTTTCTGTCCTTTATTGTGCCCATCTTTGCATGAAATGTTCCCTTGGTATCTCTAATTTTCTTGAAGTGATCTCTAGTGTTTCCCATTCTATTGTTTTCTTCTATTTCTTTGCATTGTTCACTTAAGAAGGCTTTCTTATCTCTCCTTGCTATTCTTTGGAACTCTGCATTCAGATGGGTATATTTTTATGTTTCTCCTTTGCCTTTTGCTTCTCTTCTTTTCTCAGCTATTTGTGAGGCCTCCTCAGACAGCCCTTTTGCCTTTTTGCATTTCTTTTTCTTGGGGATGGTTTTGGTCAACACTTCCTGTACAAGTTATGATTCTCCATCTATAGTTCTTCAGGGACTCTCTCTATCAGATCTAATCCTTTGAATTTATTTGTCACTTCCACTGTATAATCGTAAGGGATTTGATTTAGGTCATACCTGAATGGTCTAGTGATTTTCCCTATTTTTATTCAATTTAAGTCTGAATCTGGCAATAAGGAGCTCATGATCTGAGCCACAGTCAGCTCCCAGTATTATTTTTTTCTGACTGTATAGAGCTTCTCCATCTTCAGCTGCCAAGAATATAATCAATCAGATTTTGGTATTGACCATCAGGTAATGTCCATGTGTAGAGTCATCCCTTGTGTCATTGGAAGAGGGTGTTTGCTATGACCAGTGCGTTCTCTTGGCAGAACTCTGTTAGCCTCTGCCCTGCTTCATTCTGTGCTCCAAGGCCAAACTTTCCTCTTACTCTAGGTATCTCTTGACTTCCTACTTTTGTATCCCTGTCCCCTTAGGACATGTTTTTTGGGTGTTAGTTATAGAAGGTCTAGAAGGGCTTCCCTGATAGCTCAATTGGTAAAGAATCCACCTACAATGCAGGAGACCCCAGTTCGATTCCTGGGTTGGGAATATCCCCTGGAGAAGGGAAAGGCTACCCACTCCGGCATTCCAGCGTGGAGAATTCCGTGGACTGTATAGTCCATAGGGTCACAGAGTCAGACACAACTGAGTGACTTTCACTTTCTAGAAGGTCTTGTAGGTCTTCATAGAACCTTTCAATTTCTACTTCTTTGGTATTAGTGGTTGGGGCATAGACTTGGATTACTGTGATATTGAATGGTTTGCCTTGGAAACAAATAGAGATCATTCTGTTGTTCTTGAGATTGCACCCAAGTACTGCATTTCAGACTCTTTTGTTGACTATGTGACTATGATGGCTACTCCACTTCATCTAAGGGATTCTTGCCCACAGTTGTAGATATAGCAGTCATCTGAATTAAATTCACCTATTCCGGTCCATTTTAGTTCACTGATTGCTAAAATGTCGATGTTCACTCTTGCCATCTCCTGTCTGACCACTTCCAATTTACCTTGATTCATGGACCTAACATTCCAGGTTCCTGCGCAATATTGTTCTTACAGCATCGGGCTTTACTTCCACCACCAGTCACACCCACAGCTGGGCATTGTGGATTTTTTGCTTTGGCTCAGCCTCTTCATTCTTTGTGGAGCTACTTCTCCCCTCTTCTCCAGTAGCAATTTGGGCACCTACCAACCTGGGGAGTTCATCTTTCAGTGTCATATCTTTTTGCCTTTTCATACTCTTCATGGAGAGTGTAGATTAGGTGTGTAGATTCATGTTTTTATCCGTTTGGGGAAGTTTTCATTATTTCTTCAGCTGTTTTTCTGCTCTGTTTCTCTCTCCTCCTTCTGGGAGTCCTACAAGGCATATCTTGATACCTCTGATGGAGACCCACAGGCCCACCAGGCTCCATTCACTTCCTTTCATTGCTTTTTGTTTACAGTTCAGATTGGATATTAATAATTTCAGTTTAGTCAAGTTTTTTTTTTTATCCTTTTTTCACTGGTCATTTCTGTTGAGCTCCTCTAGTGAGTTTTTTTTATTTCAATTTTTATACTTTTTAGCTCTAGAATTTGTTCAGTTTCTGTTCATAATTTCTACTTCTTTGTTGATATTCTGATCTGTTCTTACACCATTATCCTGATCTCCTTTAATTCTTCGTCCTTGATGTCCTGACTCATTGAGTATTTCTGAGACAGCTGAGTTAATATCCTTGACTATTAACTTGAAAGTCTGGACTTCCTGTTTCTTTGTAGTATTATCATGTGATAACGATGGAAGTCAGATTTGTTCCTTGGAGATTATAGAGTTTTGCCTGTTGAAGGCTGAATTTTGCAAAGAGTGTATTTCTTGTCACTGAAAATTTTCTTCCATTGCCTGTTTGGTCAGCCAGTGGCCTGGGGAAGACATCCTTGACTGTCTGGCTGCAAGCAGGAGGGGTAAGGTCCTGTCTCTTTAAGTCTTCCGCGGGCGGCACACGGAAGGCTGTTGCTGCCAAGGGGGCCAGAACCAGGACAGCAGCTGTGCCCACCCCTCAGGGCAGGGCTGGGTCAGCCAGAACACACACCCCACACCTGCGACATGCCAGTCGCCGGCGCTGCACAGGGTGGGGAGTGGGGGCTGCCCTGCCTGAAGCTGCAGCTGGACCCTGTGGACTGTTGCCCACCAGGCTCCTCTGTCCTTGGGGTTTTCCAGGTGAGAACACTGGAGTGGGTTGCCGTTTCCTCCTCCAGGGGATCTTCCCAGTCTAGGGATGGAGACTGTATTTCTTATATCTCCTGCACTGGCGGGCAGGTTCCTTACCACTAGTGCCACCTGGGAAGCCCCGCGGTAGAGGGCAAGTTTCTGAAGGTTCCGACAGCTCCCCTCTCCTTTCAGCAGACCTCTGTGCGCTTTGATGCACAGCCCCCCCAGCCAGCCCCCACGTCCTCCCACAGGCTCTGCCCCACACCCTCCAGTGCGTCCCGTACATGCTGCGCCGGGTTCTCCCCTTCACTCCACAGCAGCGCTTTGCTCCTGACTCCCAGCGGTGCTTGGGTGTTTGGCGATACCTCAGCCCACCTCTGCTTCCTGGGTGCCATGCCCTTGGGTGTGTGAGCTCACACGGCCTTCTGTCCACTGAGGTTACCGCTTTCGTGTGGGGCAGGCTCCCCGCTGTAGCTGTGGATTCAGGAGGTTTTGCAGCAGCGACCGGCTGTCTGCCTGGCCGCTTGGCCTGCTGCCGCCCCAGCAGGTTATCCATCGGGACCCCTACTCCCACGGCCGCCCCCGCCTCGCTTGCGGTGGATTCCTTGAGGGCCTCTCCCGCCGTCCACAGCAGCCTCCTCTGACCTCCTCTGGGCCTTTGCTTTCTCCTCTGTGGGGCGTCGGTGCTTCTGGCCCAGCGAGGGTTCCTCCTTTGTCTCCCCTGAAGTTGCATCTTCACGCACTCACGTATCTGTCGCTATTTGTTGATACCTTGAGGATAATTTTAAAGTCCTGGACCAGGAAAGGGACGAGAGCATTTACAGATGTGCTGTTTTGACCGAGAAGTCTCCCAGCGACATATCTACTTGTAAGGCTGTCTAAACTCTCAGAGAGAAGTTTTGCATAGGCCCAGTCTCTGGGTCCCGCACATGCACCACTGAAAGTTGGAATGAGCGCATCCCTGACCTTTCAGTGAGTCTGGCAAGAACTGTGGCCACCCCTCCGACCTGCTGGCCGGCGGACACAGGACAATCTTGCTGGGCCGGGCAGGGGACACACACCTGTGTTTAGATGTGGGTGAGATGCTCAGACTTCTTGGGAGGCAGAGGCCCGCACAGGCGGCAGCCAGCCTTTCTTGTGATGGGAATCACAGGGGTCTCCCTGGCTTCCCTGAGAACCTCACACGTGCCAGATAAAGCACCCCTGTGTCCATCCTGATGCACAGGCCGGAGAAGGGTCAGCACTCTCCCCGAGGCTGTCGTGGCTCCAGCCCCAGGTCGAGGGGAAGGTTCTGGAGCTCTTGGTGACACCGCAGCTCATGGGGGCGGGCAGACCTGTCTGTCCCTGAAGCGTTCTTTCTAAAGTGCCGCCTGTTCCGCTGTCCTCAGCAGTGTGACGGACCCTGCCTCACGGGCCCCTGTGATTTCTCTTTCTGTAGAATACAAAGGATCAGAGAGAAAGAAAGCAACTTAGGGCAGGAGACGCGGCTGAAAAGCAAGGCTCCGCCTCAGGTGAGACCCTCTGCAGTCCAGGCACGTCGAGATCTACCTAAATTTGATTCTCTAGCACGTCCAATCTCTCAAAAGAAAAAGGAGAGAAATCGCCAGAGAAAGCCAGGGCTGGGACTTGTCTCTGTGATGCAGAGAAGGGGGAGCCTGCTGGGGGTCCACAGACAGCCCCTGCCCCTGCTGTGTGCCAGACAGAGGTGGGCTCCAGAGGTAAAGCTGGACATGGGTCTAAGCAGCAGCAGTGGATGTCTGCCCAGGCTGAGGGCCACCCTGCTGTCCTCTCCTGTGGCCCCACGAGAGCCGAGGAGCCCAAGAGTGACCGTGTGGCCACAGGGTGGGGTCCCCCAGACGCTCGGGCTCAGCCCCGCCGCGTCCCACCCGCTGGGGGCTCCAGACCTCATCATTCGTGAGTCTTCGTCCTTTCAGAGCCTGAACAACATCCACCACTCAGCTTTGCAATAATGAACGTTCACGATGCTAACATCTCACGAGCGTGCATCCCTGAGGAGTACAGGACACCCGAGCTGTTAACTCTTCAAAATGCCTGATGTGGGGCTTGGCGCCTCCGACCCCTGGGAGGGAGCGGGCGGCCGGGAGGGTAGTTAGATGTTTACGTGGTTCTACGAAAGGCGGTTTTGAAGGATCACAAAGTACAAACGTGATGTCATTGAAACTGGTAGAGAAGAAGGGAGGTTGCTCTGTGAGCCTGAGTGAGCAGGCTGACTCCGAGGACCTAAGGCGCGTGGTGGGTGCGGGTGCGCCACACACGGGGCGGGCCTCCTGTGGGTGGTACCGCCAGCTGGGAGGGAAGGGACTTGGGAGGGGACTGAGGCAGAGAGACCCAGAGAGACACCCGGGGCAGCAGCCCCGCCGAGTTTAACCTTCACAGACAGACAGGCGGGAGACACAGAGGGCCGCGTCCAGGGCCGACCTGACTTTATGGGTTAAGTTGTCCCATAAAACTGGGTCCCCCAAGTGCAGGGGTGAACAAGAGGACCCCAACGCTCCACCCCAGCCAGACTCCTGGCCGACCCTTTGTGAAAGGGGGTGACCCTGAGCCCCCAGCTGAGAACCGACAGAGGGTTAGGGTCATCCTGAGTGCCAGGCGGGGGCCCTCTGAGACTCGCCCTTCATCAAGCAGTGCTGCTGCCTTGAGGACACAGAACACAGAAAACCAGTCGCTCCCTGTCCGAGTGACTGACTCCCCGTGGAGACAAAGCACCTGAGTGAGAGTCAGCAAAACCACAGGAGAGACAGCCCCAAGGGCCTTGGGACTCAGCAGGCGAAATCACTGAGTGACCACGAGGGTTTATTTTGCTTAGAGAAATAAAAGACAAAAGTTCAAAATATCTGAAGAGAACAGGAAACTTGTTAATTACCAAACACATTTGAGGGGCTTCCCTGGTGACTCAGTTGGTAAAGAACCCAACTGCTAATGCAGGAGACCTGGGTTCAATCCCTAGATCAGGAAGATGCTCTGGAGAAGGAAATGGCAAGCCACTCCAGTATCCTTGCCTGGAAAATCCCATGGACAGAGGAGCCTGGTGGGTCCATGGGGTCGCAAAGAGTCGGACATGACTGAGTATGAGCAAAACACATCTGAGAAAGAATGAAACAGCTTCCAGAGGTGCAGAGGGGCAGGAAAGAGGCGCACGGGGCTGGGCCTGGGCTCTGCTGCCCACGCCGGTCCCTACTGTCTGGGGGCCTCTGTGCAGGGCCCTATGTTGCGTCCGGGCTCCACTCCCACCCCTGCCCCGAGGTGCTCATGGGGACATCTCTTCTCTGCAGGAGCCCAGGGGCCTGAACCAGCCGAGTCCCGCGTCCAGGGCTCCTTTTCCATCGGGATCCCAGCCGCGGAGTCTGTCCCGGAAACCCTCCAGCTCCCATCCCCGCTGCAAGGCCACAACCAGGACACCGTCCCCAGCCACCAGGAGCCCTGGACCGTGGAGTACACGGTCATCAATATCCCCGGAGGGGTGGACGGCGAACTGGACGTCCAGCAGATGCCCCGCATGCTGGTGGGGATGCCGTCCGCCCAGGCACCCAAGAGCCTGCCTGCCATCAAGGGAGAGTGTGGGGAGGAGGGCATCCCAGTCGTCAGAGAGGTGGGGGGCTGCACCTCTGTGAAGGACCCTGTGCCCAGCAGCTCCACCCCCGTCGCCATCACCATGATGCCAGAGGACCCGGAGCCTGGGGACAGGGCTCCTCAGCTCGTGTAGAGCCAGGGCGCGTCCCCCAGGGCCCCAGGGTGCCCCTCCCTCTGGCTGGCATTGCCCATGCCGCCCAGCCTGGCTTCCACCTCGAGGAGGAGACCTGGGCCCCGCCGCCCATCTTCAGAACCCCGCCCCCCGGCATCAAGAGGGAACAGAGCTGAAGGCCGCTGCTTCTGGCCACGCAGGAGGAGTCTCATGAACTCGCATCTCCCTCACTCCAGAAGCTGTATGTTAAAGACCCGCCTAGTTTTCTAAACATGTCTACACGTTATTCCAGAAAGAAGGCAGATTCAAGACGGGCTGGGTGCCGTGTTTTTACTTTCGTTGATTATTAATGTTTTGAACTGTATGAATTTAAGTAGCTTTTTAAGAAAATTCTTTGGAAATCTTCAGTAAGTTTTATAGGAAATAATAAAAGTTAATTCTAATGGCAGTGAACTTGAAATCAGTCCTGGTAGATGGCTTTTGGGCAGCGGCTTCCGTGGAGGGCTGGCAACCGACCCCGGCCCTCCCCCATGCTGGTGCCGGGCTCTGCAGCCTGGTGGGAACCAGACCCGGTCTGGGCCTCTGGAACAGTCTCCCCAGACTGTCTCTGTGGGGAGCCGCCTGAATTGAGGTGTGACCCTCCAGGACCCTCTGGCTGAAACTAGAGGAAGAAAGTGAGCTTGGAGATACATGGTGAGCACAAGAAGGGTGGGCTGCTTTGAAACAAGGCCTTTAGTCAAAAGCAGGCCTGTTGCAAGATTCCAGGACAAAGTCAGGGACTGCGGCAGAAATAGACTTAAATAAGGTGGCCAAAGCTGAGGTTCTAGATTTCTGAGAGCTCTCGATTTCAAAGTTTAGGATCAATCAAAGCAAGTTCACAATCAAAGATCAAAGAAAACACCATTGTGAGTGGAAGTCAACAAACTACGAAGGTGGATTCAGGCCCCGGGAACTTGAGATTCGTGATCAGAAACACAGAGTATTCAGTAGGGTGCATGAAATATGTAAATATACGACAATCACAAAAAATAAGCAACAAGTGGATTTTCTACATGATCAGAAGGACATGTAAAAGAGGTAGAATTTTCAGAAATAAATACACTTGTTAAAGTAAGTGAAACAATAAACACAGTTGAAGAAAGACTTATTAAACTGGAAGATAATCTGAAGAAATTACCCAGCAGAGGATGAGATGGACAGAGGAGGAGAGGTCGGCAGAGAGGGAGGGCAGAAGGGGGTCTCCTGTGTCCAGCTGGAGGCCAGGAAGACAAGCACGCAGGGAGGCAAGCGTTACAAGGGCTGATGGGTCCCTGAACTGACAAAGGACGTGGAAGTACAGTACAGGAGGCATCACGTATCCCAAGCTGTGTGAACAGACACCCCCACCTAGAGATCTTGTGGAGAAGGGCAGAAGGGTAACACCAGGAGGGGTGGCATCACAGAGGGTGATAGAAGTCGCAGTCAGTGTGGAAGCATGGACCCAGCAACGCCAACCTGGGGCAGAGACGTCGGAGGGTCAGCACCGCAGGTCTGGCACAAGCAGAGGTGAGGAGGGACGGGTGGGCGGCGGGTCCCCAGACCCAAGGGGAAGCCCCCAGCCTCCTTGCTGAGCTGAAGCCAGGCTAGATTTTCTTAGAAGTGGAGTAAATAACGGGTCCCAGGTCCTGAAAATCTTATTAGAATAAACATTACGGAATCATCTTAAACCATGAGAAATTTATATGGCTTTCTTAATAAGACTCTGTGCCCAGGTTTGTGATTGCAAGGGTAAACCTGAGTCAAAATACAGGTCTCCAAGGTAACCGTCAAGCACATGCTGGTGGTGGACGCCAGCCCTGCCCCAAATCCGCTATGTGTCCTGGGTCAGCAACTCAACCTGTCTGAATCCTGGGGGTGCTGCCTTAAAACCGGGATGGTGATGAGGGCCACTCACACCCAGGACCCCTGGGTCTGGTCCAGTGCTCTGCTGCCGCTGTCGTGAGCTTCTTCACAATCTGCAGCAAGTTTCCGGCCCCTGACGGGCCCTGGCTGGACGTCCCACCCCAGGAGGACAGGGCCCCCACGGGCACAGAGCGGGTGCTGGGCGTCCCCACACTGGGTCATCCTGAAGACGATCCTGCAAGGAGCTGGCTGTCCACCCTCCCCACACACCTCCCAGGGGAGGGGGCCCCGCCGGGCGCTGCCCCACAGCGAGCACGCAGCAGCTCCGCCCACAGAGTCCGTCCAGGGCTCTGCGCTGAGGGCGCCCCCTCCCTGGGCTCACAGGGCTCCTCGGGACTCGTCTGCGATGAGGGGCAACTCTGCCTGAGCTGAGCAGCACAAGGAGCCCCAGAGCTCTGCCCCCCGCTCCAGCGAGATGGACAGGCCCCCACTGCTGCTTGATGGGGCCTGGGCACAGCCCGCGGCCCACGAGCGGCTTCCCACCTGGGGAAGACTGCGTGGTCCAAAATGGAGCCACCCAGGCCTCCAAGTGTGTGAACGAGGATGCATTTCAACCAAGATGTCCTTCGGGATTTAAAATAAGGACCATGTTCATGCCCAGCACATGGAGTTGGATACAGCCTGAGAGCCCAACCCCTTCCTGCCCACAGCTGCCTCCCACCAAGGTGGTCCTCGGGGAGGGGGCCCAGGGTCCTGAGCTGAGTTGGCACAGTCGAGACACGGGACACGGAACCTGCCCAGGACGCTGGGCCGGGGGCACTGGGATGCGGAGATGGTGCCCAGAGCTTAGCGCCCATCCCTGGGGGACGGCACAGATGGTGGTCTCTGCAGGCATACTTAGGGGCTCGACAGGAGGGCACCCCATACAACCCGCATGGGCCCTAAATCCACTCATGTCCTGGTGCAAGATGCAGGGCAGAAACAGACATGGGGGAGGAGGCCACGTGAGGATGGAGGCCCAGGTTGGGCGATGCAGCCTGGAGCCAGGGACACCTGGCGGCCCAGAAGCCAGAGGAGGTAGGAAGGGCCCCAGAGCCATCGCGGGGAGCATGGTCACTGACACCCTGACTTGGACTGTGAGGACTTCTGCTGTTTAAGCCACCAGCCGTGGTCCTCTGCCCCACAGCCTTGAAAAACCAGCACAGTGTCCTGCAAGGGCAGATGGTTCCATCCATGGGCCTCCACACGGCTATGGTGCAGACCTGCTCCTGCCCACTGAGCTGGGCTGTAATAACTGCAGGGTAGATGGGGATCATCTGGGTCTTGGCAGAGGACCAAGGGCCAGGGGGCGGTCATCCCCCACAGAGGATCAGTCCGGCAGCCATAGATGGAAGAAGGGTCCCCTGATCCCAAACCAGGGCTGAGGGCTGCGGCTCCAGCAATTCTGTCGTTGGGGGGGAGCACGTGTTGTGGGAGCCCACCTTGGCCCCCAGGCCCTGTCTCTGCTTCCCAAGGACTCTGTCCCTCAAACGTTTCTACCCGAAGCCTGGCACCCGCCTCCCAGAGCAGTTCTACCTTTGGCAAAATCACCAGGGTCACATCATGGCATTGGCACAGGGTTTGAAAAATAGATTGAACACCTTAGTCTTTTGGCTAATACGACAATGGGGATATAATCCTGAGAACTGGTCTTCATGACTTCGTTTGCGTAGTTAAGAACAATGTGGGTGGCACTCAGGGCTGTGGGGGACCGGCGGGGCGCAGCCCAGCGTCAGGACCAAGGAAAGTCAGGACCAAGGTTCGCCAGGAGCGGGCCTCGGGTGACTCCCTGCTCTTCGTGCTCTTTCAGGTCTAAGATTCTGGACTCACCTGGGCTCCGCAGTGTGAACCTTTGCAGAGGAATTAGAATTAGAAGCCTATCTTCGGCTGGTTTTGAGCAGAAGCAGAAACCAGAGGGCTTGAGGGAAAGGCCCAGGGCCCAGGGCCAGGTGGGGAGGGCAGGACACGCCTGCCTGCTGCGCTCCCTGGGGGGAACTGTGTCCTCTCACCTGTGGGGCCGCCTGTCGGTCACCCCTCCTCCAGCTCAGCACCCTAGCTTCCTCTGCTGCCTCTGTGGCCCCCTGGCCTGGTTGGAATCCCAGGTGAAGTTAGAAGCTGCTGCCACAATTCTGATTCAGGTGAGACTCAAGTCAAGTTGGGATGCGGGGGCTTTGCAGCCAGGATGGAGGACAGGTCCTGGGGGCCGGGGTAAGGGGTGGCGGGTGTGTGTGAAGTGCGTGTGTAAGCCTGGGGCAGGGGTGGCTTTGCAGCCGCGAGGGGAGGAAGGGCCTGGGGTGGCTCCTTGGCCAGTCACAAGGCAGTGAAGCTGGAAATGACCTGAAGGCCACTCTTCCCCCGGAGGCTGGACATCCCGGCAGCCTGGGGCGGCTTCCTCCACTGGAGGGGGTCCTGGAGGATCCATGGGAAGACCTCTGCACTCCAAGTCACTTCAGCCCCAGAACCTCTGCTGAGCACTGCTGTCCAGGGCGGCGGGGGTGCCCGCCAGCCCACCACCTGGAGGGGAGAGGGAAGCAGGTGCCCGAGAAGGAGGGAGACAGTGGAAGAAGCTCTGAGGTCTGCGCTTTCACACGGGCAGCCCGGGGCCCAGGCCGTCCGCAGCAAGACCGATCGCCTCCAGCTGGAATGGGGTTGCCCCTGCACCCCCCTCAAAGCGGCCCAACTGCTCACGGCGCCCAGTGCCCGGCCCAGACCCCTTCCCCGCCGACCCCAGCGAGGCGCTCACTGCACGCTCCCGCCGTCCCCCGGCTCTCGCAGGGCGCCCCCTCCCCGCCCCCTGCACCCGCTCCGTGGGGTCCCAGCCGGCAACCCCGGCCCCCAGCGCGGACCCGCAGCGTCTCCGCCGAGAGGCTCGCACCCGACCGGCCCACCCGCGAGGCCGGTCCGCGCGCCCCTCCGTCTCCCAGCGCCCGGGGGCCGGGAGGGCCAGGAGGGGCCGCCCCCGCCCCGGGAGCCGTGTGGCCCCGAGGCCGGTGCCGACCCGCCTTGTAAGGCAGAGGCCGAGCGAGGCCAGCCGCGGGGCGCCGGGCGGCCAGGGGGAGGGCCGGGCGGGGCGGCCAGGAGCGCGCGGGGCGGGCCGGGGCCGCGTTTCCCAATGAGAGCGCGCGGCGCGCAGGGCGTGGGCCGGTCCAGGCGCGGAAGCGGGGGGCCGGGGGCGGGCCCGGACCGGGGGCGGGGCCGGCTGCGGGGAGCGGCGGCGCGAGAGCAGGCCGGGCACCGGGTCGCTCGCGGCCGAGTCGCGGAGGCGCTGCTGCTGCGGTCGCCGCATCTCTGAGGTAAGTGGCCGCGGAGCGCCGTTCCCGGGCGCGGGGCGCCTGCTCCTCCAGCCACCTGCACCCGCAGTTCGGGGCGCGCCCGCCGTTCCCCGCGCCCGGCCGCGCCCCTTCCCCGAGGCCCCGCGCCCCCCAGCTGCCGGCCCTCGGCTCGGCGCTCGGGCCCCAGCGGCTGCGTCCGGACGCGGGTCTGGGGACGGGCGGCAGGGCGCGGGGGGCGCGGGCTGGAGCGGCCGACGATGTAGAGGACGGGTTTGTAATCGGCCCTCGCTGGGGCGCCCCGGCCTTTCTGCCCGTCGGTGCGCAGAGGACAGAGGACGCCCCTTGCAGCCCCTTCCCCCTCCGCGTTCATCTGCATAAACACCGTTCACACGCCCAGGCCCGGGGTGGCGGCTGCCAACGAGACGGCAGGAATTTAGGGCTTGGAGGCTTTGAAATGGAGCCAACTGTCACGCTGCACGAATTTCAGGGCCACAGAAAGGACCGTTTGCGTCCGCGGCCCAGAATGAGAGTGACCCTCTGGCGAGAACGCCGCCTCTGTGGCGGGCATTGCTGCGCCCTATCGGAGCAGGTGTGTGTCAGACTGACACTCTGCGATCCAGAATCCGCCAGAGGGGTGTTATGTTTTCTTAGCGCATGTGGGCACAGAACCCGGCAATCTAGATAAGGAGGTTGGCGGCCAGTGTGTGTTTTCCACACGCCCCTGGGGACCAGAGCCCCGCCCTAGAAGGAGGATCCGGAGAAACCCTTTATCTGCGGTTTCAGTTATGTAAATGAAGCCTGGAGAGGAGGTGGGAAGGGCCCTGGGTGCCTGCGGTGCTGACGGGCGTTGTGTTCTCTGAAGATGAGACACCTTTTAGGATAAGCTGGCTGTGCTGTCACCCATGTGTATTTATTGGCTAATTCGTCTGACATTTATGAATGATAAAAGACCTAGCTTCCCAGGCCTCCAGCACACATCCTAGGGCTCCTCAAGGCCAGTCTCTCAGGGAGGGGTGCTGGCAGGGCCTCCCCAGAACCTGGGAGGTGGTCAGTGAACCCTGACCCGAATTCCCAGTGCCCTGGGCCCACATCCGGGGAAGGAGCGATGCGGTGGGGGAGGGCGAGCTTGGAGCAGGCAGGAAACGGGGGTGGGGCGGGGCTGGGGGAGGGGTGCCTTGATGGGGCCTTCCCCTGGACTCCCAATCCCGGCTCTGGTACCAGCCCCGGTTCCCACCTCGCGGGTGGAATCCCAGGGCTCAGGGCTAGCGAGGGGGCAAGGCGGCGCTGGTGAATTTCCTGGGAGTATCTGCCAAATGTGGCACACAGGGGCATTCGTGTTTTCTTGAGGAAAGGGCCCATGGCCTTCATGACTTTCAGAAGGATCTCTCAGAAAGGTGCCGTAGTTTAACTACGACTTTAAAAAATTCTTCTCCATCTTTCTGGAATGATGACATGAGCCAGACTAGAGGAAGCCGTGTGGGGCTGTGTTCCTATCGCTTCGGCGTTGTTTGCCTCATCTTTGCTAATCCTTTGAAGTCGCAATAAATAAACTGTTCTAACTACATACAAGGTTATAGATGCTCACTGTGGGAAATGTGCAAATCACAGGAGAATTTCGTAAAGAAAATTAAAATGGCTCATCACTGATTGAGGTTTAAGAGAAAGCCGTGAGCAGCCAAAGTGCCCTCCGGGGCCGCTTCCACGTGGCTCCCTTCCCCGGTGGGTAGAGGAGCCGTTCCCTGCAGAAGAGGCTGAGAATTAAACGCTTCCTCGGGGAGAGGCTTGCTGACTTAGCGCCAGGGCTATTTATAGCTGGTGATGTTGCTGGTGAGGCTGGAGGAGCACGTACAGAGATGCCATCCGGGGATGCGGGGGCCACGCGGCACTGGTATCAGGTCCTCCTCGGGCCCCGTCTGGCGCCACTCTGGAGCCACTGCAGACCCAGGGTGCGGGGCGCTGTGAGGAGCCCACCCGAGCTCACAAGCCGAAGACCAGGCAGACCCTGGGCACAGGCAGGAGCGACCCACGTCCAGTCCCAGCCGCTCCATCAACAGGTGTTCTCAGGGCAGGAAGGAGCGGAGCCCGGGTGGGGCCTGTGGGGCCCTGGCGCGCTCGCTCACTGTCCAGCCCCTCCTGGGAGAGCAGCTTCCTCTCTGGCTGTGGAGGTGGCCCTGGGGTCACAGTCCATGGATCCCCAGAGCTGGCACCCCCGAACCCCAGCATCCTCGATGGGACCTCGGTGTCCCAGCTCAGCAGCGCCTCTGCAGAGGGCACTTCCTCTGTGGCATTCATGTGGCTGCTCCTGGGGTGTGTCGCCAGGGGAGTGGGTCACCGGGGAGTGCATCACCAGGGGAGTGCATCGCTGGCGGGGTGGGGGGGGGTAGCAAGGGGGGTGCGTCACGGGGGGGATGGTTCACTGGGGGGGTGCATCACCTGGGGGGGTTTGGGCCACTGGGGGGGCGTCACTGGTGGGGTCACCAGGGGGGTGCAGGTTCTGTGATCTGCAGCCTCCAGGAGAGGAGTGTGGGGGAAGGGCGGGACTGGGTGAGGACCACGGCAGGGTCAGGGTGTGCTCTCGCCCTGGCAGGGAAGCAAGACTCCTTGCAGGTTGCAGAGTTGCCCTTTCTGTACCAGGACGTGCGGCGACATGCAGTGAAGCTCAACCGCGACGTAATGTGTAAGTGTCCAAAGGAAGGGCCTTCTTTACTGAGAACGTGTAAACTGACTCCCACAGGGCGTGAGGATGCTGGTGCTCCAACTTTGGCATCAAACGCACGTATCTTCTGTGACGTGGGGGGCGCTCATTCTCTCATTCACACCGCTTTCCCTTTTCTTGCTAGATTTGTGGAAAGGAAGGACTGTCCTTCTCCAAGCCTAGAGGTTAAGAACACCCAGGCCCTCCCCCGCCCCTCTGCACGGCGTCCCTGAGTGTGCCCCCTCCTGTCCCCTGTCCACCTGCCCAGCACAGCCTCCCTGCTCTGGGCCGAACTTCCCAGGTTCTCACTCTGTTGCACCCGTGTGTTAGGAGCCAGGTGCCCAGACCCAGGTGAGCTCTGGGAGGGCCCCGCCACGGGAACGTCACGAAGCTGGACGCCTCCCATGCACTCTGCCTCTGGCCGCCCTGGTCACAGATCTGAGCATGAGCATCCCAGGAGCAGGTTAGGACTCACTCTGCAGCCCCAGGCCCACGGCCCCCCGTCTCCTGCAGGGGCCATGATCATCCCCACCGTGTTCCCAGGGAGGGACTCTGCCTCCTGCTGGCTTTCCTGCCGGAGCCTGCCCCCCCTCCACCCCCCGGCCCTGCCAGCTGGGCTAACCTCTGGGCTCAGAGCACGTGCTCTTGCACCGTCAGCGTGTGTCCCATTTGTGAACATGCCCCCGCCGTCTGCTGCTCCGCTGCACCCCATGAGCCCTGGGTTGCTTCTGATTTCTGGCTCCCGTGAGCGTGGCCACCAGGAGCCTCCCTGCTCTGCTCCTCGGGGGACAGGTGAGCGTCTTCAGGGCCCAGGCACCGCCTCCCAGTCGCAACCCCAGCACCAGCAGCGCCGGCAGGCCACGGCCACCTGCAGGGTGTGCGTCAGAGCCTGCGTTTCAGGCCGCGGTGATGGGCCCAGCGTCCCCGCCGGGGCCTGGTGCCCGAGCCACTCCCGTGCCTTGCGCATTCCTCCAGAGTTGTCTGTTTCTGATTGATCCACAGGGCTCTTCCTAGATTCTGGAGACCAGCAGCGTAGGTTGCACATAGGAGAGACCTTGTCTACCCCACAGCCGCCTTTTCACTGCTTAAGTGATACTTTTGGAGGAGCAGAAGTTCCACATTTTAATCTGGGGCCATTTCAGAATCTTCTGCTTTTGGGACAGTGGTTTTGTGTACTGTGTACAGTCTTTCCCACACAAGGACATCGGATGCTCTTGAGCATCACCCACCTGGGGCTTAATGGCCTTGCCTCCTGCTGCAGTCGGCATCTGAATTAATTCTCATTTCTCTCCATGTGTCCAGTCAGTAAGCCTGTCTCCTTTCTCGGAAAATATTTTCTTCCCTCTTTTCCTGCAGGACCACCTTGCCGTCCACACTGTCTCCGCCTTGCGGGTGGGTGGGGAGCTTTCTTCTGCCCCGTGGTTTATTCTCTGTCCTAGACCAGGACCACACACCACTTCATTTCCAGACCTTCCCATCAAGTCTCAAAACCGCTGGGCAAATCCTCCACCTGTTCTTCCTCCAAGATGGCTAGTTAATTCATGATCCTTTGTTGTTTTGTTTGCTTTGCATTCAGCTTGTCTCACAACCCAGACCAAAAAAAAAAAGTGTTGGAATTTTTGATTGGATTAAATTAAAACTGTGGGTGAATTCGGGGATAATGGGCATCTTTGTGCATTCAGACGTAGTCCACGTTCGTGACATCACTGCTCTTTCAGTGACACTTCGTAGTTTCTGTGTCGATGGCCCTTGCACAGCTCCTGTTACGTTGATCCTTAGGCGATCGGTATTTCCTCACATTATTTTAAATGATGTATTTCTAAACACTGTTATTGTCTGATTTTGCTGCTTCATGGAAATAAAATAGGTTTTTGTATGTTGACCATGTAGGCAGAAATCTTGATAAACTCACATTGATTCTAAAAGTCTTCCCAGGATCCCTTTGGACGTTGTGTGTACACAGTCATAGAAACTGCAAACAGTGACGTTTTAGTTCTTCCTCTCTGTGTTCAGGCCGCTTCTCTCCTTGTTTCACTACACTGAACAGAGGTGAACAGAAGCGGTGATAGCAGGCATCCTCCCCTTACTCCAGCTTGAAAAGAAAAAATTTTCAGTGTTCACATGTTTTTGTAGTTTTTTGTAGGTACCCATTATCAAGGGCTTCCCTGGTGGCTCAGATGATAAAGAATCCTCCTGCAATGCGGGAGACCCTGGTTTGATCCCTGGGTGGGGAAGATCCCCTGGAGAAGGGCATGGCAGCCCACTCCAATCTTCTTGCCTGGAGAACCCCGTGGACAGAGGAGCCTGGCGGGCTGCAGTCCATGGGACTGTAAGGAGTAGCACATGATTGAGCAAGTAACACACCACCACCCGTTATGAAGTTGAGAAATGTGTTTCCTTTTCTAATTTGCTAAGAATTTTTATGGTGAATAAATGCTAAATTCCATCAAATGATTTTCATTTGTGTGTACACCATTGTGTTAGTCACTCAGTCCTGTCCCACTCCTTGCGATCCCATGGACTACAGCCCGCCAGGTTCCTCTGTCCATGTGATGCTGCAGGCAAGAATACTGGAGTGGGCTGCCATGCCCTTCTCTGGGGATCTTCCCGACTCAGAGATCAAACCTGGGTCTCCCACAGTGCAGGCAGATTGTTTATCATCTGAGCCACCTGGAAAGCCTGTGTATACCATACATATGCACATGCCTTTGTGTACATGTGTGCACACACATATTTACACTACATCTAGGTGTTTTCTTTCGGGGATTTCTGATCCAGGAGTTCTTTAATCTGCCCTGCTGTGAGACTGATCCGCTGAGTTCGAACTTCAGTCACTAACCTTTGTGAAAGTGAAAGTGAATTCGCTCAGTCGTGTCCGACTATTTGCGACCCCATGAACTGTAGTCTGCCAGGCTCTTCCGTCCATGGGATTTTCCAGTCAAGAGTACTGGAGTGGGTTACCATTTCCTTCTCCAGGAGATCTTCCCAACCCAGGGATTGAACCCGGGTCTCCTGCACTGTAGTCAGACGCTTTACCGTCTGAGCCACCAGGGAAGTCCAAACTCTAAGGTGTTGTCTTTTCAAAGCTGCTTCCTGCATTCTCACAGCCGTTGTTCTTTTCTGGAATTCCTCACCTTGTCCTTTCTCTTCGCACATGGCATGCGCCACCCATTTCCTTTGCACACGTGTACGCCGTTACTTTAAATCAGTGTCCAGGCGAGGCCAGTGCAGAACGTGCGGCCGATTGTGGCTTCTGCCTCCTGTTGTCTCTGCAGGCTCCTGGCACTTCCCCTGTTAAGCCCGGCCGTTTGTTTGCCATGTGTGGACACGGGATCTAAAGGTGTCACAGAGACGTCTCTGTCTCCAGTGGGAGTCCCCTCCTCTGGAGTGTGTGTGTCCAGCGGTGTCTGGGGCATCAGCGATCCAGGGCCCCCAAGTCCATGTTTGTGAGTTGGGAGGAGCCCGC
Organism: Alces alces; assembly: GCA_015832495.2. Taxonomy (NCBI): domain Eukaryota; kingdom Metazoa; phylum Chordata; class Mammalia; order Artiodactyla; family Cervidae; genus Alces; species Alces alces. Next base: position 67,111,377 of record JADEYB020000026.1, read on the forward strand.
CTGGCGGTCCTTGTCGGCTGCCCGTCCGCTCCCGGGCACCCCTCCGCCTGGCAGGCCTTGCTTCACCCCCCAGCCCTGAGCGCGGGGCTGGCTGCTGCTGGCCCCCCTCCCCCGGGGTGAGCCTGGGGCTTCCTGCTCCCCAGGCATGGTGGCCCGGCCTCCATTCCAGTGCTGGGGGCCGCCTCTCCCCTCTGCGGGGCTTTGAGGCCTGCGGGCCACACTGTCCCCCACCTGCCAGCCGGTCAGGCCCGGGCAGCAGCCCACCCCGCAGCCCCGGGCCTCCCCTGGCCTGTGCGTGGCCTCCTGCTGCCGCAGCCCCACCAGGCCCACCCTTGACACCACGGTGTCTGAGGGTCTCGGTGGTCACGGGCAGGAGAGGCCTGGCTCCGGGACCAGCTGTGCGGGCATATGGTGACTGCTGGGTGCCGCCATTGGGAAGAGGCCAGGCTGCCCACCGCAGCCATGATTCTGGAATGACAGAGTTCCTGCCTTGCCCACCACACACAGCAGCGGGCGGCCTGAGCCCGGGACGGGCCCTCTGCTGGCTCTGGCCGCCGGGTCTGTGTGCCCACCAGGTGCTTCATCCACTTGGGCCTCCACGAGCACTTTTCTCTGGGGCAGGAACCCTCTGTCCAGCCCCTGGTGTGTGAGGGTCTGGGGCTGCTGTAACAAATGCCCGCAGGCTCAGCTGCAACAGCAGAAATGTGTCCTCCTTCCGCTCCGGGCCAGACCCCCATCTGAGATGAAACTGGCGCAGGACTGGGCTCAGTCGGGAGGTCCAGGAGGGTCCTTCCTGCTTCTTCCGTCTCCTAGGGCGCCTGGGGTCCCTGGGCTTGGGGCTGCGACGCCCGCATCTCTGCCTCCATCTTCACGTGGCCTCTTCTCTGGGTCTGTGTCACTTCCCTCTGTCCCTCGCAAGGACGCCTGTTGCTGGACTGAGGGCCACCCTGGTCCGGAGTGGGCCCATCTAGAGATCCTTAGCTTGATGACGTCTGCAGGGACCCTTCTTCCAAACAAGGTTCACCCACCTTGTGAGGATGTGGCCACACATGACTCACCCTGGCAGCAGGTGGGCTACAGGTGCTGTATTCTTGGGCTTTGTAAGAAGCAAGCTGACGGCAGAGGCCGGCTCTGGGGCCCGGACAGTGGGGCCTGGGGTGTGGCTCCTGGGAGGCCACGGGGTCGCCGGGAGGGAGACCCCCAGCCTCGCAGTGACCCAGGGAAGTTCCTCTGCCCACATGAGGTCTGCTGAGGGCAGGGCTGGTAACTGTCCTGGCCTCTTCCTCCCCTCCCCCAGCCCAGCGGCAGCAGCCCCCAGGTTTGGGGGGGGTGGCCCCCACAGCAGTCTGGCTGCAGGAAGCAGAGTGGCCCCGGTCCTTGGTGGATGCCCCCCCCCCCGCCCGCCCGCCCGCCCCTTCCTTCTCATCCCGGAGACGTCACCTCTGACTCTGGCACCTGGACCAGTATGGCTGTGACCAGGCTGCTCCAAGGGACACCTCTCCCCGTGCGAGAGGTCCCCACCTCTGTGGGCCTTTCCGGGCCCCTTGCTTGAAGTGCGTGACACGAGCCCTGAGTGTCTTCCTCATCAGACGGTGCAGTCACCCGCCCCTCCCTGCAGGTGGGGCTCCTGCGGGGCCTCCGCGGAGCCTGTGACCGGCAGTGTGGGGCAGGGGGCTGCGTCCACGCCGAGACTCCAGGCACCATCAGCTCCACGGGGCAGGTGCCCGCCTGGGAGGCTCCGCAGACTGGGACGGGTGGTCATTCACCCGTCAGAGCTGGGCAGCTGTGAGTGGTGGCCGTATCGAGATTCGAATGTGAACAGCTGCCAAAAGGCTGTGTTGTGCCCAAGTAGACTCTGGAACAAAGAGCCAAAGCTTCAGGTTGCAGGCAGCCAGAGGGTCTGCAGGCTTGGCTCCACCGCTCCCGGGACTGTTTGCTCAGGGACTGTGCCCTTGCCGGGAGCTGGACCCAACCCTGGGAGCTGAGCTCTGGTGTGTGGGGGGCCGCAGAATGGTGGCGTCTGCTCAGCTTGGTCTTTCGAATTTACTGTTCACCTCCTCCCCACCCCCCCCCCCCCCGCAAGCTCTTCTGCAGGGGTCCAGTGCTCACACCTGGCGGGGGTCTGGGGGGCGGGGGGGTCCTCCCTGGCCCAGCTGACCCGGTGCCCGGCCCCCTCTGCGTGGCTGCAGAGCAGGTGTGCTTGGGGCTCCCGTAAGGGCAGCAGGCGTCACGCCCCCAGCCTCCCCGCTCTGCCACGTCCGCCCTGGGGGCAGAGCCAGCCAGAGGACTGAGGTGCCCTGGGAGGCAGCCGCTCCCTCTGCACTGCCTCCGCTTCGTCCGCCCGCTGCACAGGGCCTCTGGGTTCCCTCTGTGTGTCCAGAGGTGTCTGGCGTGGGGCCTTCTGTGGCTCGGCCTCCCCGGGGCCGCAGTCAGGCGCCCTCAGCAGATGGTCAGCCTGGCCGGTGGCCGGTGCTCCGTCGAGGTCCAAGTGCGGCCCGCTTGTCAGAGGCTCGGGGCCTGCTGTTTCCAGGGCCCGTGCGGTTCTTGCACAGAAGCTGGTCAGCCGGGCCCTGGGTCTCGGGGTCACGCTGCCTGGCCCAGCCGTGGCCCAGGGACTCGGGCTCCCGGCCCGGGCATGGGTGCTGCCCATGACCCAGCTCTTGGGGGCGGCCGGCCGCCAGCCGCCCTGAGGAGCCCACGGGAGCTCCAGGGCCCAGGGCCCCTCCCAGCCTAGCTCCCACTCCCGAGTGTCTTCCTGGGGCACAGACCCCGGGGGGATGGACTTGGCCACGAGAAGCCCAGCGGAGTGCCGGTGTGTGGTTACTCAGCGGGTGGGTGCCCCCCAGCTCTTCAAGTAGGGGTTGGGATGCCGGCCCGACAGCCCAGTCCGGGGACCTGGCCGAGCCTGAGGTGTGGGTCCAGCCACCATGGTTCCTGGGCCGTGACCCCAGCTCCCCATGTTGCCAGCCCGGCTCTCTGGGTGTGAGGTGGGAGAATCACAAAGCTTGGAGTTGGGGCATCCTTAGGCCTGGGGACCCCTCGCCTGCTTGGGGCTGGTTGGTCCCGGGTTTTGCAGAGCAGGACCTCACACAGCTCCTGGGGAGGTGCTGGGAGCCTGGGGTGTGGGGGGCGGAGGGTCCCCTGTGCAGGTCCATCCTGCCCATCTGCACACCAGCCTAGACTCATCCCCAGCGACGCTTGTCCTCCCCCCAGGGAGGCCGGGCCACCTGGGCATACCCGGCACCCGCGGGAGACGGGATGGGCGCAGGAAGGCAGTGCATCTGCACCCAGAGACTTCAGCCCAGAGCACGCCGAGGGGTGGGAGGGGTGGGATTCCCAGGGCCAGATACTCTGTCTGATCAGGAAGTGCCTGCAGGTTGGGGTGTAGACACGGGCAGAATGAGGGACTGAAAGCTGAGGGAGCCAGGGAATGGAGGCGTGTTCACACCTGCAGAAGGAGGAATCCACACTCCATGTTTACTCACAGTGCAGACCTGCTTTCTGCTCCAGGAAGGAGAACCAGGAGAGGCAGAATTGATGCTGCCTTCAAAATACCTGGTCCAGCTCACAGGCACACCTGCCCAGTTCACAGACACCTGGCCCAGCTCACAGGCACCTGGTCCAGCTCACAGGCACACCTGTCCAGCTCACAGGCACACCTGCCCAGTTCACAGACACCTGG